>OZ010591.1:81330571-81335571 GCA_963932145.1 Acanthosepion lycidas | reverse complement strand
TGTGAAGTAATTTATTCTATAAGTTATTCAAAATAGAGGATGAATAGAAAGGATTAAACCAACCCATGACTGTATAACAGATAAGATTAAGGGCAGGCAGCAATTGTTTGGGGAGACGAAAGGTGAAATAATCAGATGCAAGTACACCTCGAACCAGGCTAATAACTTTGTAGTGTAATTTAGGATCTCTCGGTTTTCATTGAATAAAATATTTCCCGGCTGTTTTACACAATATGGAAACACTTTTATTAGGTTTTCATTATTCTGTGTAACGTCCATTATTTTTATTTAAGATTTGACAGTTTTTGCGTAAATAATCGTCTCTGCTCTCTAAGAAAATATGAACCGTGGAAAAGGCCTCAGTGATCAAGAAAATTCTGTCATCATTAAGGAAAGTGCTAAAGGTATCTCTCTCTATGTCATTACTAAGAAGTTAGGTCGTCGTGTGGAGACGGTTGGACAATACCTGAGAGAACCTTCGCCGAGGAAGAAACCATCCGATAGTGAGAACTCTATAACTGCTACGGATTTAAGGAATATTATCCGAAAGTGTCTTGGGGAATCCGAACAAAAAAGCAAATCCATTTTCACCGCCGCTGCACTTCCTGATCAATCGAACCACCAGAAATCGCATCCTGGGGACCATGGCTTCCGTGCGTGCTCCATTGAATCTTCACCCTTTAATGCCCCGTCACAAGAAATTGAGACCTCAATAGTCTCGGAAGTACATGACGTTGGACATGAGCTGTATTCTTTTTACTGACAAGACAAGGGAGTTCCTTGATGTACCTGACAGTTGGATAAATATTTGGGTATATTTCGGAGATTAATGGCACCTACGTTCACAACGTCAAGAGCAGGGTAGAGGAGTTATGTTGTTGGTTGTTATCATTGGAAACACACTTGTTGGCCAAGTCGTGGTACCTGATTTTTTTTAATGTGATCGCAGGCGCCTACTACAGTCTACTAAAGGAGGTCCTGGATCCATGGCCAGATGCTATACCTCAGTCACTTCCAAGAACTCTAGTAATTATACACGACAACGTTTCTTTCTACTCTTCTAGGTTTACCCAATCATTCCTAGACCTTTAAGGCCTACAAGGTGAAAGGTTGATGATATGGCCGCCTGCCTCTCCGGATCTCAACGCTATCGAAAATCATTGACCCATCATTAAACAAGATGTTTGTGCCGATGGACACCAAATTACGTCGAAATCGTTGGGAGAACATCAAAGTTGCAGCAAAGACAGTCAAACCTGTCCGGTAAAAATTTGACAGATTTCCTAATTAATAGGGTTAGTTTAAAGTTATCTTTCGAAATCGAACTCATGTGGTCAAATAATCCATTATTTCAATAAATCGTCCTTATTATTATGGTTTCCTGTTTAATATATACTGAAGTTATGCATAATATGTATCATCACCCTACGTTTACTTCAATAGCTGGACTATTTTCATTCAAATGCTATTAGCGAGCTTCTCCCCAGATCTGTCGAATCTGAATGAAGACCGAACAACAGTGTTACCATATTGTGCAAACCAGCTGACGATAGTTTTATCATAATCAATTCACAGAAAACCAAGAAATCCTAAATTTTAATACCATTAGCGTGGTTCGGGGTGTAAACACGGAGAGAAGTGCTGCAACGTGTGATAATTGTATAATTAATGCCAACAGCCGTTTCTTTTAAGGAAATATTAAGCATTCATCGACCGAGCAGCCACTTCTACTAGAGTTTTTTCTTCTTCATCGTCCATCGAAGTTGATTCAAAAGGCAAACGGTAAAAGTAATAGAAAACATTAGAGATTCATAGATAAAGTAATTACTACTATGGACAATGTTTCATCGTGCGCCATTAATCCTTAATATACTGACTGTTTGAATCGCACACATTCGCTTCAGTATATTTTGGTAATAAAGGAATCCTACCCGAAACCTTCTTTTCAATGAACGTTACATTGTGTAACAGCCTCTCGCTTGGATGAAATCCAGAACACTATAAAGTTAACCACTTCACCTCAATCGCTATCTACCCGCTAAGATCTTGTAATCTTTATTTCTTATCTCTCCCTCTTTTGTTTATATTATTAATTAAGCCTCTAGTTTGAAAGGCTCATGTATTGGGTAAGAGCAAAACAAAAAGCACACTCTTGCAAAATGGCTAAGTTATTTTCACATTTCCCAGCTTAATGTTTCAGTATGTATAAAAGCATAAGACGGTGTGCAGATTTACTAAGCATTAATCCCAGCATTCATAGAAAAATGGTATTAAAATATGAGACCATACATCAGGCTTCGGGTTCGGAATATTTTAAGAGACACCTCCCTTGATAAATGAGTAGTTTCTTCACTCCTTAGCTAGCGAGCTCTGATTTTGGTATTCTCATATTCCCTGATTTTATAGTTAACATTAGCCGTTTCCTGATAAGGGATCAATCAACATTCATTGACTGAAAAGCCACTGCTGACGTCGTTTGAACCTTATAACATATTAGTTTTAAATATGTTTCTCATGTCTACTAATTGTAATACTTTTGCCCATTATTGACGGAATCACGTTTTTCTATATTACTTTTCTCTTCGAATGACACGTGTTGTCCATTATAGTTATTGATGCTGTTGAAATTCCTCCAATGATTGAGTCTCTGTCATTTCGTAGAGTTGTTTGTTTGTCATTCTTTGAGATCAGCCCACAATATTATGCTCGCAAAGGTCTACAGCTTTTATTCGCTCGAAACCATTTTAAACTAATAATGTGAGACAAATTTTGGGTAAGGCTGACAATTTAGATATTTTTTGAAAGTTATGATATCATTCATATGAATGCCTTGATATGGTCAAGCCTTTTAAGGACATGTCCTGATTTTGTAATTTATTGTTTTATTTTTGTCTGGGTAAAAGCATAGGAATTAAGGCAAATTTTATACACATTAAAGACAGTATTCCTGAAAGAATGCTATTAAAATACCAGGCTTCCGATTAAGATTTAAAAAAAAAATTACACCGTCCATTCATAGTCGATAAATGAGGAAAGTCAATAGTTGGATATTTTCTCATTGCTTATATTACTGCTCACTTTGAAACAGAGATATGAATATGGTTTCTACACATTAGACGTCTTGTTATTACTAATAAATATTCATCTAGGTTCTAATGCAGTTCGTTTTACGTCATCATTGTAAAAAAGTAAGAGTTAAGAAAAATAACACGTGACTCGTTAAAACATTGACGTCATCATTCATGTGTAATTTCTGTCATGCGTACATTGACAGTCTATAAAGCAATAAAGATATTGTAATTTATTGAAACAAAGCAAGTTCAGTTGACAATTGATAACAATTCCAGAAATTATAAAAAAAAATTTGCTATCCTCTGCCAGCCGCAATGATGGAGAAAGCATTACCTCGAACCATCGCCAATGAGACACGCTGCAAGAGCCACTGTGTTTCGCGAGGCTCGTCCCTTAATCGAGACGCAATCGCGCCAATACTTCGAAGGAAGGCCATCGAACGAGGGCCAATAAATACTGAAGTCTCCACTGCCACAGGATTAAAAAAAATCTTTCGGCAAGGGGAGAATATTTATTTTTATCATCTCTCGGTCCCGGGCGACGGACCCCGTCTCAACCGCCGAAAATGAATCCGCACAGGTCGCATCCCAAATCAACGACTTACCCATCCGGCCGCTTTCCATCTCCACGTCGAAGCCTACGGGTTCGATTCTGTAAAGTGAGTTACCAAAATATGACTTAGCACAGGTATTTTTATTCATTTATCTTTAACGGGACCAATACCATTATCGCAGGAATCCTTGTTTTTGTTTTTGTTTTTTTCGATTTTCTTATCTTTTTAAAACTTGTAACATTTTATATTCTATATCAACCACGAATTCTTCACTGGCCAAATCTCTTTCACTAGATTTCTTTCTTTTCCAGGGGATATTTTTAATTGTACTGAGATCCCATGGTTACCAATATTTGTAACCAGGAATGTACAATTAACTAACGTGTAGCTCATCATGATTCTCTAAAGATTTTCCTTTGTTATCTGTGAATCAGCGTTCATTCATGGCAAGGATATTTAAGACATTTTCCATTTACCTTATTAAAATTGTAGAGCTCAGAGCTTTCTTTCTCTTCAGCTGGTTGCTAGAAAGATCTCAGTGGGTTTTATCAATAGTTTTCAAAGGATATCTTTTCTACCATATTGAACACGAATATATAGCCCGAATTTTGAACTGGGCATGAAGATACCACTTTCAGCGCCGATATCCGTTACATCACCCGAACCTTTTTCTCTTTGGCTTAAGCTGAAAAATATCGTGAATTGAAAAGATAAATATTAGGTTGGTGCAAAAATAATGACGTAATAATGTCGTTTTTTGACGTATTTTTCAAAGTCAAAAACGACATTATTACGTCATTATTTTGCACCAACCTAACAGAAAAATAAAGAGTTTTCAAGAATCTGGAAAATATAGCAAGAAAATTGTACAAATTGGTCTTCCATAATATATCGTGCAGTATCATGAGGTACATTTAGCAGTAACATTCGAAAATATTGGCTTTTAATAGGTATAATGGTAGTTATAATTTCAGCATGCTTTTAACAGTGAATGGTTATAAGTTATTTTCATTTATATCGCTCCTAAATGTTAAAAATCCGTTCCAGTGTACGGCAAAAGAAATACAAATAAATGTTTTAACTGTTAATTAAGGTTAAATTATTTGGGAAATGTATTAGAGTCATCCATATCATATATTGGGAGCAAATCTGCCACATACGGTTCCAAAACTCCTGTTATATAATGTGATTTTTCTTGATGAAATCAAAAGAAGAACTGGCAGTCACATCTTCAGACTCTTTCCCACAACAATAATGTAGCTTCCCTGTGATTATCTATTGTAATTGTTCGAATAGAATCCCCGATATGGGACCTAGACTTTATTCAGTTAAGTGCAATTCAAGATTAGCGGCCTGCCCTCATAAATTAACTGTT
>OZ010591.1:81233071-81325571 GCA_963932145.1 Acanthosepion lycidas | reverse complement strand
TTGAATTGGGTTCTCTTGGACACTAGTGTGTTTATGAAAAGATGTGCCTTTCTTTCTGCCCGGCGTTGACAGCCTAGGGATTAAAATCTCCGACTGATGCTAAATCCATAGGGTTTCGGTCTTGGCTTGAAGCTATTGGATGTCTAGCCATACTGACGTACTGTGAAACAGTGAAGATGTCTGTCTGTGAATGACAAATATGTATTAGAACAAAACTTAACACACTCAACAAAATTACATTTAAAACTAGTCACAGCATATTACTTTGCATCTAGACATATTGTTCTGTTTTTAATATTTCTCTCGCGTGGTACGACGTCATAGAACCGCATCATGAATTTACGACATACGTCTGCCATTCCGTAACCATTATCGTCCCATAAAATTCTTCCATTCTAACACAATAGCAAATTTGATGACGAATGACTGTTTAAATGTCCGCATAACCACTCTGAAGATGGCTTATGTGAGCCGAAAGATTAGATCAAGGAAGAGCTTAAAAATATACAAGGAACAGCTTAAAAAATATACAAATATTGAACAATTTTTGTCTCTACTTTCACTCGAAGTTAAAGCATATCTAAGGAGTTTAGATATATATATTATTTGAATAATATTAATTTTGCCAATTTAGGACAAATAAATGTATACAAGTTCAGACAATTATCAAATAGAGAATATTTATTTTCCTTTAAATCGTAAACAAAGATAATGAAACCTATCAATTACTGGATATTTCCTTTTCAACATGACTCAATGCAGAAAATATGTACTTGAAAAGCTAGAGAAAATATATGGCTTATAAAAAAGAGAGACAATTCGATGAAGGCGAATAGAGAGAAACTTGGATGAAGGCCAAATTTATTTCTTTTCTCTGTGTTGCTATTTGAAGTTGAAATGTTGTAAGTTGTGGGTCAAACATCAGGAATGTTGAATAGCGTGAAAGAAGTAGACAAAGAAAAGAATGAAAAAAATGAAAATATCGTAAGTTTTAGCGTCGCATATGTTCAAGGATACTTTCAAAAGAGAATGTAAAATTAAAGCGTATTCAGTAAAAAGGAAGAAACGGGAGTGGTAGAACTTTATGTTCTTGCATAAAAGGTCAGAGAGTGTAGAGATTATGACATATATCGGAGTCACGCAGCAGATCCACATCCAACCTCGATACAGAGAAGAGTTTAATGTCTTGAAAGTTTGCTAAACATACTCCCAGTTTCTTACAGAGAGGCGAAAAGAAATCACATTTGATGATAGGGTGCCCAACATATGCAACTCTGATCAAAAAAGCTTTAGCGGTTGCCACATATTCATTATTAAAAACGATCGTAACAGTTTATTAATATATATATATATATATATATATATATATATATATATATATATTATCCATTAAAGACATTCTTATGTTTAACGTTCGTTATTCGTCCTTGGACAGGATTCGAACCTGCATCCTATACGGAACCGTCATTTACGCTGACGTGCCTAACCTCACGCCAACCAAGGATTGTTCGGCAAGCAAGGTCGAATTTACTGCTTATAAACTTCAATCTTCCAAGGACGAATATTTTCTATGAAAATTTCTCGGATATTCAGGCCGGTAAATGTTATTTAATACTGTTTATTATAAACAGAGCATTTACTTAAATACTTGTATCTATAAAAAGAACGTTAAACATAAAAATGTCTTTAATAAATAAAATTGTCGGACTTTGTCCATTTCTTAATATATATATATATATATATATATATATATATATATATATATATATATATATATATATATATTAGGTTGGTGCAAAAATAATGACGTAATAATGTCGTTTTTTGACGTTTGCATCTAAAAACGACATTATTACGTCATTATTTTTGCACCAACCTTATATATATATATATATATATATATATATATATATATATGTAGATATTCTGAGAAAAAAGAAAGTTAACTCATTCAGGTGAGAATAGGTTGGAAATAATGAGGAACAAAATTCTGGTATATAGAGGGGAGATGTTCACTCTTTATGATCCCATTCCAGATACTACTGGCTTACGGCCACGTTGAAGCCCCAGTTCTTGTTCCATAAGAAACCACAAGCTTGGTCATTAATTCTTTGGATGACCGCTTGGAAATGCTAAGTTCTGTAAGCTTGGAACTGCGGTGTGATGGATAATGGCACGAAATTGTTAATGGGTGAGCCGAGTTCTTTTTCCAGTTGGGTTAGATATATTCTCTTGCGCAAAAACACTCTTGGCAAAGGCAAGAATTTAACTTTTCTCTCTCTAGCTGTGGGTTTATTAGTAAAAATTATATTAGTAAACCATTAGTTAAACTCGTTACAAAAATACCACAATGAACCCTAATCTCCTACAAACTGATTGTTTTTTTTTGTACAAAGAATACATATTCTATTCATATGAATCTATTCTAAAAACATAGTCGGCATTAAATAAACCATTGAGGTTGGTAGACTGTAAAAAAATAAACCAATATCCAAATACGATTGTTTTGAATATATAAAAGACGTAAACAAGGATACAATTTTCTTAACGGGGACGCTAATTAACAGAGAATGATTGGTAAAACGTTGATAAACTGACACATTATAAATTTGATTTGATCAGTGACATGTAATAAATGGGAAAAATTCAAAATTTTATTACCATATAAGACAAGAATTTACAATGGAAAATTTAAGTCAACACTAAAGGAGCCAGAATTTGTGGTGTGGTGTGATTGATATAATTAGACATCGAAGAGTTAAGTTCGAATCCAAGGCGAATTTTTTAGATTCACTTAAGTGCAAATACCCTTGTGAAAGTTATGAATCCATATCAGCTTTGAGTAGAATAGCAGGACAGACTGGGTCTTTTAGCCTTTATTTTGCAACCATTCTAACACAGAAAGTAAAGGCAGCCTACTGCGGGAATATCTTCTAACTAGTCATCAAGAATCGAAAGAGAAATGATCGTCCATTGGTGTATTATGTATGGCACTAAACTGAGCCGAAAGGAGAGGGGAAAATATGACAACAACGTCACTGAGGGGATTGAAAGCTCTTTTGCTGAGGCATAGATACTGGAAGGCAACTGAAACATGTTTTGCAATCTGATCTGTTGCGTTAATGCACATATATTCTACGACAACATGCCTCAGGATTATTTGGAGAACGGAGAATTCTGTTTTGGAAATAAATATTTTAAACTAGTTTATTTCATTCTAGACGTTTAGAAAACCATGCAATTTTTTCTTTGAATATTTTGAATAATCAAAACGGAGCTAAATTCTAGTAAATGGCGACTTATTTAACATTCGTTGATTCATTCGGAACAGATCACCGGTTCTTTCTCCCACCACAAGATACTATCTTTCTCGATCGCATCGAAGGTTTTAGAAATTCAAAATATTTATTCGCATCTAGCTTAATAAAAATAATTCATAATATTCCCCAATGTATATTTGAAATGTTGTTCATTACATTATTCGTTCTTGGCTCCCTTTCGATCATGCTACGATATTAAACGCACCACTTACATTCTTAAAATGAAATATATAATGTAAAAAAGATAAATTTAAATAAAAATAAAAATAGTAAACAAATTAATGGATACAATTCAAATATTCCCGGAGTGATATATTTGAGGAGATTGTGGAAGAGAAGGAGAACAACAATACGTTGTTTACCAGTGTAGTACTGCTAAAACAAAACATAGTTTTGTGTGTAGAAGTAAAAACAATCATATAAGAAAAAGGTAATTCAGACATCTTTCCAATTGTTTATATTTAAGGCCAACAGTCAAATTGGTAACTCGTGTATGTGTATGGGAATATTGAACTATTTTCTCTATCAGAAATGTATCCAAGATGGCGACAGGATTGGTCTTGCCTAGATGCATTAAAATCAAAATATCATAGAAAAAAGTATCGAACTAGCATAGGAATAGAAATTTGTATTAAATTTAATTTAAATTTTGTTTCTATTCCTAAATAAATAATCAGTGGTTCTCTGGTAATAAGTTAAGGCTTAAGGCTTGTTCTGCAATTCAGGAACAGAATGAAAAAGACAAAATACTATATATAGTTCATCTAAATCCAATTTTCGAAAAGTGTAAATGTTCATGAGTTTTATTAAAGGACAAGGGAAAAATAAAGGAAAAAATGATAACATATGATAAATATAACAGTCTAATATTTATACATTAAATAATTAGTTATTTACTAATAGACTGCGTCAAGCTAATATCAGTCGTATCGATAATATGAGGTTTCGGGCGATTTCTTCAAACTTTCGATCTACGCACGCGGATGTGAAGTAATTCCTTTTCTTCCTCGTGTGTTGCACGTTCACATACCAACCTCTTATCTGGCTGCTCTGTATGTGTATATCCGTGAGTTCAGCTGGTGCCATCTTGTTTATGACACTGGCATTATTCGAGGTAAATTCTGTTTTTAGTGTATATGAAGACACCTTTTAAGTCAACCTTCAACCACAGTGGCAATTAGCCCGTTTGAAATTCTGAATTGACACTAAGAACGAGGCTTACTTTGTTAACTTCCAAGTAGGGGGGGGGCTAGTATATATTTGGGAAAACACATTTCAACTGATATTAAATTAAATCAAAGTTTCGTGGGGGACAATTCGAACATCTGTTATGTAGTTAGACGGTTTTAAAGGAATATATATATATATGTGTGTGTGTGTGTTTATTTATGTATATACATATATGTATATATATATATATATATATATATATATATATATATATATATATATATATATATATATATATATATATGTGTGTGTGTGTGTGTGTGTGTGTGTGTGTGTGAAAATATATAGAAATTAGGAAAGAACTGGTTAGGTAAATAATCCAAAGTTCTTTAGTATTTTTGTTATTATTTTTAAAAAATAGTGCTTGAGACAAAAGTAGAGCATAAATATAATTATTTATATAAAAATATGATTCCAACACGCTACATAAGAGTTCTCATATTTCAAAACAAGAGCCGAAAACTTCAATATAATTATTTGAATTAAATTGAGTTAAAGTAAGCTCTGTTACATTTTCAAGCGAAATTTTTTTTTGAATAACTTATTTCTGAAATTTACGTGTTTTAATAACAGATTCATTATTGAAATCAAAACTTTTATGGTGACGGCCATCGCGATTTTTCATATAGAAGGGGCGCATGGTGTTAATAATTTGTATCAGTAAAGAGTTACAGTTCTAGGTGTCAGTCAGGGTACGGTTGGGGTGTCTAAATTTAAAACGGAAGATGATTTAGTCTAGTCTGGTTTACGTGTCTAGGGAGATTTTTTTTTTTTCTAAAAGGGTTTTGTGTGTGTGTATATATATATATATATATATATATATATATATATATATATATAAAATAAAAAAAAAACCTGACGTAACATTTGTGTTTTGACGACTTCATAAAGGGTTAACTTTTTTGTAGGGTATTTAAGCTATTTATTATGACTATGGATTTAAAAAAATATAAGCTAATTATTTAAAGCAAAGATTTGATGATGTCGGTAAAACCGTTAACTCATGTCTATTTTTTAATAGATTGTTATTATTTAGAAACTTAATAATGTGTAGTTTTTCATGTAGGCATAAAGGTCATGGGTCATCCCTAGTTTTACAAGTTCTAGTTTTGTTTATAATTTTCCATTTTACAAAAATTTTAGTGAAATGGAAAATTATAAACAAAACTAGAATTTGTAAAACTTAGGAAAATTGAGAATTAAAAAAATTAATGGAAGTGACAAGCTGCCATTCTCTGGGCAACATTTTAATGGTGCGCCCATATATCGTCGTATCATCGGCATATATATTAACAAACTAGCAGTAGAGCCCGGCGTTGCCCGGGGATGTAACAGTAAGAGATAGATCAAGTATCGACCATCATAAAGACTGAAAAATAAAATTGACAAAGATTATTGTTTAAGGTTGACGGACACGCATGTCTTAATTAGTTTTTTTTTTTTTTTTACGAATTGTTCAAACCCAAACTCAAACAAAAACATTGTTTTCAATCATTATGAGTCTACCGATTGAATAGAATTTTATTATAAACAATTGTCTTGTAAATATAAATTTTTAAAGCATTCTGAATATAAAAATAAAGAAAAAAGTGTGCAAGACAATTAGAAACACTAACTGCAAAAAAAAGTGAAGTTTTATTGAAATCGGTTGAAAAATTTAGGAAAAACGATCCCATATATAAATGAACACACACACAGAAACACACACGCACGCACACAGAAACAACCATCCTGGGTTTTATAATAAGTATAACTCGATAACTCTATATTAATAAGTATAACTCGATATGAGTTGTCCCCCTTTCATGAATGCCTCTTAATCGTGTTTTCAAATTGATTTCATGCCAAAACAATTGTGTTTTCCCCATTTTTGGCGCTGTCAGAACCACCGCAAAGTAATTTTACGTAGTCCTATTAAGTTTAGTTGAAATCGGTTAAAAAATGTAGGAAATCCGATCCAATATATAAACGTACAGACACACACACACACACATACACACACAATTTGCGTTTTATAGTAAGTAAAATAATCTGAGTATAGATCATTTATGTAAAATATAAGAGTGGTATGGTATCAGAAGTGACCCATGAGGGATGCCTCTCTTGATTTCTATGGCACCGTAGGACTAGCTGTAGACAACTACCTTCCTGGACCTACTTGTTAGGAAGAAATTTCTAACTGAGAAGTCTCTTACATTAATTACATATCTAGAGATATTGTGCAACATTTTTTTTGCCAAACCTTATATAAAATTGTTATTGTCATATCTGTTTAGGAAGCTTTTGGTTACTTGCATAGAGAAACTAGTGATTACATTGAAAAATAAACATTGCTATAGGAAAATATACTTTTCATGTATATTATTCATCGTTATTATTAACAATGCTTTTTCTAAGTCGTATGTGAATTCGTAAAGATTTGCATAATATTATAGTTATTTTAAGTATTTTTTTTTCTTTAGGTATGAGCGGAATAAATGAAGTCCGTTGTGTTTTATGTCTCAGTTACTATCGTACAATTTTTATTCGAAAATTTCCTCTGACTCAATTAATTATTCTCGCGATTGAAATATATCGATTAATATGAACGTTTAAATGAGTTTTATGAGATTTATTTTAATGCTATATTCAGCCGACAACCTCAACTAAAACCGCAGTTTATTAGAGACAATAATTTGTCTTTCGAATCTGTTAATTTAACAGAGAAAATGCATAATGAAAATAAATGGCGTAATAAATATCAGACTTCACACTTGTAAGTGTCTAAATACATTTCCGTTAGGAAGCGCCGAAAAATATCACAAAATATTAAAATATTATATATGTTATATTTAAAAAAAATTGTTATATATATGTAGACAGAATTAATGAATTGTATTTCTTTCAACAGACACAAAACTGTCTTTGAATCGTGTGATATCAAAGAACATCGAACACTTCTATACCTATGTTAACACTCCTTTAATATCCTTTATTTTACAGTCAAAGATTTCAATTAACTTTCAGTTAATACACGTAATACATGGAAATGAGATTTGTGGTAAACACTGACAGGCATAAATGGGCAGTATAAAAGTAGATAGATAAGTAGGTAGAACATAAGGCCTGAAAAAATAAGCCATTACATATATATATATATATATATATATATATATATATATATATATATATATATATATATATATGTGTGTGTGTGTGTGTGTGTGTGGGTGTGTGTATTTTGGTAGTATATTTTCACTTAAACAAGTCTTATTAAAAAAATGTAGACTTTTTGTGTTTGTTAATTTTCTAAATTATCCTTCGTAAGCTTTGTTATTCATAATTGAAGACAGCAAGGATGTTTATATATATTCATCTTGATTTTTCCGGGAAATTTGAATATATTCCATTAATATCTTCGGTATTATGATGGCTAAGACATGTAATTGTGTTTCATCGAAATATATTTTTTTTCTTTTGTGGTTACAACGTCAACATTTCCGGTCAGGCTCAAAGTCACAAACGCTGATTTTTAAAAAAAATTTCAACGTTGCAAAAATTTAAACTTAAGCGAGGTGACTTACTTAAAAATTGAATTCTCTTCGTAGGTTAGAGTTTGCTTCTACTTTTTTCAAAAGAACTGTTTACTTTCAACATAGATATTTCTATAACTGTTTCAGAAAATTTGTACTATATTCATAATTAATATTATCAGTTTCAATATTTTTATAAAGATGATTTCAACAATTTGTAGTTTCTGCTTATTACGTTCTTGGTGAAGTATGCATGTGTTGTTGACTAATATCCTTGTAAATTGTGAATGTGGACAGGAATGTTAGGAATTTTTCCACTGAGAATTGACATGGAAGTGCTGACATAGTCATTGTGAGTTCAGTTCCTGGAGCGGGCAGTGTGTATTTAGAATCACGTCAAACGAAATAAGCAATATCTGAGCAGCACTAAAACTAAGAAGTAGATGTGTTATACCTAGTTATAGACAGTAGAACAAGAACAGTCAACCAACAGAAAGGGTCAAGTTCAGCATTCGCTGTAGTTTACTCATGTCGATATACACCTGAAGACCCAACAGTTGACACGTTGGGATACCAACAACAAATTAGAGGCCAATGGTCCAAATCTAAACTGTGTAAATAATTGATATATAGATGTTTTAAATCCGTGTTTGCCCTTTGAATTAGAAAATGCTGACACTTTCTCTTTCCAATTTTTGACTAAATTTTAACACATATTCTCCGCTAGTTTCTTTTCATCAGAATGGCTGATGTTCGACTAAGAAACTAAAGATGGGTGGTACTTATTATGGAGTCTCTTAATATACCATGTCCTTTCAGAACTTTGGCAGTCAAGATTCTCCGTAAAACTCTTTTCTTTATAATCGGTGAATTGTCAGGCAGACTTGGGAAATACGGCAACCTTAGTTCCCGCCGCTTTCAACATGGCTTTGAATTGAGAGGTTTCAATTTTTTCCCTTGGAAATATGTCATGTATCGCTTCGTAAGTGTGTTTATATCAAGTATACACTATGTCACTTTTTTAGTTTTTTTTATCGTATGTTGATATGGGAACGTTTTAGGTCCATACTGTTTTAGAAAGACATTGAAAACTTGGCAGATGTCTAAGTTTTATTTGGTATTATATTTCAGAAAATATATGTAACTATTAAATGTCAGGGAAATAAAATAGCCTATCGACTATTGTAATTCACGTTATTACTTTTGTAAATTTAACAGGTAATTAAAACGGAAATATTGACGACGGACGCACTGTTTGAGACATACTTTCTTGAAAAATCCTCCATTTAAATGAAATTTTATATAAATTAATTACTTGTAAATTAATTTATTTAAAATTTTTTTAATTCAATCAATTCAATAAAATCCGAAATTTCCATAAATAGTCTGACACACACACATGCATACACTAGTATAATTATGTTATTCTCAACACTATAGAAAGCAAATTTTATTTCTAATCGAATTCAACCTATGCAAGGTAGTAACGCCACTAAAAAAACATACGGTTACTGGGTGTGAAAGAACAAGAGAATAGAGAAACATTATTATGGATCGAAAACAAAAAAAGAGTAATCAAGAAGACAGTAGATAATCATTTACATTATATTTAAATTCTTGAAGATCAAAGTTGGCTGGAAAGCATGGCGCCAGAAGAGTGTTCCATAAGCGCTGAAGTGCAAGAACACAAACAGTTAGCAGAGAACTTATTGTTACATCTAGCAAATCGATGAAACCTTGTTGCAAATCTAGTACCGTGTATTAAATTAATAAAGTTTATGTACCATAGTGAAAAGTTGTCATGAAATTATTTACAGAAATGCACAAGGAAGAAAATTTAAAGCGTTGAGAATATGACTGAAGCTTAGACGTCAGGCCAGAAATAGTAATATTGCAGATTCTTCTTTGAATTTCATCAAGAATCTTTGAATCTATAACAGGAACAACGGACCATATGTGGTAGCAATATTCCAAGCATAGATCAATGGTAAACTTATAGTTTTGGTTTGATTTGGTTTGTTTTACGGCATGTCAACCACTGTTGGTTATTTAATGCTGACAAGATTTTTATTGCTGGTAATATTTTTCCTTTCAAAAAATTATTGTGGCTAATATTTTTTTCAAAAAATGTATTGCCTTTAATATATGCATATTTTAAAATGTATTGCTGGTAATAATGTCTTCTTCAAAAATTAATTGCTGGTAATAAGCTTTTAAAAAATGTATTACTGGTATTCATACCTATTTTTACACTTACATAGTGATTTGACCTCAGTTTAGGCTCATAGCTGGGAAACAAACTTTTTCTATCCTCCTTTGTCAGGGAGGACATGGAAACAACAGCAATTAAAAGGTGGTTCCACGCCCCGCAAAACCTGATCAGAGGTATTGCTGTTGGATGTATTTTATCGTCTTATCCAGGAGGTGAGTGTATTTTATCGTCTTATCCAGGAGGTGGATGTAGTTTATCGTGTTACTCAAGATGCTTATAGATATGTAAGGTAGATTCTGGCGAGAAAGATTGTCTAGCACGATACAGTAAATCAATTGTTTTAGAAAGATACATAGTAATGAATTCAATATACCCTTTCATTTGCAACATAATATATTCTAATAAACTTTTGAAGTTTAGTTTCTGTCCTCGTAGGCGCAACGTTAGATTAGTCAAGAAACTTACACAAAACTATTTATGTTCACCTAGATACATAAGTCATTATTTACTTCATACAACTGAAGTTGTTTAACCAAATATTTCACTATGGAATTCCTTATACCTCGCGTCAAATATTTGGTGTTAATATTCAAAATATTTTTAAAGAAATAGCATCGAATTTGTTAACGACAATTTCTTAAATCTCTTCATCATTCACAGCGCCCTGTTCAACCAAATATTTACACCGATTGTCCAAAAGTATTTGGTTTCAAAGATAACGTGTTCATCGTCTAAAGTATTTAAAATCATCATGCGTATTTAGATATGTATTTTGTAATTTGTATACCAATTTTTTTTATTTTCAATAATAAAAGTCCTATATAGTTGTTTACGCAGCGCTCAAAGGAATATAAAATTTGCATAAAAAAACATAAAATTATTGTTATAATAAACTTAATTAAGATGAAAAGATTTATTTCAGAGTAGTATGAAAGTGATATAAACGTACACACACATCAAATAAACCTGAAGTGCGAAGGCATTACAAAAATGTACTCACAAAACTTCGAAGTTGGCATGACTAAAATATCACCAACTTTCTGCAAATTATTTAAATAGAGCGCGATGAATAAATTATCGCCAGATATATTTTTAATTTCATGCATTTGATTGTTTTGATTTTTTCTAACTAGACATTATTATACCCTCTGTTTGGCATCATCCACGAAAGAAAAACTACCATGACGCAATTTATTCGATAAATATTTGGAAACACCTTGCTGTTCTGCTTGATATTCGCGCCGAAAGCTCCCATATGAAGAATTCAGGGTGTTTGGTTTTCAGACTGCGGATAAAGCAAAGTTGGATGAGTATAATAGTAGTAATATTTGAATCAATAACATGTGATGGTGTGGTAAAGCCTCCATTCCTCTTTGCACAGGGCCTCAAACTCAACACCGAGTACTGCATTAAGTATCTTGCGGAGACAGTGCTGCATTGTGTGAAGAATATGGCTGCTGGAAGACATTATGTCTAACAAAAAGACACTGCACCATGTCACAGAAGCAGGAGAAGATACGCATGGATATCAGACAATTTTTGTGATAATAGCACCCCTTACATCAGGACACCTAACTGCCCTAAAAATACCAAAATCAATAAAAAAAAGAAGAAAAATGCAACACCAGATGATGTGCAATGCAGAACGATGGCCTCGAAATTTCATGCAAATTATTCAGCAACATGAAAATTTCGTCAGACACAAAGACAATATTATGAACTGTTTTGAAATATATGTCGTCCTACATAGCAATATATGACGAACACTCTTGTCACAGATGAAGAAAAGACTTGATGCAATGGAAATATGGTTCTACAGAAGGATGCTGAGAATGCCATGGACTGAACTTGTGAGCAAGGAATAAGTTTTAGATTTAAAAGGGAAAAAAGGGCACTTATATTTAGAATCAGAAAGAGAGCATTTTTATTTCTCAGACAGACAACGAGGAAAGAGGACTTCGAAAATTTAACACCCACAGGACAGAGGATATCAGTTAATAATCTATCTAACGACTTTGGTTACATGTCTGACATAACTGGCATCACTTGAGAGGGCAGAAAGACATAGTGATAAGAGCAACGAAGGATAGGATGTTGTGACTAGCCATAATTATTCAAGTTTTGAAAGGAGACCATAAAAAAAAGAAGACTTACAGGCAAGTAAAATATTTTGTTTTTCTTTTATGGAGTTTGATATATTTTTTGTGGCCAGTCTGATTACGAGAAGGCCATTGTTTATAGGAACCCGGACATACTCGGCTTGCCCAAAAATATTTTATCGACGCTGATCAGAGATATGATAAATGAGAATATTGTCATTTGTGTTCTTTAAACTGCTATACCCAGTTAAGTTTATTTTAATATCTCCCTACAGGACAACATTTGGCATTCATTGACCGACTAGCCAGTACTGCTATCAGGTAGAAATTTATGAATTTGTTTTTTTTTTTTAAACAGTATCTCTGGAAAATAGATTTCTCAAGTTCAATAGATGTTATAGCTCTTTCCAGTATTGATGAAGGTTTACTTCCTAAGCTTATATTTGAAGTGATGCAGAATGTCAACATCTTGGGAATGTCATTATATTCTCTGCCTTAAATTTATTTGGTACTCAAGTTGATTAAAGGTTCGTTCTTCCAACTGGCTGCAACTCATTATGTATCG
Source organism: Acanthosepion lycidas (assembly GCA_963932145.1). Classification (NCBI taxonomy): domain Eukaryota; kingdom Metazoa; phylum Mollusca; class Cephalopoda; order Sepiida; family Sepiidae; genus Acanthosepion; species Acanthosepion lycidas. The sequence goes on along the minus strand of OZ010591.1, from coordinate 81,312,633 downwards.
CTAAAACATGCACACACACACACAATCATACACTCACACACACAATCATACACACACGGGCACATACACAATCACGTGCGTCCATTCAGTTCTTGATTTTGTAAACTTTGTATTTTTTGAGGCGATTACAGCGGCAACCTGCTATAAAACTATTATCAAAAGATTAAATGTAGAATATTTTTAACGTTTTATATTGCCAAAACTGTTCCTCCCAATATATTGGAGAAACAAGTAGCAGTTTAAAAAAACGGATTTATGAGCACAAAAGAGAGAACACAAAAAACAACTTAGCTAATGCACTAATCATACATAGAAATTAATTCAACCATAATTTTTATTTTAAAAATGCTACACTTATAAAAAAAGAAAATAACTCACTCAGAAGGAAAATTCTAGAGATGGCCGCCATAGAATATTACCCAAATATTAATCTACGCCCAGGTTTTTTTCCCTATTTCACCTCTCACAAACAAATGTACACAGCAGATTCATAAAATCAAAAGAAAATGGTTGATTAAATCAACACAGATATAATGACAATATTCTTCACACGTGACAAATAATGACGTTATTTTCAGTTAACAATATGAAAATAGCGTTTCTCTACATTCCATTTGTTAGGAACATTGTTTTTTTGCTTTTATTCGTTGCCTTATTAAATTAAATTCATTTCGTATTTTTCTTTGTTAAAGTCCACATTGGACGAAACGCGTCAGCAATTACTGGTTTTCCTATTGTCATTTTTATTCATAAACATATAAGTTTATATATCCCGACTGTCTACCTGTTGTGGATTCCGAGATGAATTCGGTCTCCAAGGAATGACAAACGCAATAATTAAATATAAGAAATAAAATGTATTTACACAATAATACAAAGAGTAATACTGTTAGTAAGTCCAGGAACGTGGTTAGTAGCAAATACAGGTAGATATATTCAGTCTTGAAGTAGGACTTCCTCAGAGTCTACGTGCTTGTAACTGACTTCTACAAGAGGTTATCTCACATTATCTCCGTTCGTATATTCTCTCATTCTCCGGCTGCCGACTCCGATAAGACTGCCTTCACTGACTATAACTCTGGGTATTTAACGGCAGCGGTCCTGGTACACTTGGTAGAGTCCACTTATATGAAAAAGGGGTGGATCCCATAATACCTCCCTCCTTAGATCCCTTTTTTAGGGGGAGTTAATATTTTTTGGTTCCGGCATATTTTTAATTGCCGATGCCCTCTCTGGGTCCGGTTTGCTGCCATTTTCATTTATTATCTGACCTAAATATTTAATTTCATCTAGGAAAAAAAACACACTTTTCTCGTTTTACTTTGAAGCCGAAGTCCTGAAGTCTTCTAAAAACTTCTTTTATGTGTGATGTGTGCTCTTCAACATTGTTGCTCTTAATTAGAATATCATCCAGATAAGCAGTCGCGAAATTCTGGCCCGTGAGCATTGTGTCCATCGTTTGCTGAAAAATTGCAGGTGCAACTTTTATTCCGAATGGTAGTCTGTTGAACTTGTACAACCCTTTGTACGTATGAAGGCAAAGGATTTTCGTACTCTTTTCTTGTACTGGGATTTATAGATAAGACTCACTAAGATCTATTTTTGAAAATATCTTACCGTCGTTGAGCTTTGTAAATACCTCCTCTGGGCTCGGTAGTGGATAATGGTGGTCTTTTATTGCTTTGTTGAGTCCCGTCGAAAAATCTGCGCTTACGCGAATTTCTCCTGACTTCTTTTTTACGTAAACCACCGGTGCAGCCCACTCTCTAAACTCTGAGAGAATCCCAGTTTGTTCAAGTCTCTCCAATTCTTTGTCTATTTTTTCTATAGTAGCAAACAGTACATTTCGCTTCTTTTTAAAAATTGGTTGGACGTTTTCTTTTAATTCTATTTTGGCCTTAAATTTGTTGCATTGTCCCAACCCGCTTGAAAATACCTCAGGATATTGCTTGTATAATTCCTCCTTCAATTTTATAGTATCTGATAGTTCAACCTCTAACTTTTTGCAAAACGAGTTGATAGGTAGGTCCCAGACGTTGAATTTCTACATCCAGTCGATACCTACTAAATTTTCAGTATCTTTCATGACGTATATCTTAAGGTTTTTTTGTTTTGCCGTGTAATTTAACATTCACTATTATTTCTCCCTCAAATTTTATTCGTTTGCCTGTAACCGACTTGGCAATTTTTGGTGTGTGTAACATGGTAGGTCTGTTGAGTTTTCTCCATGTCTGTAAGTTGATTATCGTGAGGTCGGAACCCGAATCCAGTTGTAATTTAATCTTTTTGTTTAAAATTTCCAGTTCCACATATTTCCTTACATTGGTGTTGTCATCATTATGCATCCTTGTAACTCTTATTCTATTAGTATCTTTTCTATTTCTACATTGGGATGCATTGTGGCCTTTTTTCCACATTCATGACATTTTTTATATCTGAATCGGCAATCCTTGTTCCGATGTAATCCTCCACATCGATAACATTCTGATGGAGGGACCTTATATTTGTTTCGATATTCGTCATAATTTGTCCTGTATGTTGTACTTTTTCTCTTATCATAAAATTTTATTTTTCTTTCCGAGGAGGGTGAGAATCTTTTTTTCATTGTCGTAAAATTTTAGTTTTCTTTCCAGTGAGGGTGAAGAACGCAGACTTTTGTTTAACTTACGTATATGAGAAACAACTGAATCTTCAATGTCCTTTGCGTCTTTATGCTTAAATATCTCTGGCAATCATCCGGTAATTGCTGTAATGTTAGACTCGGTTCGTTTTGTAATTTTGCAAGCATTCTTCTACCCATTTCGCTATCTTTTGTAGAAAGGTGAGACATTTAAAATTGTCTGGTGTTAATTCCGCTAGTTTGAAGTTGTCACAATGTTTATTTACGGTTGCGGCAAACGTGGAATAATCCTCATTATCGCCCTTTACCAGGTTAAGGCATTTCCACCTCCTATGTAAGAGAGATGTTTTGGGGTTGAAGAGTTCTTTAAGACATGTCACTGCTTCGTCAAACGTTAATTCGTTTGTCTTTTTTGGCAAGATATAATCCACGAACTTTGTATATTCTTCAGTTCCAAATTTTCTAAGCAATAAACGTAGCTCTTTTGCTTCTGTCCAATTTTGACAGTCTATGTTAAAGATGACTTCATGTCTTCTGAAGTAATCTCCCAAATTTTTGTCCTCATCTAGAGAATATTTGAAAATCTCTATAGTATTCCATACTGCGTCTTGCGAAAATGTTGCTACTTTTTCCATATCTAATTGCTTGTTGCCCGCTACTTTCAATATTAGTTCCTGGAGCTCTGTGTGTCTATCTTGATTTTCCTTTTGCGTTTGTAATATTTGCTGTTGCCATTTTTCTTGTAGCTGTAACTGTTGTTCATTTTAGCATTTTATCAGTTCTACCAACATATTTTTAAATTCTTCCATGATAACTCAATGTTATGTATTTTTACTCCTCGAAATTGTTTGTCGCTAATTTGTTGTTGTAACGACGAGAGAAGGATTTTTCTTTTGTTGATTAGATTTCCGCGTGTGTTCACCAAGTTGTTTGTTGGTTAGGCGTACGAAAAGATTTTTTTTCTTTCCCCGTGTGAGTTTCGAATCCTCCTTCGTCAAGTTGTTGTGGTTATCCGCGTGAGTACGAATCCTTGACGCCAAGCTGTTGTGGTTATCCGCGTGAGTTCGAATCATCGTTCGCCAAGTTGTTGTGGTTATCCGCGTGAGTTCGAATCCTCGTTCGCCAAGTTGTTGTGGATTCCGAGATGAATTCGGTCCCCAAGGAATGACAAACGCAATAATTAAATATAAGAAATAAAATGTATTTACACAATCATACAAAAAGTAATACTGTTAGTAAGTCCAGGAACGTGTTTAGTAGCAAATACAGATAGATATATACATTATCGAAGTAGGACTTCCTTAGAGTCTACGTGCTTGTAACTGACTTCTACAAGAGGTTATCTCACACTATCTCTGTTCGTATATTCTCTCACTCTCCGGCTGCCGACCGCGATACGACTAGTATTTAGTCACCCCCTCCACGAGGGTATCATGTGGCACAAGGCCGGTTTAACGTGGGATCTCCCAAAAATAGACCCTTTGAACCCGTATAAACGGGTTCAGGGTCGGTTTACCTCCCCGAACGTGACTACGCCCTTCGGCGTAGCCTCGTTCGGGTTCCTCCCCGTCGGAAAGCAGAGAGTTCAACCGGTCAGCCTGTCGTCCGACATCGACTGCTATACGACTGACCTCACTGACTGTAACTCTGGGTATTTACAGGCAGCCGTCCAGGTACACTTGGTAGAGTCCACTTATATGAAAAAGGGGTGGACCTCATAATACTACCTTACTTTAGCTATCTTACATTTTATCCGATGTCCTTTACTTATTATAAAGTTTGTGTTTTTTTTTAGGCGATTAAAGCGGCAACTTGCTATAAAACCAAAACTATTATCAAAAGATTAAATGTAGCATACTTTTAATGTTTTTTTATACATATACGTTTTTATATCCCGACTGTCTACCATCCTTTAGCTATCTTACATTTTATCCTATGTCCTTTAATTATTAATTGATTTTATGAATAAATGACCCCTATCTTATTATTATGTCGAATCCACACTACCATATATCAACAGGCTTAATCGACTGATGGCGACGCTAGTAAATTAGCACATAGCTTTTATGACTTGGCAAAATCATAACTAATTCATATTTCCTTAGCTAACATCGTCTGTCCTTTATCACCGGAATATTTTCTCACAGATATAATTAGAGTCATAATTAGTTGTAGGTAGAGTTATAGGTTTTTAAGTTACATTTTATAACATTTTGTTGTATTCTATTTTCCTCTGCGTCTTGGGAGCAGACAACAGATCATGGTCTACAAAAAACTTCTGCGAAAAATTTATCTTAGAGAAAATACGAAATTATTTTGTGAAAAACAAAACAAATATTTCGTCAAATGAATTGTGCGGAAGGTACATATAATTAATTCGATGATTGTATATATTTTAAATGAAAAAATAAACAAAAATATTTATAGTCTTCAGAAGTATTGATAACCGTTTCCTGTATATGGTTTAAATTAATTAGAATTCAAAGATGATTTATCAATAATTAATACTTGTTAATTCTTTTACTACAGGTAACCGAAAGAATTAGAGCGCATTTTACAAAATTTTAACTCAGTCTCTTCTTTCAACGTTGACTTTTTCTGTTGTTCATTCGAATGTTCATTGTCTGTCATATTTTTAACTATACCTTACAGAAATATGTGTACGCTTCATATGCAAGAATAAATATGAAAGGTATTTTTCCAGTAATCCTTTCTGTTAGCGTGCATTTTGTGTCTCCTGATGTTTAGGGTTTCTTTCCAGATATCCCCATCAGCTGTGTGTGTCTCTGTAACTCTCTAACTACAGTTGTTCTTGAGCCTTGTGCGGGGTGTGCATTATTGTAATATATATATATATATATATATATATATATATATATATATATATATAGAGAGAGAGAGAGAGAGAGAGAGATACTGTTTCGATGTTTCACAGCTCATCAGTGTGACTAGACAGACGATTGCCTCAAGCCGGGATCAAAACCCAACGGATATTTTACCCCAAATTAGTGATAAAAATCAATTTAGAGGTATACATTTTTTTTTATATAGACAAACTCGCCAGTAACTGGTGAAACTACAAAATTGTCCAAATCATGAGAGTGTATGGGATAATTTTCCATCACACAAAATAATATCTAAAAACAACAAAAAAAGAAAACACTAAACTAATTCAGTTTCTTTTTTTCCAGGTTTTCAGATAAGACGTTTAGCCATCTTGACACCATATTTCATAAGAATCATTGAAAAACCTGACTTATTTAGCTCGAAAGAGAAGAGGTTAATATCATTTTGTGTCATCCTTGTTATGTCTACCAAACTGGACAATTATGAAAGAAGAAAAAAAAAACATTCATGTCTTCGGTAATATTATTAACATTCATCCTCTGACTTCCATCTTCAAAGTTCATTCAAGAACCATCAAGAGAACGGTGAATCCTTTTAAAAAAGGGAGATCAATACAGAGGAAAACTGGATCAGGATTTCACAACAGCAAAATCGGTCATCATTTCAACGTAGAGCTAAACACATTCTTATTTTTAAAAGTAGAGTTCTATAGGGTTATAAAAACTTAAAGAATTCCAGTAATATATTTTTAATCATTTCTATGATAGAAACGCATTAACTTACAATTGGACAATTTTTCTGTTACACGATTTGAAAAATTTTGCTGTTTTGTACCATAAAAAAGAATTGGGATAAAACATAAATAAAACAAAACATGTGATAACCCAGAGTTTATAATTTCCAGCCTAATTAATAAAGAACATAATTCTTTATACAGGAAATTCGTGGGGTGTATAAATGATAAATATTTTAACATTTATACACACATCAAACACAGTTTAGTATATCAACAAGTTTTTAAAATATCATAGTTAAAGGTGTGTCTAACTGCTACCATTAGGTTGGTGTAAATATAATGACGTAATAATGTCGTTTTTTACGTTAAAAATACGTCAAAAAACGACATTATTACGTCATTATTTTTGCACCAACCTAATACAATGGCGCCAACATTACATGCGGACAATCGGCAAACAAAAAATGAAAATGCCTACTAGACGCGTGGGAACGCACACAGGCAAACGTATGAACAGACACACGCACACACATACGAGGCGCGCGCGCACACATTCACCCACAACTTTACATTTTAATCCTACATAGACAAAGCTAGAATTATGGTACACATACACAAATGAATTATACAAATGGACGCTGCTTAACAAGACTGATATACTTGAAAAACAAACAATACACAAATTTTAAATTCTCTTTCTTTTCTGTTTTAATAAAATTAAACTTATTAGACTTATAAGTGCTTCTTATTTCATCATTATCTAATCATATATATCCCTCAAGTTACACGCAAACCGTTGTATATGATATTATATTTGTGGCTTAATTTGATGGTCTTGTCTTGTTTGTAGTAATCCTCCTGACATTTCCAATCGAAACCTTTATTCAATACATATGGTTACAGTGTACACATAACAGTATCTTTTCTATATTATATATCGTATTATTTATTGTTTCATTATTGTCATTTTGCTATAACATTCCTAGAATAAATAAACTTTTTGCCGTACTAGACAGATTAATCTGACTAGAGCTAAGTTTAATCCTTTAAAGAACGCATTCATACACGTAGCATTGGTTTTGTTTTGAAAATCCTGGCTTTTTACCAAGTTTTACATAATACTGAATAATGCTGACAGAGGCAAATTTGTGTCGATATAGAAATTGTGGATAATATTCCGAATAAATTAGTGTAGATTAATTATAATTTCGCATCTCAATTTCTTCAACAATAACGTCAATAAATTTCGGACTTGAAATGATGTGCTTATCTGACATAGTTAATATCAAAAAATAATTCCAAATCTACATCTGTAAATTAAAGAATTCAAACAATCTTTGAAAGCATTTACACTTCTCAGAACACTATTTAAATATATTGAAGAAAAACATCATGCATTTTGACCATCACTGAACTAGCTTCACTAGGTCATGTGTAGTACCGGGTATATTATTTTGCTTGATTACTGCTGGTAATATAAGAAGGAATTGAGTAATGTTTCAAAAAAAGATTTAATCAAAATTTGAACTCAGTACAATTTCGTTTTCCTTGCAAATACGTATAACGCCATACGCACACACTTCTATATATCTGGATTAATTTAAGGTTCTTATTATTCGCTTTGGAATCCTAAGATGGTAATAAAAATAAATCTATATTCAGTCAGCTGCAGTAACTTGCTTTATGGAAATAATAAAAAAAAAAACAAAAAAAAAACAAAACACCCTACCCAATATCATTAAGCGTTGTGGAGACACCCTGTTAACAGAAAATGAACTAAGCAAGACGCCTTAAATAAAGAACAAAGTGAGTTAGAAGAAGTTAGTTACAGTCTGCCCCAGCCTCGGGACAACAAGACAAGGCAAGAACTCTGTCTTCGAGCGGAGGATGACACATTCGTGCTCTGCCTTCTAATAGCGACACGGCTGAGAAAAACAGCCAGTTCTGTACCCGATTCCACCGTGGTGGGGCCTGGGTAAAATTTTACCAGTAACCCGTGTGGAAACGCTCGGGTTCCTTCCGTTAAACTTGACCCTGCGTCGCATCTAGTCCGCAGTAGGGAAACCGGTGAATACCAGTGAGTCGCACTCTGTCCCAGGCTCGTAACAAGAAAGCAAGACACGACCACCGTCTTGGAGCGGAGGATGACTCAGTTGGGCATTGTTTTCAGATAGCAACACGGCTGAGAAAAACAGAACAGTTTTGTACTCGAGCCCGCTTTGGTGGACTGGCTAAATTTTGACCAGTGGCCCAGGTGGAAATGCTCGGGTTCCCCACAGTTAATTTGATCTTGTGTCGCATCTAACGTGACAGGTAAATACCAGTCCATCGCAATCTGGCACAGGCTCGCGACAAGACAACATAAGGCCTCTCTCTTCGGGCAGAGAGTGACATTTTCAGACTACAGCGGTAATAACTGCACAGTCATAAATGGCGATTGTTTTCTTATAAAGAAACAGCTAATATTCACATCACTATTATTGCCTCATCTTTTTTAATTCATGTTTCTCCTTTGTGATTAAATTACATCGTATATATCTTGGGTTTACTCTCTATTCTATTGTGTTTCCTGACAATCCATAATGTTACATCATATCATATGATATGGCGCTTTCACGAATGATGCGTCCCTTCTGTCTTCGAAACGTTTTTCTTCGTTTCTATAGATGAAAATAACTAGGGGAAGTAGATTATCATATCCCCACAGCATCCTTTCATTTATTCTCTGCAAAATGACACGACGTCTTAGGAAACAAAATGAAGTAATTTCCATTGTCATGAATTAAGTTTAGTTCTTTTCCGACGCAGAACAAAAGTTTGCGTTGCTATTAAACGCATACCAGACAACAAGAAAAAATCCTTTATGTTGGTCTCAAGGGATATGGTACAAAAGTGAACACGACTGACTTAGCGACATTATGGTCTTACTTGGAATAAAATGATTAAAAAAAACAAACAGATAATCTAAGTAAATATTGCATTCTTGATAAAGTTCACTAATGCTTTTGAAGCAATACCATTTGCATAAGTTCTAATATCCTAAATTCTTTCATCAGTTTTCCTATAGTACACCAATGGAAGTTTTCCGTTTCGGAAACATACAGTGACAAAACAGGTGTTCTGTAAAACTTGTTTAAATCTTAATTAAACTAAGATTTTCTATGCAGTTATCTGAACAGAAGAGATCACAAGTAATTCTTAATGATAACTTCATATCTTTTCCTTCTCACTTATCGCTAAGAATGTCTTCACTCTTCGTCGTGTCTCGTTTTTCGAATTTCCATTTTGCTTCGACACCTGTACTTTTGATCTCTTTCTAGAATATTCCATATTTATATAGGTTTCAGTCATATGTATGACGATAAACTAGATGTGACAGCCAGGCATCTGAGCTGTTGAGGAGCGTGGAACATTATCATATATGTTGTTGTCGCCAGCCCCACCCAAAACTTCTGTGGTAGCACTTGTTAGGGTTCCAACTAAGGGTAAAAATATGAGCCCACACTAGAAACAACAAAAAAAAAAATCCGTGAAACTATAAAAACGCATTTCTATAGTAAACATATTAGCAATATATCACTCAACATGAAAGATCTTTTTCAAGGCATTAATCCGTATAGTATCTGAAATCAAACTGCATTCCAAAATATACCTTAATAAAAATTAAAGCATAAAACACATATATCACTGCCTCTAGTAATTATGTTTATATATTTATATATATATATATATATATATATATTTGTGTGTGTGTGTGCGTGCAAAGAGGGAGAGAGTGAGAGAGAGAAATGCGTGATGAGAAATAGAGAGAATAATATTTGCACAATGATTGCTAAAATCATGTATAAATTTTTTACAGTTCTGCTTAATGTTTTTAAGATTGCATCAATCTTCAGTTTGTCTTTATTTTCGAGCGATTTCTTTTCAGCAAATGTATCAACACCGCTACTATTGTTTTTTTGGCGGGGTATTTTACGAGTAAACCTATTATCTCTTTCCAGATTGATGCATCTAGACGTTAGTTCTCTTTGCATTTTCCATTAATCCTCATGCAAAATCCGAAATCTGGCATATTCATCTGGTTTCGTTACAGGGCTAAATTTTATACATAATTTGTCAATACGTATCTGACGATAGTTACAGCATGAATTTCGTAGTTAATATATAGTGAAAGCAGAATACGCTATATTACATTTTTATTACTTCAAAGCTGACAAGAAAAATGAAATTTCGGTATTAAATTACACGTAGGTATCTCATATATTGCTAATCAGACAAATCAAACATAAGTTTCATTTGTAAAACTGGGCTACATTGCCCACGTCACAACTTCCTCCCTGGTGTTTTAGACTTTTTACATGGACAGATCTTTATCTCAGTCAAGATTATCTCCGCGGGACTTTAGATCGTGCATTGTAAATATTTCAGAATCCAATACGCGGTTAGGTTTTATTTGAATGGTTTGGTCATTTTGGTCATCCGTTCTTTTCTCACTATTGGGTGTCTGTAGCTTTATACCCACTAATCTGCAAACGACTCATCGGCAATAGGTATGTCACCAAATTATTCTTGTTTGTTTGTTTGGGTTTTATGGCATATCAACCACTGTGGGTTATTTAATGCCAAATCCAGTTTATCTGAATTTTAAATGCCTATTTTATATAGAATAAAAAACGTATAGCTGGCAACATTATTGTTTCAAAAAAAATGTATAGCTGGCAACATTATTGTTTAAAAAAAAAACGTATAGCTGGCAACATTATTGTTTAAAAAAAAAAAACCGTATAGCTGGCAACATTATTGTTTAAAAAAAAACTTAGAGCTGGCAACATTATTATTTCAAAAACTTAGAGCTGTCAACATTATTTTTCTGAAAACATTATATGAGACCTTGCTGTTGGATGCAGTTTATCGCCATACCCAGGACGCGGATGTAGTTTACCGTCATACCCAGGATGCGGATGTAGTTTACCGTCATACCCAGGACGCCCAAATTATTCTGTTAATATAGTCGATATATTTGGTTGGTGCAAAAATAATGTCGTTTTCTCACAGATGTTCCTATGTGAGAAAACGACATTATTTTTGCACGAGCGTAATAAAATAAGAGCCGTTTATAGGCCCTTATATGCGATGGCATATATGTCGTTTGAAATTGTTATAACACGCTATGATTATGTTATTCAAAAGTTTTTGTCTGAAACATTTGTGAATTCTTTTGCTTCGACTATACACAGCTGTTAATTTTTGGTTAAAAATCTTGAGTATCATATTCTAACGAATATCATGTGTAAATTTTGTACAGTTCTTCTTAATGTCTTTAAAATTGCATCTATCTTCAGTTTGTTTCTATGTCAAATGCATCAACACCGTCAGTATTTTTTTTTTTTTTTTTACCAGTAAACCTATTTCCAGATTGTTGAATCTAGATGTTCGTTCTCTTTGCATTTTCCATTAATCTTCATGCAAAGTCAGAATTTTATTTTTATGAAACAAGTTTTATGGACAAATAAGTGCTAAAATGGTTCATAGGCTGACTACGAAAGAGGTGATGGTTGAGATGTGAAATTTAACAGTAATTAATTTTATATATTTTTATTAAAAGTACATTGTTTACTTACAGATAAACCGATATCTGACGGTTCAAAGCAGACTTAAACTGTAACAAGAAATGCTTGCAGTAAAAACATTAATCCCGAAGGACATTCATGCTGACATGGTTGCTACATTAGGGGGTGATGTACCGCTTCATCAACAGTACAAAATTTGTTAGCAGAATGTGTGAGGAGAACGAAGAGTTTGGAAAATGACCAAAGGGTTAGAAGTCCAGTCACTGTCATCACCAAGGAAAACATTGATAATGTTCATCAATTGTTAACTGATGACAGGCGATTTACTATACAGCAAATAGCGAATGCTATTAGCATATCTCAGGAGAAAGTGGAGAATATTCTGCACAATGATTTTCTCACGACAAAAATTTCCATGAAGGGATTCCACGACCACTGACACTTGAACCAAAGCAAAGAGAATGTTTAAATCACGGGGAAATCTGGCATATCCAGCTGGTTTCGTTGATTGTTTCCTAACCTAAGATGAATGTTGCTTTCAACCTTTTCAGCCAGAGATAGTGACAATTCATGCTTTAGAGACACCCCTACTCATCTGCTCCATTAAGCGAAGGTGATTATCTCAGTTTATTGGGATTATAAGGTAATTATGTTTATTGACTATCTTCGAAAGGGCTGCACCATCTGTAGAGTGTAGGATGTCAACTTGTTGAGATATTTACGAAAGATTTAAATACAAACAAGCAGGAAATCAGACGAAAGGGGATTTGTTTAATCAGGACAATGCTCCAGAAGTTATGGCTTTGATTTCAATGCCTGCTTGGAATTAAGTATTTAGTTACTCTCCATTTTCTCCTGATTTCTCTATAATCTCTTTCCCAACATGAAAAACACAATTGGCTTGGAACCTGTATTGCTGTGATAATGGCGCTGTATCTACTCCTGGTTACTTTTGTGACCAGCACAATGAACAATGTTTTTGAACAGTCAGATGTAAGTTTGCCTGGAACAAAACAATGCAGTTATTAATAAGAAGAGTTAGAATTATTGCATGCAAGATTTCCCAGATTTGTAGTCACCTATGAATTCTTCAAACCAAACTCGTAAATGCGTTTGTTTCATGGATCCAATGAAGTTTGGTTAAGCCTTTATCTTCATTATCTATGGTAATATAAAGAGGGTCAAAATGTGCTTCAAAAGTGATGCAGTCGAAATATCAAGATTATTAAAACTATCTATATTTCTGAGATGAAGTATTGCGTACACTAAGCGAAATAAAGGGTTCAGTTCAAGATACCAACCAACTGAAGAAGGCTGGAGCGGACAACTGCTGAAAAGTTGTGATACATATGGCAACGAAGATGAGGAAGATAGTCCGAATAACGTAAACAGTGATTATTAAATCCATATGGAAAGTTCACTGATATTATTTTATCTCCTCATCAAAATATATTTTTGAAAACATATAACGCTTTTTTCATATATCTAAAAAAAAATCACTCAAATATATTATTTAAAACATTGTCTAATTTGTAGGATCTGTATTGATATCCTTCAAGATATGATGGTTCCAGTCAAAGCTTACAGATTCGATTCCTTCCGGAGACGCACATATATTCTACGAAATTTCTCAAAAATTTAAGCAGCTAATTGTAAATCATACTGTCTAATTAAAAAAAAACAAAAAAAAAACAGACCTAATACTTAAATGAATTATATATATAAAAATAATTTATAAACGGAAAAATATATTAAAATAATTGTCGGACGCCGTCCAATTAATTACATATATATATATATATATATATATATATATATATATATATATATATATATATATATATATGTGTGTGTGTGTGCGTGTGTATATATATATATATATCCATGTATGTATACATATATATATATATATATATATATATATATATCCATGTATGTATGTATATATATATATATACATACATACATATATATATATATATATATGCATAATATACAAACACACACACTATACATACACATATATATATATATATATATATATATATATATATATATATATATATGTAGAGTGTGTATCAAAAATACTTATACAAACACGGTGGTGTTCGGGTTCCTCACATCAAACCAAGGACAAATTAAGCATATCTGCAACCCTTTCCTTTTTGAGTTATTATGTTTAAATCAAGTAGACGGTAGATGGCGTTGTGTTGCCATATAGACAATGATGCATTCATCATTCATGTAAATTTGTGCCTAGTTTATCTTCAACGTTTAATGTGTGTAAAAGTGATTTACATGAGAAGCGTTCTGTTTAACAATGCCAGGATATTCATAAGGTGAGCAGGAAGATATGCTTTTTAAATACGGCCGCGCGAACGGTAATAGACTCCACGGTTATATTCTATTGTTTTTCTAGACCGAAGTCAGCCGTGTCATCAAAACTTCTGTTTATTTTCATTCTTCTGAGACATGATCGGTGGCATCACAAAATTTGAATCGTGGAATGCCGAGACTAGCTCGGTCGCCTAAAAAGTAAGAACACATTCTGCAGGCTGCCTGAACAATGCGGTTATTAGCACACGTCACCTGGCCCCAACATGTTGCACATCGAATGATACCACATGGATGTTACTTCTAGAGCAGCTCCTGCATCCGTATCATTTGCAACGTCTTTCGATCACTGATCACTGACCACGGGAGAACATTAGCCGATGGTGCCGATTGCACAAACAACTGATATGTTGTTTGTCTCTTGTTTAAGGATGAAGCAACATTTGGAAAAAATGGAATTACAAATTTATGCGACCAATATTTGTGGTTGGATCGTAATCCCCATTGTTTAATCATCATCAGATTAAGATTAATGTGAGGGCTGGAATTGTTAGTCCATATGTCTTAAAGGATTTGTCTACTGTGACTTAATTTCGAACTATTTCCCAACATGCTAGAGGATATAACCCTGCTAATACGAAGACACACGTGGTTAATGCATGGTAGAGCTCCTGCACATTTCAGTTTGATTGTTTGCGATGACATTTACAATGAAAGAAAATTACATTAGAAATGAATGCTTCCATAAACGTTTCCTCGATCTCAGTCCTTTGGATTTTTATCTGTGTGACCATATATAAAAATTGGTTTATGCTGCTGACCTTAATAATGCCACATCACCGTGTCATGGGCGTCTTCGAAACCATGTCACACCGTGTAGGAGTATTTGAAAGTGTCCGCTTGTCACTGAACGGACGGGGGTGAGCATGTATAGAAAAAAGCGAACAAAAATTTTGAACATTTGTTATGAGTTGCGGTTTTGACGTACAAGGATGGACTTTTGGACATGTATTTACATGTACCTTATTTTGGTATCAGGAACACAATAACAAAGTTTATAAAATAGTTTCTGCTAGAATCTGATAGCTGATTTCGAGCAGATATTCTTTCGTTTCTATATTGTATTGCTTCATGTAAAAGAGACAAAAAGTGTGACACTACACGAAACATTTCGGCTGCTTTATTTTCCGTGGTTACTGTAACTGGTGAGTCGAAAATTAATAATATCGCAGTTTAATCAAAGATGAGGTGTGACATTATTTTCACATACGACCGTAAAAACTATCCTCAAGTAAATAGACTTAACTCCCGCAAGTAAGTTCAAGTAAAAGACTAGCAATTTAACCAGTGATCACGTGTGCTGTTAATTCCATATCCTATTGAGAACATTAACTCAATTTAAGGGACTTGCGAGATAGCTATTCATTTAAAAATAATTGCTGAGCACTCTAAAATCCATAAGACGTGATTAGGGAGAGGATATATTAAAACGAATAAACATTTTTTAAGGAGCAGATGATTCATGTTTTATTTTATTGATATTATATTTTCTTTGATCTTAGGTTTTCGGTTTTTTATATCTTAAGGACAAATGACAGAAACAGAGACAATGATATTGCTAAGTAATATCGCAATTGTACAGATTTTTACTTAAGATGTATGAACTTATAAACACATTTATCCATGTTTAGTTGCCTAATGTCAGTTTACATTAGTTGCATTAAATGAATGATTTAGCCATAGTATAAGTAATGACTTACTTAACTCAAATCTTAGTGATCGGGGAAGCAACAGCATAGGCTGATCCAGAAATTAAATGCTCTTAAGAAAATCTATCCAAATGGAACTACCTCTTTACCAAATGAATACAAATAAAACGAGGATGATTATATCTTGTGTACATTTCATTTCAGACCCTCGTTGAAAAATTCTGAACAGGGGAAAAAAAATGTCATGTAAATGTCTATAGTGAAGCGAGAAGCTAACAACGTTTCTTCTGTTTTAGGGTGGCAAATAATTCATTACTCACAAGGCCGCGTAAAGTAGTTTTAATTCTGTCAAGGTTAGAAAATTCTGGTGTTTACTTGTCTGCATAGCAGTAAGAAAGTGCAGAATAATATCCCCTAGTCAACCTCCTCTTATATATATCTGCCTATTTTAGTATCTGTCAAGCTCTCTGCCCAAATATTTTCCCTCTTTTTGCCAATTTTTGTATCGAAAATGTTCGCTTGTACGATGGCAAAAGAAAGGTTGGTGTCAGTTTTAAGGTGGCCAGAACATTTCAACCTTCTCTTCTTAACGTTGGTTATGAGATCAGTTTATATATTTGAGATTAGGTACTTTAAATGTTTAAACTATCAATATTGTTCGAAATGCTATGCGGCCCGCATTGGAAATATCCGATTCACGTTTTTTCTAACCGTAATAGTATTGTCGTCCTTTTACACCCGCCCCTCTAGAAATGGGAATTGATACATTTTACATATATAAACAATGGCAGAAATATTAAGTCAAACGTAGAGACATTGCACATAATTTGGAATATATATATATATATATATATATATATATATATATATATATATATATATATATATATATATGTGTGTGTGTGTGTGTGTGTGTGTGTGTGTGTGTGTGTGTGTGTGTGTGACTGGACATTGCTGTACAACAATGATGACTATATATTATCATATATATATATATGCGTGTGGGTGTTTGTGTATGTGTATGTGTGTATCTGTGTTAGTGTGTGCTTGTATGTGTTATATTCTCGTTTGTCACCTTTTTGGATGATTTAGGTTTTTTTCAATTTTATTACGTAGCATGTATGTTAAACTTAACTAAAAAGAATTATCATACAGAATCATTATATATTATTTTTTTCAGCAAAATGCACCATATTCTTTAATTACACCTTTAAAATTCTTAGCATTTACTTCCAACAGTTTTTGAAGAAAAGTAAGTGGCAGACCTCCACAATCATTATTCAACCACTGAAACAGCTTACTCTCACTCATTGTGTATTCTCTTCGAACATTCCGATGCTACTTATGCCATATTAATTCAAGAGAGATATCAGGAGACAATTCGTCGTATTGTCGAAAGGTGTATCTTTTCCAAATATTAATAGAACATTAAATCATGTCTTTACAAAATCGAATGATAATTTTTCTTTACATGATTCACTTCACCTGATTTAAATTCACATTTCTCCCCAAAACACCCCACACTTGTGGAACTATACAATCCTCATTCTATCTTTCTATTGCCTTTCCTCTCACATACAGTCTACTCTTACTACCAACAATTTTGGCCTCATCTGTCGGGAATACATCTTCCACTCTTTCGACGTCCAGTTCTTGCTCATTTTGACCGTAACTATCTTATCCACATATTCACCTTCCATAACAATGTTTTTTAATGACTATACACCCGCTAAACAAGGCGGAACTAAGTTGGTTTTTCACAGTTGGGTGCAAGACAGGTTGCAGTTGAATGAAATTGTGCTGAACTGTCGATTGGGCAGTAGTTCCCTTTCAATTCGGATAGATTACGAATACAATTCCTTAATATTAAAGAATTGTAGTCTTGGTCAATTAAAATTCCTAAATAATTCTATCGGCCACACTGCAACCTATTTGACAAGAAGAAATATTTCATTGCTCAATAAAGTCTGATTTAAATACTCATGGAGACCTACTGGTCCCCATTCGTATCGTACTTATTAACACAAATAGAATAGTATCGTCTTCACGTAAAACATGTTAAAAATAATGGAAGCCATATTAATAAAAAGAAAAAAAAAACTCTCAATAATATGAACAATAAATATGGACACAATTTCTTGACGATGGTTCAAAATTAAATCATTATATAAGTGCATACATGCAACAATCTATTTATTGTTAACAGTTAATATATTTCAGCCTTGAAAATGGCTAAACATTGTAGTCAGCACCCAGAGATGTCTGTCTGTTTCATGACAATCCAAGGCCGGTCGTTATGGGTGCTAACACCAATGTATCTCTTTTATATTTACTCCTACTGTATCTTTGTTATTGAGCACATTAACCCATATGTACAGCATAACTTTAAACTATATTTTGTCATATAGATATGAACACACAAACACACACAAACACTCACTCACACACACACATACACATATATATATATAATACATACATACGTATATATATACATGTATATATATGATAATATATATATATGATAATATATATATATATATATATATATATATATATATATATATATATATATATATATGCACAAACATGCATGCAAACACACACACACACACACACCCCACTATTCGAATCGTTGAATTATGGATACCCGTATATATGAAGTCGGCTTGTTATGGAATCACTAAATATCAACTAATGCTCTGTGAATTCCATCCGAGAAGTTTACCATAATTTAAGTTGCACCTAAGCAGCGTACTGAAACTTTATCCGTAGTATCTCGTGTCCATCAGATTCCTGTGGACTATGTGCCCCAATAAGTCTAAATATTTCCCTTTTTAAAGAATAAGCATCCCTTTGTGTAGATCTTTTTAAACCCAATATGTGTTCATTCTTCCAGTATGAAACTTAAAAAAAAAACGCTAATTTATAAGGAGTTGTAGGAAAAAATGTTCGGTAATTTTCTATTGATTATTATTACGATCACAGAATTGAAACATTTTGAAAGCAATCGTTGAAAACGAACGTAGTTATATTCGAAATTACTTCGAGAAAAATAATATGAAATAAATGTTAATAAATATTTTCTCAAAATCACCAATAAAACAATAAAACTTAGTCGGAAATTTGAAAGATGTAATAAAAAAAATTAATAGAATATTTCCAGATTATTTAACAAATCCTATGCGAAAGAATACTTGTTTGCGAAATGCTCATTATACACACACACACATATATATAATAACTTTATATATATATAATAACTTTATATATATATATATATATATATATATATATATATATATATATATAATTTTTCGTTTAATTTTTGGAAGTGCTATCTGATGATCCGGCGTCCTTTAAAAGGGATCTGGTGAAACAGATTATTATATTGGAACCTTAAAGTAGTCTGTTTTTCTTTAATATATATATATATATATATATATATATATATATATATATATATATATATATATATATATATATATATATACTGTAACTTTTTAATCCAATAAGATAGAGCGTATCAAACGATAAAAGGGGCATTTATATCAATATTTTCGTAGATTAATAATTTAAAATGTCGTGCATATATGTACGACAGACATTTATTTTTCAATATAGTAGCTTTCTTTGTCAATATATTTAATCTCAATTAAACATCCATGTCAATTATTATCATGAACATTTCAGATCAAAATTCAATAATGCTTTAAAGCTATCGGATAAACGAATTCCCCTGTACCATTTTTATTTCATTAGGCAGTTACATTATTTAACAAGTGTACTCTACTCAAATATATACATTAGATGTTGCTAGCGTAAATAATGTACAATTCTATCAGAGAAGCAAGTTTTCTTCGTTTTACCTCTGTATTAAATTTGTGCGGATGAAGCAGCAATTATTCTCATGATCTGAATCCTCAGTATAACATCTGAACGATATATTTAATTAAATATCCAATAATTATCTTTCTATATTTACCTTCTATCGTGTGAATCGTTTTATTTCTAACAGTTTATATAAATGATAAAATATACTGCTATATTTGATGAGCCAACTACTGCCGTAACCCTGCATGTTTGATAAAGTTCTCCGAATTAGAGAAAAAAATATCTACAAATTATTGGTATTTAATGCAACCTCAAATAGGTTCTTTTCGTTACACTTTATCAAGATTACACTTTCAAATTTTGAAGTTTTTTAAATTTTTACGTTAATATGAAATTAACATAATCCTACCGAGATGGTTTTCCATGCAAGTTTTGTTTTACGAAATATGTTGGATCAGAATGATATTAGTGTTTTGGTGTATCCTCTGAAAGTAACAGTTTGGCAATATCGCTCTAGGTTCTACTAAGTCAATCTACTACCTGCCATCCAGTACAGCATTATAAAACGATATAACATATAAAATAACACATTTCTTGTTACACAATTTTAGGTTAATATTTTAGTAATTCCATCTCCAATTCCGATTTTCTCTTTCTTTCATTTAAAAATAAATTGAACCGGAGAAACAAAAACTGGGTCCAAATCTCCAGTCTAAGAGAAATATAATTGAATTCAAAATCAACATGAAGGAGGATGGGCTATATCAGGTTATTATTGTTAGGACACATCCAACGCTGGTGTTCGTGTCATATCCCAACGACCTTTGAGCTCGATGCACGTATGCATGTACGCAGAAGCTAATATAATTCCTATATTTGATTCTGGTCATAGGTAACTATCACACTACCATATTCCCGTATGTGCGTCTTCAGCCATGTTGGGTTTTGCTGCTAACGTGGAAGCTTCTAATAGTGATGTGCGTCTATATATATATATATATATATATATATATATATATATATATATTACGAAATGGACAAAGTCCGACAATTTATTTATTAAAGACATTTTTATGTTTAACGTTCTTTTTATAGACACAAGTATTTATGTAAATGCTCTGTTTATAATAAACAGTATTAAATAACATTTACCGGCCTGAATGCCCGAGAAATTTTCATAGAAAATATTCGCCCTTGGACAGGATTCGAACCTGCATCCTATACGGAACGATCCTTGGTGGCCGAGCGGTCAAGGCACGTCAGCTTAAATGACGGTTCCGTATAGGAATTAGTGTTAAAAATTTCTTAAAAGAACAGACAATAATTACCAGCAATTCTTCAACCGATAATGTTAAAATATTCCACCTCTTTATCTGTTCTTAGTTTGGTTAGAACAAACTCTCAATAGTTTGGATATGTATGGTATGTAATGGATAACGCCTCAGATGGGAAAATTGGAAAGCACTGTTCAAACTCCACTTGAGCTTTTTGCATTCAACTAAGCTTAAAAAACCATGGGAAACATCTGTGTATTCTACGCCAAGTGTCGACTACATATCAGATCAGGCTGGCACATATATTCTTTTTTAGCAACCAGTCTACCGTAGAAATAATCAGTGAACACAGTCAAAAATAACATAAGTATTTTCTACTAAAACCAAATGCACATCAACGACTAACAAGCTGAATCTTCGCTCAGAAATATTATAAAAAAATACACTATCCCTATTGAGTTGAATAAAAAAAAAAATCACATTAATTATCTACTACAAAAAATTTAAAACAGCTAGCCTTATCCTAAAAATTAGCAAACGCCAGCAAAATTACAACGAACGAACATTATCTATGAGTCCAAATGCCCGTTAAGGAACTCTGTTCCTGATCAAACCGAAATAAATAGTTATATTGGCCACACAATTACATGCCTGTCCAAACGCCTTACGCTATATCTATTAGACCATAGCTCTATCAGAACCTATTTAAAAAAACACACACAAACTTACCAGACTCCATCCAACACATACAAGTATAAAACATAACCATAATAATCTCATCCACTTGTAATAAATGATTAAAAATAATGGAAGCCCTAATAATAAAAAAGAAAAATGCAACACTTAACAGTATTAACTACGAACACGGCCAAAATGTACTAACTGTGTTTGGAAAAAAAAACACAAAAAAAATCTCTATAACATTAAAAACATACACACAACGTACACATTTTCATTTATGTGTGAGTTATCATTTCTTTATGGGATTTTTTTTTCTTTTCAGAATGATGTTTTGTAATTTTTTTCTTTAGATATTTGTGACTCTATTTTTGTAGGTAGCGTAATATGAACTTTTCATGTCTGCATGGTGATATTTTTTCAGGCTATTATACTCTACTAGAAAACTGATTATGTTTATTTTCCCCTGAGGCAAATGTTACGGTATGTTTTTAATGCAACCTGATATTGTTTTTTTTTTTATTATTATTTTCCGTGCTATTTTTGGTTTATTTCGCTACTTTGAGTTCCATATGCTTTCTATTATTCCTGTATAGTTTTTTTCTTTGGTTCTCTTTTCAATTAAATCATTGATGTCCATAGTTGGGGGTTTAACCAGCAACATATTATTAAAAAGGGCGGTCTATTTTATGCGATGCATTCCGCTACCCATGTCTGTGTAGAGACAGGAGATGACAAGAACAGATCTTTTCGCGAAATAACTTTTTATCTGTAATATTTGTTTTACTTGAATGAATTGGGAATTTAAGCTTTGTACCATAGCTTTCGAGATTTTTGCTAAAATGAATATTGTCACTTTGTGGATTGCTTTGAAGGTTATTCACATGCAATGTTTCCTAAATTCTTCAGAATATTAAATGGTCTATCACTCTTCTCTAGTACCTATCGATCCTTGGCCTTTTATCTCGGCGAGGTTCAAACAATTTTAATCCCTTAACCGCAGGGGAAGGGACGCTCCCCAACCCATGCAGCACATCTCCTTCTGAAGAGTCATGGATTTATTGCACGGCGCCTGAAGTGTCAGCATAAGTGTTAGTGCCGAGGGTATTTGGACAATTTTTCAACGGTATTGCTTTTAAACATATTTTATAACTCGTCATTGTGTCTCGATGTGGGCACACTTAAAACAATACTCTCTTCCTTAATATATATATGTCCTTAGATAATCTTGATAAAATACTTAAGAATCTACAATGTTATTGGTCATGTCCTGGCATATCGTCGTCAGTCACCTTTCCAGCCGTAACGTAGATTCTCTGATTTTTTTTCTAAAGAAATGATTTCATGGCAATTATAGTGGTGAGGACTTTATGAATTTATGTGTACTATAAAATTAGTGGAAATAAAGTTAATAATAATAATAATATAATGATAAATAATAATAAGATTAATAAATTAAAATAACAGTAGTGGTAATAAATGATGATAATGTTGGAAGTTGTAATAAATAAATAAAATTTGAATAAAATAAAATAAAATAATGATAAATTAAAATAATAATAGAGCTCTTAAATGATGGAAGTGGTAACAAATAAATATTAATAATAATGATAATGATGGAATTGTTAATAAAATAATAATTATAATAATAATAATGGAATTAGTAATAAATAAACAATGGAAGTGGTAACAAATGAATAACTAAAATAAATGCTAATTATAGTAGTAATAAAAGAAAATAATGAAAAAAGTAAGATGGAAGAAAGCAGTGCGACTATTTGGGGGGATATGAAGTGATAATAATATTTGTAGTTATTTTTTGGTAGGTGCTTAACGACAATATTGGTAACTGAAGTAGTAGTAGTAGTAGTAGTCATTATAAAATGATAATGAAGAGTTAGTTGTTTATCCTCTCCCATCTCCCCAGAGAGTTTGATACGCCATGAGCAGTTATGAATGTACAAAATTCATGGAAGATTGAAGTTTATAAGCAGTAAATTCCACCTTGACTACCGAACGCTCCTTTGTGGCCGCGTCGGTTAAGGCACGTCAGCGTAAATGACGGTTCCGTGTAGGACGAATATTTTCTATGAAAATTTCTCGGACATTCTGGCCGGTAAATGTTATTTAATACTGTGTATTATAAACAGAACATTTACTTAAATACTTGTATCTGTAAAATGAACGTTAAACATAAAAATGTCTTTAATAAATATATATATATCAACAGTTTTGTGCGTGTACTTGTGTCTGTTTAAACCCTTTAGAAGATTGATGAAATATATATCTTCGCAAATATGTGCTTTCCTATTTTTTTTTAAATGATTTATCGGATACACTAGACTAAAAGATATTCATTTTGTGATTTCACCTAACACTCGTTGCCACTTTTGTGATGTCAACGAATATTCGTTGTCACTTTCGTAATGCCCGTTGTAGTAGAGACTTTGCAATCGCAGATATTACTATAGTACGCCACTGAACAGTACTGGCGTTAGACGCCGTCGAATAGCACTCACACTAATAGTACTTGCTCGATAATACTCACTGGAATAATAATCCGTATAGTGATCCGAATAGAGAAATAGTATAGAGAACAGTGTAGAGAATAGCGGTCCGAATAGTAATAGTGGATAGATTAGAAATAGCGATCAGAATAGTAATAGAGGATAAAATATAAATAACGATCCGATGAGTAATAGAGGATAGACTAGAAATGCAGATCACTTAGACGTAGGTTAACTCACATATATGTGTTTCCGCTATTGTCACTTGGTCTTATTATTTCAATAATGGGATCTCTTGTGTTTGCTCACTTGCAATCTATCTTCAAACTCTAGTGTCGGTATAACAATTGCCAAAAACATTTCCCGTTTAATGGCTGAGCAGAAATATATCTTGAACAAAATAAATGAAATTTACGAAGGGTAAGATGGAATTACGAAATCGGTAAATATAATTTCAAAAATATTGAATAATATAAAAAAGCAAAACAAAAACATATTATTAGTACAGTTTTAATAGCAACATTCATGTTAACGTTTTTTTTTGTTTTTTTTTTTTGCTTTTTTAGATACAGACTTTAATAATAAAAGTGAACATTCTTCATTAAGTTGATTAAAATATTCTCGATTAAAGATTAATAGGTTAGTTGGGGACTCATTCTGAGTAACATGATTTATCTATATATTTTCATGTGTTATGCTATGCTATATATGTCATCGTATTTTTATCTCTTTCCGGACGAAAAAAAAATGACATCATTTGGCAAGATGTATTATGAACTGCATCTTAAATCGACGGAGCAATATCAACCTCTTGAAAATACTGTTTTCTCTTCGGGTTGCATGCGCTATCCATTTTACTTGTTGCTGGTTTTGTAAGTCCTCAAGTGATTTGGTTTGTGTTATTTAGGACATTTCTTTGTTTCCGATTGTGTAGCGTCATTCCATTAGGTTCGAGGAATGACGTTCCGCTCTAATAACTACACAGTCAGCAACTTGTGCTCTTAATTAGTTTAGTAAAAGAACAATATATATATTTTATATTAATACGTACTTTATAAACTTTGGTATATGTTAAAATTGACACAACTGTGTGTGGTGTAAGTCAGCTCAAATCTTTGAGCATATTCGTATAAAAAGAGGAGTTTGAAATAAATAAAGATTAGGGTTGTGAGCAGTACATTTTAATTCATACGGAAAGCAGTATGCATCGAAAATATAAAAAATAAAATAAAATGGGCGGAACTAGTATTCAGCATATATACCATCACTATGATATAAAGTTTGAGCGAAAATGTATTTTCTTACAAACTGATGCCATACATATCCCTCAACAATCTAATCTTTTCAATAATTTAGCCTAATAACATTTTATAACGTATTGTGAAGCAATAATCTTCAAGTATTAAAAACAAAGAAAAAAAAACGATTATTTGTCTATATCTCTGAGCTGAGGAATTATGATTACTTACATTATTTATCCCATCGGGACTGTTATCTGGTAACAATCCGAATAATGTAAATAATTATAATACTTAATCTCAGACATATAGACAGATATTGATGAATCGGTACCAACACGATATATCAAAAATATGGAAACAACTAGAAACACATAACACTCCGAATAATGTAAATAATTTAAGCAATTTTATTTGTTTATTTACATTATTCGAACTCTTATCCCCATTTTCATTGCCATGTCTTCAATCTTTCGACCATTGTACGCTCCAACCTTCTTCCAATGTCTGGAATTTCGAACCGATCTTTTTATTTCGTCCACTGGAGTAGATTATTCTAGATCCATGTGTCATGCCTCTTCCAGATGTCCCAATTATTTCTTTTTCAATCAACTCTCCAAGTTTTTGGTTCACCACTGCTGTAGGCTGGTATTAAACTCACAAAACTTTGGGTCTAACCATTGGATCTAACCAATGCCTTCATCCACTGGGCTATGTGGTTATGTATATGTCAATGAATATGGGCATAACAGTCTGAATAATGTAAATAATCATAATACCTCATCTAGGGATATACACAGATATTTTACTTGTTTATTTGCTGGGAATTACAAGACTGAAATTGGATGATAACCTTTTATCTGACAGGGTATCTCTATGTTCAAAATTTCAACGACAACTGTCAAGCGCTACAAAACTTATCAGCATCTGTCGACTATTGATTAAAAATAGTTTATGATAGCAAGTTAATTTTTTATCGAATATAATCTCCGTGCTTATAATACTGCTTATAATACTGGCGTTGAAAAAAAATCAAGGGCTACATTTACTCAAATACATAAAGTGTGCTCCTGTAACTTGTACCGATTTTAAATGTGAATTAAGTTAAAACGTCTAAAGATTTTTTTTTTGTTTTTTTTTTGTTTTTTTCTATCAGATTTACCAACTTAAGGCTTTGGCAATTTTAACCATGAAAAGATTAACAATTAAACAACCTGGCAAAGTTATCCAAGCTTATTACGAAAATAGACGTTCAGAGAAGAAAGTAATTAGAAGTTCCCAGGTCGCATCTTCTCTCGAAAGAGTGAAGTCAATTGGCCACCAAGATCGTGCGACTTAACGCCTTGAGATTTCTTCCTTTGGGGTCATCTCAAAAGTAAAGTCTATGCCAACAAGCCAACAACAATTCAACAGCTGAAGGATGAGATAATAATATTGGTGAGATCGAGGAGTAAATATGCAAACATGTCAGCAAAAATTTTGACCATCGATTGGAGGTGTGCCCCCGAAGCCTTGGCGGTTATTTGGGTGACATTATTTTTCACACATAATTGTCATGACATAAATAGCATGATCCAAAAGAGAAATAAAAATATTTTCATTCAATAACACTGATTTATTTACTGCTGACTTTGAACTGCCTTAATAAAACACTCTTTACATAATTATAATCCGTGAGATAGAAAGAGAAACTTAACAATGCCCGTAAGATGTCACAAAACGATTGTAATTCATATGAAATACTCCTAAAATAATTTATATCTCTTTATATTATAATAAATTTAAATTTAAGCAATGAAAAATATGCAATTTACGCTAAATTCAAAATTAACCGGGGCACCCGTTCATAGAGGTTTCATTTGCGAATACATTAGGAAATATTCCTTTTTTTGTTGTTGTAGACATTCTGACTTGGAATAATTAGATGTCATCCATTTTCCAATATGAAGGATCTTTTAAATACCAGTATTTTAATTAATGCCATAAATCTGTTCTGTTTACTTATTCCAATAACCATATCCCCAAATCATGCGACCACTATAGTGTCACTTAGACAGTGGTGAATTCTGTGAGTTACCCCTTGCCAAGTGATGACCCGTGGTTTGGTCAGGGGATGCATCGGTTCTACTATATAACCTATAACTGGGACGAAAATAGAGGATTCATATCGTTCCCAATCTTATTTTCTCGTAACTTAATATAATGAACTCATCTGAAAATTGAACTCAGATTTTCAATTTCCCATTCAGAACCATTATCCATTACACCAGGGGTCGACAACCTTTCGCTATGTGCCGACGTGGGCTTTTGAAATCATTCAGTGTGCTAACAGCATACGTATTTTTTTAAAACAATTATAGGTCAATATACATGTTCTGCGATATATATATTTTTATAGTAATATATAGTATATATACTTCGGTATATGTTAAAATTGAAATAACTAAATATATTATTTGCGTTGTAGTAGTTATTGCTTCAGACTTTGTGATGTCACTCCCGGCTGCGTGCCGTTAAAAATTGCTTGATGAACCACCTGAGGCACGTGTTCCGTAGTTTGCCGACTGCTGACTTACACTACACAAAAATCCACAATAATTTCAAAAAGTTTTCCTTACTCGTTAAAAGTTTATTTTAGGAATTATTATTTCTTTAGAATTCTCGGAACCAAGTAATTCTTAATTCGCAACAGAGTATTTTTTTATCAAACAGAATTAAAATAACAGCCTATATTTCTGAGATGATGTATTAGGTACACTATTTACATTATTCGAATTATTTTCCTCATCTTTTTGCCATATTTATCACAACAAAGCAATAATAAGAACGAAAAATTCAATATGAGCTCGGCTAAATAAACACGCAATGATAACAGCAATATGAGTACTGGTAAAAATAGAGCTTAAGACATCAATTTTATAAGTCCCAGTAATACATACACAGATGTCATTAAGGACATTTAGCACAGTGGATAAAGGCGTTGGTTATATCCAGTGACAGGATCCAAAGAATTGAGAGTTCAGTACCTGCTTAAGGCAGTAGAGAACTTGGTAGGGGTGAATTAAGAGGAGATACCTGATAACAGACATCTGTTATACATGACACGTGGAACTAGAACAGTATACCCTAGTGAGTGAAATAAAGGGTTCAGTTCGACATACCAAAAATCTGAAGAAGGCCGGAGCGTACAACGTTGTGATAAATATGGCAACAACAGTCCGAACATTGTGAAAATTAAAATATCACTTCCACATCTTATTTTTGTTATTAGTTTGAAAACAACATTAACACCCTTCCAAACTTATTCATTCTTTTTATCAGAAAAACTAAAAGAGTTATTACAGTCTAGGCCATTCAAATTAAAATTATTCCTTACCCGTCAGCAATTCTAAATATTATATCAAATGTATTGTTATTCGAAAAACGTAATAGACAAGACCAACATTGCTGCATTCTAGCAAGAGTTAAATATAGATAAGAATATTAAATGGCTTTCCTCCTGAGAAACAAGACTGTAGTCTGTTCTCTTTATTGTCTTCTCTATCTAACAAATAAGCAATGCTAAAGGCAAGGATCCAAACAACATTACCATTTATCTTCCATATACTTCTTTCTCGGAAATTTCGACTCGCGTCTTTCGTCCGCTGAAATGGGACTTTAACATTTTAACACAAATTCTTCTGTCTTAAAGCCCAGAGCATTTTCTCACGAGAGTTACTCTTATGATATATAGGTCTCATTCTAATCTGCGCTTATTTCTTTCTTCAGGGTATAAAAGCTCTTCAGATATTTTATTGCCCAACAGACGTGTCTTCCTGAATGTAATGCCTCTAGCTTCTCCCTGTAGATATAATGAAAATCAGGTGGAATACTTTTATATAAAAAATATATCTTGAAGTTAAATCTGACATATTTCCCACTGTATTTCTCTAGATTTAATTATTACATTTTAGTATTAAATATATTTATTTTATTTCTAAATGGTTGATAGCTACGTTTTC
Source organism: Acanthosepion lycidas (assembly GCA_963932145.1). Lineage (NCBI taxonomy): Eukaryota > Metazoa > Mollusca > Cephalopoda > Sepiida > Sepiidae > Acanthosepion > Acanthosepion lycidas. Next base: position 81,283,285 of record OZ010591.1, on the reverse strand, counting down.
TCTCATTTTTTTTCGACAGGTTTATATATTGTTTTATTTGTTTTTGTTTTATATGTGATATTTTTTTCGTTTTAGAGATTCCAGAATCCAATTCATCGTTTTTCCGCCCCTCATTTTCCGCTTGAATTTTACGTTCATAAAACCAGCATGCACCGGATGTACGAATTTATTTGGGATCAGTAACACTCCTTCATATTTAACGACGGTGACTCAAAACAGAAAATGATGTATCCACAAATGACAAGCAGGAATGAAGAATCGGAGAAACAAATTCGTATTTCGTTTCATTTTGTTACATTTACTTACGAGCAAAGACACCTGGGAAAAGTATGAATCTATCTATATGTTTCCCAGCGGTGGTTCAAATGACAGATATATTATTTGGTAAAAATCGTTGTTTTCACAAAAATAAGTATTTCCACAATCCAAGATATGTTTTAGCTTTAAATAACCCACAGAATATCGATAGGCCATATGAAAAAAAAGAACACATCAGTTTCTAATATATAGCGATATTTTGTTTATTCCATTTGAAAAGGAGATAATGAATTGTGTTTTATGATGTAGTTTTATATTGCAGACATTCGAAATTTAGGTAAATAATCATATCACCAATTTTGTATTGTTTTGAATTTTTGTATCATTTCAAACTGAGAGAGAAAGACAGATGTACAGAGACAGAGTGATAGAGAGAGAGAGACAATAAGACAGAGAGATACAGTGAGACAGAGAGAGCCAGAGAGACAAACTGAGACTGTAAATAATTTTGTTATTTTAACAGATCTATTTACATGTGTCTCATTCTATCGTCCCACCATATATATGTAATACCTTTCACCGACAGGAATTTCCCAACACTCACCTGCTTTCCGCAGGTGCATATCAATCAAGGTATATTCTCTAGCCCTTGTAGGAGAGTTAGCAATAATTGTGGAAAGAAAAATCAATTGAAGACAACGGAAATTTATTCTGTATTTAAACAATTATTTGTTTAAAATAAAATTGCTTCAATACATTATTCGCGAAGACCAGTCAAAGATTTTCTCATCAACTCATAAAATTTCCCCAATAAAAACGAATTCCTAGGTGCTATTTCGTATTGACCTTGAGGTTAGTTATGAAACCAGAAGAACAGTAATATCACACAAATGGTGGGTACACTCCAAGAGTGAACGATATATCTATAGTGTCACGATAAAATCTCCATGGAGAAGATAACTGAAACTAAACAAATATTCGCCCCCAAATTATCATTGAAAATTAAAAGCCACACATATCGGATAAGGATTAGCTCAATTAGAACAGATTTACTCATAATTTTGTGTCGTGGATTTCTTTCTCAGTGGAGGCTCACTTTTGTACTAAATCGGTCCTAAATAGGTTCGACGTACAAAACGTTAGGAACTTGATATAATAGGTATTACTCAGAGTAATCTTGTTGTGGTCGCTGACTACTTTTGTATCCGACTAACTGTCGACTACTGTCGTCCGACATCGACTAGTATTTAGTCACCTCCTCACGACGTGGGATCTCCGAGCCCGTGGGATCTCCGAGCCCGTGGGCTCGGCCAAAAATATACACTTTGAACCCGTATAAACGGGTTCAGGGTCGATTTACCTCCCTGAACGAGATTCCGCCCTTCGGCGTAGCCTCGTTCGGGTTCCTCCGCACCCGAAGACAGAGAGTTCAACCGTTCAGCCGGTAGTCCGACATCGACTAGTATTTAGTCACCCCCACGAGGGTATAATGTGGCACAAGGCCGATTTAACGTGGGATCTCCGAGCCCGTGGGATCTCCGAGCCCGTGGGCTCGGCCAAAAATATACCCTTTGAACCCGTATAAACTGGTTCAGGGTCGGTTTAACTCCCCGAACGAGACTCTGCTCTTCGGCATAGCCTCGTTCGGGTTCCTCTCCGCCTGAAGGCAGAGAGTTCAACCGTTCAGCCGGTCGTCCGACATCGACTGACGCATGTTTCTCTTACTACTGCTACTTATATTAGGTGGGAGAGTCTATTAACTATAGAATAGGTGTGTTTCACCATAACACCCACCTCCTAAAACTTTACTCCGTAGGATTAAAACAGTTTTTTTTTATTTATTTTTTACAGGAAAAAGAAAATTCGTTTTTTAGCAACATCGTAGCGTATCTTCTACGTTTTGGATCCATTTTAAATGATCAGTTGCCTTTCTTTTTCTCCTGGATCGGCGTAACTCAGATAAAATCGTTGCAGGCGTCGTTAGATCAAACATATCGAAAATCACCTCCATCGGCATTTCTTCCGCGAGACCGCTGTCAACCACGTCTGATCTGATTAAGGCTCCTTCTGCGCGTGAATTTTTCGCCTTTCACCAAGTACATCATATTGCCAATCCGCTTTTCTATTTTTCCAATCTCCCAGAATTATTTATTCTGCATATAGACCTTGAAATATATTTTTTCACCGGGATTGTATTTTTTTACTTGAATTTTTTTTCTCTACCTGGCTTTGTCTTTTTTGGTAATAATTTGTCGAAGACAGATCTTACCCGTCGTGCAAACATCACCTCGGCTGGCGATTGTGAGGCTGGTGTTCCGTTATTTGGGGGTAATTCTGTATACCTGTAGAAACTTCTGTAGGGCTTCATCTGCAGGTATTTCCCTAGCTTTCTTTAGATTTCTTTTTAGGGTGTCCACAAATTTTTCAGCTAACCCGTTTGATCTTGGGTGATATGGAGCTGTGGTAATATATTCGATGTTGTATCCCTTGCAGAAATCTTTAAATTGTTTCGACGTAAACTGACTTCAATTGTCCGTCACAACTGTGTCTACTACACCAAACCTTGCGAACAATTCCAGGAGGAAGTTTTTAGTACTTTTCTTATCCAATGTATCTCAGGCCATTTGGAGGAACTATCCACTACTATGATGTAATGGTATCCAATCAGTGGACCTACGAAATCCACATGTAAACTAGACCATGGTAGGTCTGTTTTGGGCCAGGGGTTAAATGTTATTGGGGGTGCCTTTGCAGCTAAAGCACAGCCTTTACAGTTTGCCACTGCGTTCTCAATGTCCCTGTCCATATTCGGCCAATATACAAAACTTCGCATTAGACTCTTCATCCTAGTGCTGCCCGGATGACCAGTATGAAAATCCTTTTGTATTTGCTTTTTCAGTATGTATTGAATCACCACACGATCTCTGTACAACAATACTGTATCGCAAAGCGAAAATGCATTTGTTGAGCACTGTCCCTCTCGGCTAATTTTTCTTTTATTTTCAAAATATACTTGTCCCTGGTGGCTTCTTCATTTATTTTTTCTAGACTTACCGCAAGTTCCTGAACTGCATTTCACACAGTAAATTTCAGCTCTTCTTCTGACTTCAGTGAGTCAATTACCGTGTCTTCTAAGGTTTCGCTCATTTTAGGACCTGGACAGCCTATCAGCGTAGCCAAATTTATTCGATAGTATGTACTACATGCTGAAGTTATAATTTAGCACTATTGTACCCCATCTCTGTAGTCGGTTGGCTGTATGCGTCGGAAAACGCTTTTTCGATCCAAAAATCAAAATTAGAGGCTTATGATCGGTTTGTAGCTTAAAATGTCGACCGTGAAGAAAACGTTGAGATTTCGCTACTGCAAATATTATTCTCTATCTGAGAATAATTCTTCTCAGCCGGAAGTAGTGCTCTAGAAGCATGAGCAATTGGTTTTACTTGACCATCTGTCATTTTGTGTACGATGCATGCTCCTACTCCATACACACTTGCGTCGCAAGCTACTATGATCTCTAACTCCGGGTTGTAATGGGTTAAAAATAATTCCGAGTTGAACACTTCCTTTATCTTTTCAAATGCTTTTTGGCATTCATTAGTCCATTTCCAGGGTTTTCCTTTCTTCAGTAGTTCATTTAATGGTGCCTGCAGATCATAAATTTTAGGGATGTATGTTTGGTAATAATTAGCTAATCACAAAAACTTTGTAATGTGGTAATATCATTTGGAGCCGGCATGTCTTTTATGGCCGCTGCCTTCTGGCCTTCTACCATTCTTATCGATGATTTGCCACAGATATTTTACTTTCCCCATAAAAAACTCGCATTTGCTTCCCTTGAGTTTAAATCCAAAATCCTGTATTCTTGAAACTACTGCATTTACATGTTCCACGTGTTCTGCTATACTTGAGGACATGAGGATGTCGTCCAGATACGCTACAGCAAAATCTAGACCACCCAACATCGAATCCATTACTTGTTGGAAAATGGCGGCCGCGACCTTAATCCCAAAAGGTATTCTGTTGAATTTATACAGACCCCGATGTGTGTTTATACACAAAAGTTTTGACGTTTCTTTTTCTACCGGTATTTGCAGATATGCATCGCTGAGGTCTAACTTCGAAAATATTGTGACACCATTAAGCTTCGCAAATACTTCTTCCGCTGTTGATAGCGGATAATTATAGTCTTTGAGTGTCGCGTTTAAACCCGTCGCGAAATCAGCACAAACCCGAATTTCTTTAGACTTTTTTTTCACGTATACCGTCGATGTTGCCCATTCACTTTAGTCAACTTTTTTAAGTACTCCGGTTTTCTCTAATCTGTCCAATTCTTTATCTATCTGTTCAATTGAGGCAAACGGCACATTCCTTTTCTTTTTGAATACCGCCTGAGCGTTTTCTTTTAGCAGGAATTTTGGTACACGTTCCCAACCCTGGAGAAAAAACAGTAAGAAATATTTCCTTAAGTTTCTTTATTAATTTTTGGACTCCGGTGTTTAAAATTTCTACCTTGTAACAGAATGAATTTATCGATAGATCCCATGATTGGAATTCTGTTATCCAATTAAGTTCGTGTTATTTTCACTGACAAATAGTTTAGCTTTTCGCGGTTTTTTACTTAACATGACGTTTCTAACAAATTCCCCAATAAATTGTATTTTTTCTCCCGTCACTGACCTCGTGATTTTCTTTGTCTTCATTAAGGTTGGTTTCCCTAACTTCTTCCACGTATGCAAATTTATGATAAATAGATCCGAACCAGTGTCAAGTTGCATTTTTATATTTCTATTACTTATTTCGATGGTAACAAATTTTCTGGTTATTCCATCTTTTACCTCGTTGGACTTTAATTTTCTTATTTTATTTTCTTTATTTTTTGACCTGCAATGCGTGCTTTTATTTTCCACTCTTTTACAGTTGAAACATTTTTATTCCTAAAATCGCAATATCTGTATCAGTGTAGTTCATAGCAACCAAAACAGGGCTTCGGGAGTTTCTGTTTATTTTTCTCTGGTATTTCACTTTTTGCTTGATAATCCGAAATTTTAGAATTCTTTTTGGTACAATGACTTTATTCTTTCTAGCGTATTTTCCTTACATGCGCAACGCCAGACTGATCTATCTTTTCTGAATATTTCTTTACGCTAACATATCTTGTGCAGTCTTCTGCCAATTTCTGTACTGTAATACTTTGATCGCTTTCCAATTTTGCCAGTACTAATTCTCTCAACTCTGCGTCTCTTTCCGATACCAGACCCTGAACAAATACCAAGCACTTAAAATTGTCTGCGCTTAACACTGCCAGCTTGAATTCTACACAGTACTTAATCACATAGGCTGTGTACGTTATATAGTCGTGTTCGTCATCTTTCATCAGATTCAAACATTTCCACCTCGTGTGGAACAGAGATGTCTTTTTACTAAATAATTCATTTAATATATTTACCGCCTCGGTAAATGTCAACTCGATAGTTTTTTTTTCGGTAAAATATAGTTTACCAATTTTTTATGCTCAGCAGTTTCTAATTTGCTTAAAAGAAGCCTAATATCATTTCCTTCAGAACACAAGTGGCAGTCCTCGTTATATAGGTCCGTATATTTTTTATACTACTCCTCAAAAGTTATCTCTTCATCTGGACTGTTTTTTTTGGGTTTTTTTTAAGTGTGGATCCAAGACTTTGTCGCTAAAGTTATTGTGGTGAGCGAATTTTGTCTTCCTCCGTATGTGTTGCGAATCCTCCTCGCCAAAGTTGTTGTGGAGCTATATCGCAGTGGGGACTTGTGTTTGTACTAAATCGGTCATAAACAGCTTCGACATACAAAACGTTAGGAACTTGATGTAATAGGTACTACGCAGAGTAATCTTGTTGTGATCGTTGACTACTTTCGTATTCGACTAACTGTCGACTACTGTCGTCCGACATCGACTGACCCTCGTTTCTCTTACTACCCCTACATATATTAGGTGTGAGAGTCTATTAACTATAGAATAGGTGTGTTTCACCATAACATTTTGCCAGGTGACCGTCATCCGGTGTATGTTCATCACAATCAAAATATCAGTCTAGATATGGAATATTATATTACCACGAAAATTAGAAAGAATCAAACAGAGAATATATTGTTGGTTTATCTGAAACACGGTAGAAGAAAAATGAAGATTTTGTAAGAAATCGTCAGAGAATCATATGGGAAGGAGCAGTGACAAAAAAGTGGAGCCGGACTGATATTAGATAGTTTTTGTTTGCCGTGTTGGTGGTACTATTAATTGTATCGGAGTAAATGAAAATAAATCATTCAATATGATGGTCATATAAACAGATATCACGGAAAAATAATTAAGTTTTATAAAAAGAAAATAACAATTGCCAGGGCAACATTAAATAAATTATGCTTACCCGGTGGGAGCAAATGTAAAAATAAGACTAATGTAATTGGATTGTTGTTAAAGATGAACTTGATTCCCCGATCACTTTCTAATTTCAAGGTTCGTTGCTAATAATTTTTGTACATTAAAATTCATTAGACGTTTTAAAAGTCACAGAATTTGGAAGAATTAAAAGGAAATAATTTTCATCATTTTAAAACGGAGTCTTTTTACTTAATATAAATGTAATGTCATATTGATCGTTGACTTCGTACACATTTTTCTGTGCTGTTTTTTTTATATCAAGCTTTAGAATTATGTCTATTTTCGCAGTAAGTAATACTGCACAACTCTCTACAATAACAATTAAATAAAAATAAATTTTTTCCTAGATTTTTTATTGCCCAGTTTCGTTTAAAATAACAAAGAAAAAAACAAGGCCCTTGTGTACTTGGAAAAAAATCAAGAAGCAGACCGTAAATATCAGAAAAACAAAGTAACCTCCAAACTACTTTTTGTTTACGAGTGGTTCCGTCATTTTAATTAACCCAGAATCATCTACCGAAAGCAGTGGTAAATGTTTGTACATGTGCGCGGCGAATGCTCAAGAAATATCGAACATTTCGTTTGAGAAAACGCCTAAAATCCTGTGGGCATGAAAAAAACCAAGAACCCGATAGTAAATGTTAGACAGATAATGTAAACTTCAAACTATTTAGAATTAGAATCTGGCAATCTAAAACATACACAATAATTGACGTTGGGAGAGATCTATCCGCTGTTATATGCAAACAGGTTAATACTACAACAATTACACAGGCCCAAAGCATTGCTAAAAATCTAATACGATAAAATCCGCAACGAGCAACCAGGTATGTGCGGTGGCAACTAAGAAAGAATATAAAACTTTGGATCAGTTCCGGAACTTATAATGCATCATTAATGGTAGAATCAAAAGCAAGACATGATGAAGAAAGAAAGAAAAGTATGAAAAAAGAAATGGATGATAAGTGAATTCTTGACTTAATGAGAATGTTACCCGTTATCTCCGGGAGATGTACTGAATATTTGCGGTTTACAAAAACATAAAATCTTCAGAAATAAATGCTAGTAAGTTAAATAGGAATGGTTAACTAACGAATGTGTAGGAACCAAAATAAAATAAAAACTAGAGGCTACAAATGTTATAGCTAGGATATGAAGGAATATCACGCGGGAAAAAGTATTCCTCAATAAAAATACACTACGTATAAGGAGAACGATAATAGAAGAAAGATAATGCGGAATCAGAATGAATATATAGGAGCAGTCTTGCAATAGAAAAGGAAAGATTTCAAGACTTGGCATCATGGAAACATCTGTAATACTAAATTTTTAGCTAAGGTTAGAACCGGCAACAATAAAGAGGATTTGCGGGAGTGATAGTGAATGAAGGAAGACAACAACGAAGGAAACGAAAACACGAATAAAAATATATATTGTCAAGTTTATTGTTTGTTTGTTTGTTTGTTTGGGTTTTATGGCATATCAACCACTGTGGGTTATTTAATGCCAAATCCAGTTTATATGAATTTTAAATGCCTATTTTGTATGGAATAAAAAATGTATAGCTGACAACGTTATTCTTTACAAAAAATGTATAGCTGGCAACATTATTTTTCCGAAAACATTATCCGAGACCTTGCTGTTGGATGTAGTTTATTGCCATACCCAGGACGCGGATGTAGTTTACCGTCATACCCAGGACGCTATTGTCAAGTTTACTTTATGCAAAAGAAAATACAACTACAAAAATAATGTTACGGTGCACTAGGCATATATATATATATATATATATATATATATATATATATATATATATATATATATATATATATATATATATGTATGTATGTATGTATGTATGTACAGAAGAACATTGAAGTGTATTGTCTTGAGCAGGACAGTTTTGTAACCCTTGAAAATTGTTCTCCTGGAAAGGGCATTTTTGTAGCCCTTGTAAATTGTTACCCGGAAAGGACAGTTTTCTAGCCCTAGAAAATAGTTCTCCTGGAATGGACAGTTTTTTAGCCCTTGAAAATTGTTATCCTGGAAATAAAATTTTTGTAACCTTTGTAAATTGTTCTCCTCGAATGGATATGTTTTTAGCCCTTGAAAATTGTTTCCTGGAAAGGGAATTTGTAGCCCTTCAAAATTGTTCTCATGAAATGGACACTTTTTTAGACCTTGATATCGTTCTCCTTGAAAGGAAAGTTTCGTAGACCTTGAAAATTGTTCGCCTGGAATGGACAGATTTGTATCCCTTGAAAATTCTTCTCCTGGAAAGGACAGATTTGCAGCGCTTGAAAATTGTTCTCCTAGAAAGGACAGTTTTGTAGTTGTAATTATTCTCCTGAGAACGGCACGTTTGTAGGCGTTGAGAATTGTAGACCGGAAAAGGACAGTTGTGTAGTAGTTGAAATGTGTTGTTTTGAAAATGACAGCTTATCACTTATCGGTGATGTTGACAATAATGACTGAAAACCAACTGAAGTATCACTGGCTGGCTGGTGCGTTGGCAGATGGAGAGCTGGACTTGCTGCTGCTGATGGCTGGCTGCCTGAAATAGCTGATGCTAATGGCTGACGTGGATGGCCGGCTGTTAGCTGATGTAAGAAATAATACATTTTGACCTTGGGCATCGTTTCCGAGGAGAGTTTTTATTTAACATAAACAGTCACGTTTGTGGCATAAGGCCATCGGAAAATGGAGAGAGACTAATTGTCATTCACTCTCTTAATCTAATTCACGACCAATTCATTCTTACAAATGACTCAAAAAGTCATGCTTCTGCACTCAATCCAATATTTTGCACAACACCACACAGTAACAGTGATCCTTTTTAAACTCACACAGCATTAAAAAATCGCAATATGTACAATTTTCTTTTGAATTTTCTTGTAAAATATATATATATATATAAATATGGGGAAATTAAGTGTAGAATATGAACCCTGTTACGAAAATAAAATTAAACAAAACATTCAATGCTAAATTGTGTTAATATGCCCCATCCACCGCTCAGATAAAGAGTAGGGAGGTTTAGAATAAATCACGAAGCCGGGAAATATCAAAAACCTCTCCAGCTAAGATAAAGATGGAAAGGTACAAACAAAATGTGGAGATTTGGAATCTTTACAAGTATTATAACAGAAGAGAGCACGAGGAGCATGCCGGGTAGTAAAATCACTCTAGATGAACAAACAGTGTCTAGCGTAACCAGGAATCCAACCCGTTGTGTTTAGAGTAGACAAAAATCGGAAATGTAGGTTGGCCAGATTTCTCGCGAAATAATCTCATCAATCATCCTCATCTCTTGCCGAAAATCTGCTTAAATCAATAACTTTTTATTAATTCTAATCTACTTCCTTAACTAAGGTACAACGAATCCTAACCAGATCCTGATAAGAATAATGTTCGTCTCATAAGTTACTCTCCATCTGTGTCGTCTACACCACCATTCTTGCTTGCAGCCTTAGAAACACCAGTCATTTACCCAGACTACGGGGGCATCACATTATCGATGAACACGGAAAGTTCACGATCGATACGAGCCGTCAACTCGCTGACATAATCGCTGACGTTATCCCAGAACATGCGCACCTGTGCAAAGTGTAAGCAGGTGTGCACAGCCGTTTCTTCTAAGCCAAGATCACAACGGTGGCAATCGGGCATGTTTGCTAATCCCACTCTGAAATTCCCTTCATTGAGCGACAGCGCGTTCAGGATCAACCGCCAGGTAATTAAAAACTCGCTTCGGACTAGAAAAAGTGCAGCTCCGTCGTTGACAAGCTGAGTCTCCCACAGATCGGTTCCGATACGAGCCCATCAACTAGTTCCCGATATAATAGCCCGCTAAGCCTTGAAAGGTCATTGAATCGAGGAGCTGCAATCAAGGCCTGACGACACTTGGTGAAGAATTCAGACTGATCCCGGGGTTCACGATATGGGAGGAGTGTTGGTAAGGCTAAGAAAGGCATCCCTAACATTTCTAGTCTACAGAAAATCTTCTATCTACACGCAGCGTAGGAAACCCAACTCGTGGCGTGTTGGTGACTGACCAACTGAAGGCCCACCCCCCACACGCTCGTCGGACAGAGATTACTCTGTGCTCCTGAGGCTTGTCTTCTCAACTCCACTAGGAGGAGAAGATCAGGCGTTTGATAGCCTTCCGATGGACATTACCGAGAGGGAGTACCGACATTCGGTAAAGGATGAGGAGTAAGAAGTGCACGGTGCACTCTTCAGGCCTACAGTTAAAGCTAACAGCTTTCGGAACCAAATCCGGACAGACGCTCCTACATATGGCAGTTCGTCCGTCCAATCCTTCTCCCGCTGTAGATCCAGCCCAGCCCACACTCCAAGAATGTGGAGAGGACCGTCAGTCTAACTGAAGAACCCCAGTAGAGCAATACCCGTCCAGGACGGAAGTACTGTTACTTTTAATCTTAGACGCGTGACCTTCTCGTAACGTTCCTGTACCAACTCAATGTCGCTGTGGCACGACGCGGAAATGGATGCTATTTCAGGATTATTTTAAACATGATAGTATAGGGTATATTAGTGAATTCTCTCTATTAGGATGAGGAAGATGAAAAAGATGTGTGCTATTACATGTTACTTTTAAGCATGTACAGTGAGATAAATTTAAGAGGACAATACAATATACCTTGATGCATTTTCGTTTGACATAACCCAAGAAAAACCTACACTACACAGGCAACAAATTCCTTAAGATATTTAGAAAGATCCCTCAAAGGAAAAAGAAAGAAATCAACAAGAATGGCGAAGCAATAAATTACAATATGACAAGATGCATGGCTGTCAATGAAAGAGAAAACACAACATAGGTGTTTTATAGAGATGACGCTAACATCAGGGATATGAAGAAAATTATCTGTCCGAAAATACATTAATATAGGATGGAATTGACGTGAAGTTGCATAGGCATAACCGAGTATCCGTTTCCTGTAACAGACAACGTAATCAGTTATCTTAATTCGATACTGAATCCAAAGCTGCATTGGAAGAGCAAAATATTATTTCCAAAATCTTCCCAATATTCTAAGTAACACAAAACTTTCGTTAGAAATAATGAAAAGTTCTGAGCGACTATGCAATGTCAATCTTCTAATATGGCTGTGAATGCTGAACATTTTCCTCATAGGGAAAGAGAAAATTTGAGATTGTAGAAGTGTGATTAGCGTTCGGTCTCGTCACGTTGCCAAACCGGTTCCCTTAATATCAGCGATTTTAAGGAAAGTCGCGCCTGGTCATTACCTAGAAAGATTGGGCGTCAGGTGATGTTGGCTTGGATGTGCTGGTTGTCTAATTGATAATGACCCGGAATTGTTAATCGGAAAACCGATTTTAAACCCCAGTTGCATTCAATATATTCACTTATGTGCAAATAACATTTGGGAAAGTAATGAATCCACTGTTTCTTCCCCAGCTATGGCTTAAATATTTGGACTTGTATCACTAAAGCATTATTATATCCAAAAGAAATGTTGGTTTTAAATAACCTGCAAGGGGTTGATAAGCCGTAATAATGTTTCAATCAATCAATGAAATGAATTTGATTCCACGGAAGGATGATGAGAATATCGTAGAAGAGCCGTGTAAGCAATCAGCTGGTTTAAGGAAATAACTGAAATTTCTGGGTAGCATAATTAAAAAAGGTGATTCTGGAAAAATTCTCACTGACAAGACAAATATAAATCAAGAGGGAGAGCTGTCGAGCTTGAATAAATGGATGTCAGAAAGGAGAGTGGGAGTAAAGCACAAAATATATTATCAGCGCTACAATGATTGGAGATCATATAAAATAATTGTTTTGAACGCCCACGGAAAATAGGAAAGAAGAACAGATCCTACATGAAAAAAGAAATAACGGTGTACTTTTATTTAATATCCAGTATTCAATTTGACAGGGATCACTGAAAGATCTCATCAGAAAAGAATAAAAGGCATGGAACAACAGTGAAAACGAATATTTAATAATAAAGAAAAACCTGCCAAAAAACGCCCTATAAATATTAGAAATAAACAGTGGAAGCTTTTGGGGATTGTTGTGGATTCCGGGATGAAATCCGGTACCAATAAATAACAAACGCCAAGACTGAATATAGGAAAATAATGTATTAACGTAATAATACAAACTGGTAAAGCAGGTTAGTAGTTCCAGGAATACGGGTTAGTAGCAATATATATATATATATATATATATACAGTTTTTGGTATTGAAGTATCGCTGTATGACTTCTTACTGAGTGACTCTTCTCGCTACGTTCGTTCTGTCTGTTACCTTCACCCTCTGTTGCTCTGTCTCTCAGGTCTTCACGTAGCAGTAGTATATGTATATACTGGGTGAGTCCGTTTGTGTAAAAAGGGGAGAACCCCTCAACAGGGATGTAAGGATGAAAGGACAGTTTCAAATTTTAAGCTGACATTGCATATTGAAGACAATCAATGCAGGTTAAAACTCGCGAGTGATATACTTGAGAAATTTGAGTAAATGGATGGCAAACTACGCACTAGAATATCAAAGAAGATTATTAACGAATTAGATCAACAAAGTAATTTTTGTACAGATATGAACAAGCTGGGGTATCATTAGAAATATACAACTTCAATTAAAAAAAATAGTATTCAGTTTGAAATTCCGTGATGGTTAATATAATCGACAGATAACTGATGAAGACTGGAGTAATAATAATTATTCTCATAATAACAAAAATAATTCCACAATGTAGTCCGAATGTAAACAATGTATATTCTTGTGTACACAAAACGAAAATATTTTCTTTCATAAAATTGGTTGTAAAATTTTGCCCTGCTTTTCAATGCAAAGGGATTCCGTTCTTCTATTCAGATAATCTTCGCATCGTCATCATTGTGAATTTTGATTGCAATTATTTCTATCTGCCATTTAATTATTTCTATTTCACAAAAGAATGTCTTTTCGATTGTTATACTCTTAAGGTTTACTCACTGTACTGAATTCATCTTGATTTTATAGTTTTTAGCCTTTCAAGAGATATTCTCGCCTCACTTCAGTGCGTTCTTCTTGCATATTTTCTTCTTCTTCTTCTTCTTCTTCTTCTTATTATTATTATTATTATTATTATTATTATTGCATTTGCTTTGTGAAGTACAATGGAAACAATGTCTCAAACAGAGACATCAAGAATCAAAATATTCTTTGATGAAAATATGAAAACAGATGTTTCGCCATGAAACCAGGGGTAAATTTAATTTTGGTTTGAGATGAATTCACGCAGTTTGAGAGTAATACACTGAAGTATGATAGTTTTAGTAATTCATCTACTTCGGGGCTACCAGAAATTTTATCAACATAGTTACTTTTTCTACTTTAGATATCATTCACAATACCTCAATATCAACAGATAATATTGTCGTCTTGAGATGCCATATTTTACTGATGTTTATGTCGATGTCCTTGTAATTGATTAGATTTTCAAAAGTACGGTCAAAAGTGTTCAAATATGTGTTTTTGTCTACCGGAAATAAATATCTGTCAGCTGATATGTCAATTCAGCATGTTTCAGCCAACATTTCTGTGCACTGTCCAGTCTGAACTTGTGCAGAAATGGATATCCATAAATTCTAGTCATTTGTGGCTCATATTAAACTTTCTTATTTACGTATCTTTCCCTGTTCTGGCAACAAAATAAAAAATAAGTTCGTTAGCTTGATTATTCCTTGATTTCCACTGCAACTCTGTCCTTCATTATGTGCTGTGGGTGTCACATTTTATAATCCCTCTGATATCGGGATATACCCTAGCCATTCAAATTCTCTCTTTCCCATTCTAAGTTCTTTTACATTTGATTATCCTTTAAAAGCTTTACTCACATCTTCAGTCTTTGGGTTTCTTAGCATAGTTTTGGACAAGCACATTTCTGTTGTTTCATGAATATAATACATCTGTGATTCTGCCACATCTACTTCTATATAGGAAGGCTGGAAATCATAAAGCAATTAAATAATTGCTTCTGTAAGATAAATACCCTGTTTCTTACAATTTTCATTAGCTTTTGGAAGGGATCTTTCGCAATTAATTTGTGTCTTCGGATTTCGCTGTCATATTTTCTGTCCGGTAGTTAAAGATTCCTAGATATGTAAATACTTGTACTTGTTTGATTGTGCTGCCACAATTCGCATGTTAGGATTTCCTTTTGCTGACATCATTATATTTTGTCGTCTTACAATTAATGTTTTGTTCTTTCTTCAAGTTTTGCTTTACTACATTTGGTACGAATTACTGTAGTTTACTCCCTGTGTCTGATAGCAACACCGTGTTATCAGTATATATTATGTTATTAAGATTGTGGACAGCAATAATGAATCCTGGCAGGCCTCCTCATTCTCTTAGGATCGCTTCACTAAATATCAAAGTTTTTGTCTTATCTACCCACCAATTGTTTTGGGTAGGGAGGGAATGAAATCACGGCCTACTAAAAATGTATATATTGAACAGCCCTTATTGTTCTTCTTGTTCTTTTCTTCTTCTACTTCTTCTTCTTCTTCTTCTTCTTCTTCTTCTTCTTCTTCTTATTATTATTATTATTATTATTATTATTATTATTATTATTAGTTTCTTTGATTTCTGGCGTTTACACATTTCTTTCCGGCTCCCGCCCAGGGACCTAACTTTAGAAATGGCATCATGACACTTTCCACTGACAAAAAAAAAAAATTACATAGATAAAGCCCTTCCTGGACTTCCAGGAATCACTTCAATTAGTCTACTGCAATCTTTTCCAACCAGTCTTTGGGCTCCAACTACAACAGGGATTGTTGATGTTCCCATATGCCACATTTTCGAGATTTCTACTTCAAGGGCCTTGTATTTTGACAGCTTTTTGAATATATCTAATGATACATTGCAATCTGCAGGGACTGCCTTATCAATAAGGAGGCACCGTTTTTGGTTGTGGTCTTTAATAACAATATCTGGGCGGTTGGCTTTGATTGTTCTGTCAGTGTGTATTGTGTAGTCCCATAGAATTGTAACAGGTCCTATCTCCGGAACCGTATCTGGGTGGTGTTCAATCCAGTTTCTTTCAGTTTCCTTCCCGTAGAAGTTGCAGATTTTCCAGTGCAGATATTGGCCCACCCTGTCATGCCGGGTTTTATATTCAGTGAGTGCCAATATCGTTCAACCTGACGCAAGATGATCAATCGATTCTGGATATTTGTCACATAATTTTAGGCTGACACAATATTTTAGTATATGTGCTTGATAATTCCTAGTTAGCAAGCATTGGTCGTGTGTAGTAAGCATAAAACCTTCAGTTTCAGCTTTCAACCCTGCACTACGTAGCCACTGATGGGTACAGGTTTTGTCTACGTCAGCTCCTTTGGTACAGGCAGAGTATTGGCTATAAAGCGGTTTATCTTGCCATCCCTTCTGTATCTGGTCGGTTGCATTCGTCTTTGCTGTCTTTTTTTTAAAAGTATTTTGCAGTTTCAGCCGGCGTATTGTGCTGCACTTGCATCTCTACACCCATTATTATTATTATTATTATTATTATTATTATTATTATTATTATTATTATGTAATAAGTTCCTAATGAGAAAAATTGCTAAGTTATGAAAGGAAATTTTAAATAAGTAAAATATATATTTAATTGTATAAATAAATAAATTATATACGTAATGGTATATATATATATATATATATATATATATATATATATATATATATATATATATATATATATATATATATATACAGACACATAGTAATACTCGTTTGGAAAAAATACTCCGATAGCATAACTTTTAAGCAAGCCAGATTATCAAACCTAGGTAGGTTGTTCCTGTCTCTTTGGATTTTTTTCCATGTAAACAAGTAGATACAACTCCTAAAAACACACTGTCCAGCCGGGCTTAAACATAAATTAAACAATGTAGATAGTACTAATATATAACTCTACGAATCAAAACCTTACCCACATTTCTCACCCACACAAGACAGACATGGTTACGGAGGAGTTGAGGCCTCACACCTATACACACACCCACACGAATATACACACTTACACATATCATACTCACTCATACCCTAAGAACCAAATAACACACACAAACAATTAACAAAGACACATCCCCTCTCCAGGACCAATAAAACTGTCAAACTGACCAGGGGAATTCAGAGAAGCATAGATCCATCCAGCTCTTATTTCAAATTACAACTTAAAAGAGACTGTTTGACCAACACAAAGAATGTTAAAAGATTCATGTTAAAAAGATAACAACAATAAAAATAAACAAATGAAACTACACACAAAAGTTCATTTTCTCCATCAAGACATTCATTTCTGTAGTTCACTGCTACCAGCAAGCAGAAATATTTCTTCTCCTGATGATGGCGATTTTGGCCGAAACTAGTCGAGGAATCAAAATGAAATAATAATTAAAAAAAAAAAAAAGAAAAAATATTAATCTACAACCCAGTGTATCTGAAGATTTTAATGTTTTAATATTTTTTATTGTTCAATATATATATATATATATATATATATATATATATATATATTGTAACCCGGATTTTCTCTGGTCCCAAATTAGAGCTATACTTACCTAAACAAAATAGACCAAACCCGGATATAAGAGAAACCCGGATAAAAGATACTTCTTCTCCGGTCCCGTCAACTCTCTTATATCCGGGTTACACTGTGTGTGTGTATATATATATATATATATATATATATATATATATATATATATATATATATATATATATATTTATATATATATATATATTAAGAAATGGACAAAGTCCGACAATTTATTTATTAAAGACATTTTTTATGTTCTATAAAAAGAACGTTAAACATAAAAAATGTCTTTAATATATATATATATATATATATATATATATATAAATAAGGGAAAGAAGTATATGCAGTGTCTTAATATACATATCAGCAGCAGCACGGAGGGTATACAAACAAGTTAAACCTTAAATGACTCTCTTTTCAGGTGTTCCTCCTTTCGAGATGTATATCTATTGACTTTTCACCCTGAAGCAAAAATAGCTGTGAACGCTTTATACACAAACACATTTATACAGCCACGTCATACTCAAATATATTCATTAATAATTTTCGTTGTTTATGCAGTTTACTTCAAGGGAAAAAAATGTCTTGAACTTTCCTTTTGTTATTCGGTTTAATAAACGTTATCTTGCATCTTCCTCAGCTATTTTATGTATGAGCCTTTTCACCAGAATTAATTCATACATTTTAAAATATTCCTTTAAGAAAACTTACAAATTAATTATATTAGCTCTGTGCAAAAATAATGTCGTTTTCTCACATATGTTACTATGTGAGAAAACGACATTATTTTTTGCACCAACCTAATAGAAGTAACCGACACACTAAATAGAGAAGAAGAAAGAAAATGCGAAAGTATTGCGGTAAGAACATATGGAACAAGGATTTTGATTGGTTAAGTTGAGCCAAGCTCCAACTTTACGAGAAACCAGGCAAAAGTTCGAGATACGTGCCAATTTTCGAGAAATCATCACCTTTTCCTATCTGACAATCTAGGAAGGATGCAAGAGAACGAATCTAATATTACGATATGATCTAGCGCTCAAAAAATAAGCATTCTATGCAATGGCACATACAGAGGAAGAGTATAATCAACTTAAGTAAAAAGTAAGAGACATGAATTCTAAAATCTTTAAAAAGAGAGACAATGTGTATAAAGACACACTAAATATATGAGTTATTCTGGAAAATATGATTAATAAACAAATTATTATTATTATTATTATTATTATTAGTAGTAGTAGTAGTAGTAGTAGTAGTAGTAGTATTAACGCCATCGCAAATAGTTTTACGTAGCTATTATACGCTCGTTATGTATCTGGCATACATTTATTCTATTTTCCACAAGGTTCACTCATTCAGCTTGTTTCTTTGCAGTCGCAAATTATATTTGACATTCTTGAACTTCTGATTTCCATCTGTCGAAGAAAAGTCAGTTTGGAGAATGCAGATTATGGAGCGTGAAATATAGATATCAACAAGAGAAATCGTCAGTAGACAAAAAAAAATACTGTGTAATGGTCATTGTAATATTAGTCGTTTCCTAGGCAGTTCTAACGTCGGTTGAAATTTATAAAATCTTTCACTTCAAGCAATTGTCATAAAAAAGTTCCCCAAGTCTCTTATCTGTTTTTGCTGTTTTCAATATTGATGCATGTTTCATTTTATTTCAGGTATTGTGGTATATCTGCATCTTTATTTTGTAATTATATACTTTTCGTGTTACACGCGATGTCCATTTTATTTCTTGCTGCTGTTGAAAGTTTTCAAACGATTTGGTTTCTGTAATTAGGTTTGTCAATCTGTAGCTCTATTGCATAAGGTTCGAAGAAGTGGCTTCTTCCAGAAACACATAGCCTTCACTCTCTGAAAGCGACTTTTAACCATTGATCTTAGAAATCAGTTTCGGAATATTTTTCTTTCAGCGCCCTTTTGTGTACCAAAATACGTGTGCCGGTTTTATTTCCCATACCTCCCCCCGCCTCCAGAAATTAATTATTTTGTACGTTAAGTAATGTATGTTGCAAATGTTTTTCCACAACACGTTTATATTTTTCCATGGTTGTTAAACATATATAAAATTTACTTATAGAATGATAATTTGAGCAAGCAGGTTAAAAACTTCCCATTGGTCTGATTAAAAGAAAAGGTAAGATATAAATGCATTTTTCTTTCTTCTGCTGTCCATAATGTCTTTTGATTTTATAACGTAAGCAAAGAAGCTCAAAATCAACAGGGTTGTATCAATCATTTAAAATACCCAAAATGATATAGTTCGATAAAGTATACATTGACGTGCCAAAATTTATGAATGAGACAATCTAATGTTAACATTAGGAGGCTCTATCGTACATTGAAATCAGGCAAATACCGAGTTTTATTAGAAAGCGAACGCCAGCTAGACATCTCATTACAAGACGACGTTAATTGCCAATGTTCGCACGGGATATGATATGAAAAATTAAACAAATTACTTTGGCGAATATTTGATATCACTGAATCTATGGTGTTCTGTGTAATCCCAAATTACCCAATGGAAATGCTACTCCCTTTCAGAAATGTGTGATTATGGGGCCATAATAATTGGCGCCAGATGTATCTCTGGTAAGGGACAAGCAACATTGGTTTCTAATCATATCCACATTCAGTACAGTCGATACCAAACAGATTTCCAATTTTGTCAGCCTTTTGTGTATATGGGATCAGACTACACAGCAGCTTCAGCCATGGTCACTTACCTGAGCAAGTAATGCCGTTAATTGGATCAAAATATCCAATGAAGGGGTTCGATATATCGCGATACAACTTCTTTCGAGCTGATTGTAGGATTCGTGTGTGGCACAAACCCATGTTCTCATGGCCCAATTTGTCAAGAAGACAAATTTCTGATTTCGTAATGCATCGAATTTGTTTATGTGAGATGGATTTCATTCATAGGCTTCTCTAAACATCTGGTTGACAGTATCACTCACATATTGCACTGCTTCAGACGCATTTTCCAATATATATAATGATTCACGAACCACCAACAAGTCTTTATTCCACCATGATAAGTCACCGTGTTATTGGTCCTTAATATCCATTCTAAACAACCCGGTAAATAGTATGTAGTCACAATGTTCAATTGCTATAAGCCCAGTTCACCTTGGCACAGGAAAGGGTGTGAATTCACATCCAATAAGATCCAGTTATACATAATTGCGAGATATGAGCAGGATTAAACCGCCATGTCGAAACATATTTCAAGAAGCCATATTGTATTAACACGCGATGCCAACCAAATTCTTATAGACAAATACTGGCATTTAATTCTTAAGTTTGGACATTTTAGTGTAGTTTTGCAACTTTAAATGACTTTAAGCTGGTTATTTCTTGAAATTAATTTTAATAATCATATATTACAATTTAAGATTTCTGTCATGAATTTTTTCTAATATCAATGAAACCGTTTCAAATATACAAGTAGATAATACACCCATTTATATGTCGATGGCATTTTCGTAACATGGAAACATATTATACACACAAATAAAGGGCGTGATTGATAAATTGCGTATAAATGACTTAAAAATAAAAATGACATCTCATTTTAACAGATATATTTATAATAATTGCACAAAAATATTGACATACGAAGAGTAAATTTATTCAATACAATTGCCGTTAGCTTCAATCACGGCCTTCAGATGACTTCGGAATCTCTTCCATCTCTTCTTGATGATCTCCTTGTTTAAGTTGGTGTAATAGTGCCATAATCCACATATTTGGTTCATCTTTTGTGTTACAAGGATTTATGTTGGTCTCTCGCTCAATTGCACCAAATACATAATAATCAAGTGTATTGCAGTCTGCGAAGTTACGTGGCCAGTTGTAGACGCAGAAATTGTCTGAAAGCCATGATTGTGTTCTCCTGCTTATGTGGCATGGTGAATAATACTTTTGCTAGATATATGGTCCTCCAGCAGCCCCCGTCTTGACCCAGGGCAGCACTTGATGTAGGCCTCTGTATTGAGTCCAGCCCACACCAACAAATTCGGGAGTTCTTTTTTTATCGCTAGGGTCAAATTGAGTTTTTCGAGCTGCCGTACATTCGTAATCGCCTTTAGACTCATCAAACTCTGCTCTATCTTAAGATTGACACCCAAACACTGTAAAATGTTCGTATTGGAGCTTCCCGCACGTATGCCATGCAGTACAGAATGCATTTTCCAAATTTCTAATGGAATGAATTGTGTTGTTGTGCTCTTTTTCACAAAAGCGGTGTCCAACTGACTCTATACTGTGCAGTCAGCCCCCCCAAAAAACAAAAAAACAACGAGCATGCGCGAAATTAAAGTGAATATATATATAATGCCGATAATTTAAACATCACACCCTGTACGCATTTGAATTATACGTTATAAATATATAAGTGCGTGTGTGTGTGCGCAAGCGCGCCCACATGTAGGTGCCTGTTAAAGTGTTGAGACTGTGGTGCGTTTTTTCGTCTGTCTGATATTTTTGGCCGTTCATCTCTCATTTATTGCGAAGATAGTTATTCGCTTTTTGTTTTGTTTTTGTTTCTGATATTTTTGGCCGTTCATCTCTCATTTATTGCGAAGATAGTTTATTCGCTTTTTTGTTTTGTTTTTGTTTTTGTATTTTTTCTCTTCGCGATCTTTCCCTTGTTTAATACACACACAGCGCGCGCGTTTGTGTCTGCACATATATATATATCATTCATATATATACATACATATATATATACACACATACTAGATATAATAGATGATATAGAAATTCGATCCGTTTTTAAATAGTGTTTATTTCGTCCACCGCTTGACACATAGGGAACACTTAATAACGATGAGCCCTCTAATTGGAATTACGTGTTTCACGGCAATTATAACTTTAGTTGATAGTCCTGGTCTCCATAGCCGAAAGGGCAAAACACGCCGGATCAGACGGGAAGAAAAAACGTGGAAGAATTATTTCAAATATTGTTAAAATATAATTTCTTAAGTTTTATTCTTTTTTCCTGTTTTCTTGTATATTTTTCCTTGGTTTTCTCTGATTAATTCATGCAGGTGTACGTCTTCAGTGTTCTGATCAACATGCCAGAAATGTGTATATAGTAGATACAGAAATATATATCAATAATCTAATGTTAAAATACACATTCCATTCACTCATCATATATTTCTGTTACAATATAATCGCTACCCTAGTTAAATCACTTAACATTTAAATTCTCCATTAATACTTAATCACAAAGGCAATAAAACAGTGAAAAGCTAAGATAAAAATTGTTTTATCGAACCAACATTTTCCAAAGCTTTTGCATAAAATGTAATTATTAAATCAAGGAAGATTTCTATAGAATACGTTTATCTTAGATTTAAAAAATGGTGAATAAGGTTCTGTCGTCATTGCTATTTTGACAAGGTTAATTAGATGCTATATTCTAATTAATGAAAACGAGGCTTTCTTTGACCTGTTGAACCCTTGTGTTTCAAATAAACACACGTTCTCTAGGTATAGATAGGAAACGAGCAAGTGTTGCATATGAAACATTACTGCGCAAAAGAGAAATAATAGACTCTCTGAACGGCAGGAGCAAATACATTGCCGACGGAGATCCGAGTATGAACTATTTAAATAAAAATAAAAATAATCAAATATTTCTTTATGAACTTTAATGGAGCATTTTATATGTGCTCATAGTCGATACGATTATTAAATAATTAACTAGAATATTGCTGCCTCTCTTATATTATTAGCATCAAGAGTCTTGTTCTTTTACGTGATGTGTCCCTTCAGTATGTAACCGATCATGGCTTCCACCTTATCGCTTGTAGCTATCAATCACTGTTTTTGTTATTTCTCCCAAATCCTCTTCTGCCATTCACATGCCTGTTAAGTATGTCACGCGATGTTTTACTTAAACCTCTTTACCTTTACCCGACCGAATTTCCAAGCCCTACTTTCGCATTAAATGTCTTAGAGTTTTCAGCTGCTCTTTCTGATGCCATGTATTAGGTTAATGCAAAAAATGACGTAATAATGTCGTTTTTTGACGTTAGAAAATACGTCAAAAAACGACATTATTACGTCATTATTTTGGCAACAACCTAATATGAATTTACTCTTTGTTTGCATCTTCTCCAAAACCTAAACGCCGCTCACACAATCAGTTGATGATATCTTGAGCATCCTTCTGTAGAACCACAACTCACGCGTCTGAGTCTCTTTAGCATCTTTCAGGATACCGTTCAAAATTCACTGCCGTAACATAGGACAGATATCACGTTTCACTTCAGTACTATTTTCATTATTACCAATGAAACCTTCCCGTCGCTTAATACTATCGATCTTTCGGAATACTTCTTTGCTGAACCCAGTACGTCTTCGTATCTTAAAGTTGCAATTTCCATCCTCTGTCAGAACACTTCTCAGACATTTCTGCACCTGCTTAATTATAGTGTTTCCAAACTGTAATTTTTATTTTGAGGTCATTTTTTATTTTTATTTTTTGTTGATGACCATGTATTCTGTCTATTTATGCTTAGTCCCTTCTTCTCGCTCTCTTTCGCTAGCTTCCGTAAGAGTTTTGATATTTTATTTTCCGTGTCCACTATCAGCACTGTGTCATCTGCATATCTTACGTTGGTAAGATTGTGGTCGCCAATGATTAATCCTGGTAGGATTTCTAGTTCTTTAAGAATTGCCTTGCTGTATGGGTCTGAATAATCCGACAAAATATATATCCTTGTTTTACGCCGCTTTCTATTTTTGTATATCTGTTGAACTCAATTTTAACCTTGATAAGGTAATTTATTGCTGGCGTTAGAGTTTATTAGTAGTAGTATTCTAATGTTTATCCCGAGTATGTCAAGCTTGCTGTGCAGCTCTAACAGATCTTTGTGGCGTAGTTTATTTAAAATTTCAACTGCTTAAACTAGTATTTACTTATTGTTTACTATCTATCTATCTATCTATCTATCTATCTATCCCCACTCTCTCTCTCTCTCTCTCAGATTATATATATATATATATATATATATATATATATATATATATATGGGATGCGATGGGAAGTTATGCATATGTGTGTTTAGATGTGTTCATATCAGCATTCTGTAGGTGCTATGATACATACGAATGTCAATCTTAGATTTTTCTCCCTTGACGACACCACTTCTTGAACTTGAAGAAGTATTGAAGTATGGGTGATAAGTAATGAAAATGTAAACTGATATTAACTATTGTAGCTAAAATTTCAACTTGAAACTCACACATAATGCTCTATGCCATACTATATATATATATATATATATATATATATATATATATATATATATATATGTGTGTGTGTGTGTGTGTGTGTGAGTGTCTGTGTGTGTGTGTGTACATTCAACTATATTCATATGTAATAAAGTTGTGCATTATGTGTAGCAAGAATCATTGTAATAGGTTGGTGCAAAAATAATGACGCAATGATGTCGTTTTTTAAGGTTACAAAATACGTCAAAAAACGACATTATTACGTCATTATTTTTGCATTAACCTAATATTATCTTAACGGTTAATGAGGAGGTCTTAACTGTTATATTTCAAATTATTCTAAAGGCTCTTGAATAGAAATTATTATGGATCTGTCTATGGTTATTTTCTAGCTATTTTACAATGCTTTTTAAAATTCTATTTATTATTTTATTATTGATTACTTAATTATTTGTTGCAGATTATGGTTATTTACATTTAGTTTTGCTTATGTGTGCATTTGTATTTTTTAAATTGCTTTATTATTTACTTCGTTTTTTCTTTATTTATATGTATGTTTGTTTATTTATTATTTTCTGTGGCAGGTTATCTCATCTGGTTAGGTTAAATTATTAGTTGTGTCTAAAACAATACATTATCTGTTTTTGTATAAACTACATATATTTGTATGTTTGTATTTTACAAATTATACTTTTTTAGTTTTCGTTTTTTAAGTAACGTAGTAAAAATTATTTTCTTGTCTGCAATAAAAAAATAAATTCTGAGTACATATATATATATATATATATATATATATATATATATATATATATATATATATATATATATTGCTCTGGGAGTGTGATTATAGCGATTCTATATTCAAGACTATAAGGGTGTTGGATTTATTGTTGAAGGCCGATGTTGCTGTTGTTATTTTAGATGATATTTTGATGTAATTACTATTTTTTCTTTTATTTCCCATATGAGATTAAGAAGATTTTTTATATTGCCATATTTACTATTTGTGAATGACGCTTTGTGTGCGAGGTTTCTCTGTCTACATCGTCTTTCAGCTACTTATATGGACAGTTTTCTTGGACATCTCCTGATTTTACAGTGGCTTCGTATAGTACATTATTTTGAAAGTATTTGCCATTTAAGGAACATTCCTTTTTAGCTCTGCGGCTATAGATGTGTTTTAACTGAGCGAGTTGTTTTTGATTATTTTTATTGTTGTGAATCTTTTATAATTTATGTCATGTCCTCAGTGCAATTGTAGCTCTCTATTTATCGTGTTTGTGATGAGTATATTTGAGTACTTCATGGAGTGAGGTGCTTTATATGTGTTTGATAAACATTTTTCAAATGTTAGATTTAACGCTTTTTTTTGTAAAGTGGATTAAATCATTTTGCTTTTGATGTTTTCTTTTTCATTGTTGTGTGTAGGTGGGTGTTTTCGAAAATTCTGTATATTTTAGGATTTTTTTCTGGTTTCGTTGAAGATGCCCCCATTAGAAAAATTGCGATATAACCAGCGGTTAGCTGATTATGGGATCTGCTTGATTATTGTTCTTCAGGTGGTTGGAAAACTTGTGAATGTAAAGAGGCTTGTTGTTGGTGTGATATATACTTTTAATTAGATTGTGTGGAATTTCTAGTTAATCTATTTTTTTTTAAATTATATTTTTTATATCTTTGCAGCATATTATTTTATGATTACATTTCTAGTTTTATCTGTTTTTGTCTTTTACAGTTTCTTAAGTTTCGTTAAGTTACATCATTGCTGTAGAGGCCTATATCATTTTCCTCGATTATCTTACTTAACAATTAAGGATACCAGACCGCGAAGACACTTTTAATTAGATTGTGGGGAATTTCTATGTAATCTATTTTTTTTTTTATTTCTATTTTTTATATCGCTACAAAATATTTTTTTTATGATTACATTTCTAGATTTATCAGTTTTTGTCTTTTACAATTTCTTATGATTCGTTAAGTTACATCATTCCTGTAGAGGCCTATATCATTTCCCTCGATTATCTTACTTAACAATTAAGAATACCAGACCGGGAAGAAAAAAACGTACAGTATAAATGAATTAATAAACCAATTGTAGCATCTTATTCAAATTAGATAGACAAGTATAAATAGAAAACAACTGGCGAACATGGGGGGGGGGGCTATTACTAGCAAAATCAGGTTACTATTCAGATCACGAAGAACTGTACTACTTCTACGCAGAGAGATATGCAAATCATGACACCAAATTAAGGAATGTAAACATAACTATAAATATTTACAATTTAAAATGAACATGTTGATATTACTGGGACCAATAATAAATAAAGTGGTCCCGAAACTAAACATATCACGAAGGAAGTAGAAAGTAAGTTATCTTTTAACAAGTTTGTGGGAATGGATGATAGAACAGAAAAAATAGGACGGTAGTTTATTTTAAAAAATATTTCAAGGAACAAAAATAGGAAATTGTGAAGGGATGTTTCTCCTTTATACTTTAACGATTGCCGAATGAAAAGGAAATTAGAAAGAAAGGAGTATAACCCAAATGCCGAGTGAGGATAAATATGAGTTCATCAGCTATACTCGTCGGCACGATTTTATTTACAAGTACATCTCACTGGAAGGAACTGAAAAGGACTCGTAGTTGCTTAGTAGAGCACAAGGTCAGAAGTGTCAATATACATGTGTAGTAATGAACGGAAAGTCATGTTTACTTACCCGGATTTTACGATGAATTTACTATTCATCTGTAATTTAAATGATTAAAAATAAAGTCATGAAAAAGAAAGTTTCAATAATTATTTATCAGGACCTTTCTATAAATATTTAGATTAAACGATACTTGCGAATACATAAATAGTTTTTGTATACTTTGAATTATTATATTTTTTATTTTTCTGAATATATATATATATATATAAGGAAATCCTTTTGATGTGATGTTGAATATTTTACCAGTCCTTTTTACACATAGACAAGCTAGAGAGACGGGGGAGAATTGTTTTGCAGTGCACTGAACTCGACTGTAAAAAAAAATAAAATAAAATAAATAAATGAAATCTAAAAGACATTTAACCTTTCTCCACAACGAATTTCAATATGTAATTTTATTATTTACAATTTTTTCCTGCTTTATCAAAGTTCATCTTCAAAGTGCTTCACGCCCAACCTCAAATTCGCGCTTCTGATTTTCCATAAACATCTTTACAAATTCGATTTTTTTTAAAAATTGCAATGCACTATGTTTTAATGATAATATTAACAAGAGAATGAACATAAAACTGATAAGAAATGAGAGGAAGATTAATAGATGAAGTATTAGATATGGAAGGAAAATATTGGCAATATCTAAAATGGATCAGAAAGGAGCCTGTCATGCAAATATAGCATGTCGGAAAGTTCTTTTCAATCTTACTCGGAATATCAGTAATAAAACTATTCATATCATTATTGCATAATGTTATTAGCAAAATAATAATGTCTATTATAACAATATATAGTGCTATTAATAATAGTAAATCTACCATTTGTCTGTGCAGTGAATATTGCTGCTGATCTATATCTTGAGTTTCTCGATATGATCTAAAGAAGGATCTGTCATATTATTCGTCTTGACATGACATCTCGACTGATTTTCTCATCGGTGAGACAGAGATTCCATGTTTCTTTTCTACAAATATTTACATTGCATTTGTTGTAATGAGTTTTTCTTATTGCTACGTCGACCGCATGAATGTAAGCGTACTGCTAGATTGATAAATAGTTTTTTGTTTTTTCCCCCTTTTACTCTTGAAATAGGAAGATATAACTGTAATATTCTAATAATTAATTTTCTTGGATTCCGCGCCTATGGAACTTCTTTCCGCTTACGAATTTCAAAAATATGAATGCATCCTTAATTCCCATCTTCTTTCTTCTGATTGCTCTTTTTTTATTATCATTTCTCCTCCTTAACTTCTTCTCATTTTCGTTCAGTCTTTAATTGTTTGTGTGTTTTTAGCATTATCGCCTTGCTTGGTTGAAATTATAAAAAAATATTGTACTTAAGCTCAAAGTCTAGCCTTTACGTAAAGTCCATTGAAAGACGTTATTTCAATACGGATAAGCCCGCAGTGGCCTATATTTAGACCTTGATCAATGTGTAGGGATATATTGTCTGATGACAGTCGTAGGTCTGATGCCTACAGTCACAATGCCGTGTCAATTTCTGTGACACCTCTCGCTCCCACTCAGCTTCGTGCTCTATCTCGCTCTGTATCTCGCACTCTCTTTCTCGTAATATATATGTTTTAAAATATAATATTAAGGCAGGTTGCATTTACGAGTAAAAGTGCTCAACACCAAGGATAGAGAATGGCATGAAGATTGCGTTCCATCGTGAAACGGGCTGTTGCCAATCAGTGTTGAACACAGTGTCCACAATGTTTCTTGGTGGCAGTAGAAAATTCATTAGAAAAATATCACAATTTTCTTTCTAATAATTATTATTTTCCCGGCTACCAAGAAATTGATTCGTGGACTCGAATGAACTTAAACATATGGCTAACATAAGCCATTATCAAAGATGACAATTACATTTCAATATATAAAACAACACACGGACGAAACGATAAGGATAGTCTGTTTTTGTGAATGAAAAATTTCAAAGCAACGATAAACTAGTGTATACGAGACGTGGAAATGAAAATCCCATTGCAGCTCGTGACGTCAGACATGGTTACGCGAGAATGAAAACGAGAAGTATTAAGTATGGGAAGACATTGGTATAAACCAGTGCTATTTGTTATCAATTATAGGTATATATATATATATATATATATATATATATATATATATATATATATTATATATAGAGAGAGAGAGAGAGAGAGAGATGTATGTGTGTGTGTATATATATATATATATATATATATATATATATATATATAAATATATTTTTATGTTTATACATTCTTTTTATTGATACAAACATTTAAGTAAATCGTCTGTTTATAATAAACAGTATTAAACAACATTTAGCGGCCTGAATGTCCGACAAATCTTCTCAGAAAATATTCGTCCTCCGACAGACGACAGTAAAACTCGACCTTGCTAACCGAACGCTCCTCTGTGGCCAAATCGGTTAAAGGCACGTCAAGCTAAAAGACAGTCCCGTATATGATACTGGTTCGAATCCTGTCGAATCCTTCTTAGGGATGTATCGCGATACATAGCCAGATAGATAGACTTATAGGAATAACAAAGAACATGCATTTAACAACCAATAATAGAGGAGGAAACTTTTCGAATAAAAAAAGCAATATTGTTTTTTGCAGATTGTATCATGCTAAAAATTGCATTTAATATACTTAGAACAGTTTTTTAAAGTATTTTCTACAAAAAAAGTAACATAGAGTAAACCTCTCTTTTTTACGAAATGCTTAGAGTCCAAATTTAGAGAAAAAACATGGTCACTCAAGGGAGTTTTCTCAAATGAAAATATTGAAATATGAGAAAATTTCAAATAATCAATGTAAACAAACATGTTTATTTGTCAGCAGCAGCGTTTTCTATGTTGCCCTCTAGTCCATCTCAAGTAAACTTGATGATAATTTAATGGTTAGATTTTCACATTTAATTTACGGGTTGACAACTGATAGAATGCGTTCTAAATTCGTAATGCTATATGCCGCTTCTGTCGTTTAAATGAATCAGTTTGTATTGAATTATATCGACATGCAATATGGAGCTATTTCTGTTAGGCAGATATGCATGTTTTCTTTTGTTTCCTGTATTAGAATTTCTATCCCATATTTATGGTAACATAATAACACCATAATGCTTAGCTTAGATATGACGAAGAGGTGAAAGTATGCGTAACATAGCGAGGATCGAACACAGTATTTCAACTTTAGTTGTTCAAGTTTGCTAAATCGTTACACTAGGTCGAAATGCTCCGAACCCAATTTTTATGTAAGATGATGTTCCATTCCATAGGGCGAAAACAATACAACAATTCAGTTAAGTTATTTAATAGACCATCTGCGATGAAGCAAGGAAAACTAAACCGAAGAGTCAATTGATTCTTGCCAGACAATTGATGAAATAAGAAAACAGCATGAACTTCAAGACAAATGTATAAATGTAAGTGAGATGAAAGCGCAAACCATCAATTATAAAAATACCAATCCTTGATTTTCAGTAAGGGGAGTGTACTATGAACCGATATACAAATTGAAACAGAAAATCAGAGAAATTTAAGTATCTGGAAACTATTTTAACAAATCTGAAACCGAAATTCGAAATAGAAGAGATCAGATGAAAGTTACTTATAAATAAATTAATATATATATATATATATATATATATATATATATATATATATATATAATGGGCCCTCCCGTCGGTTTCGACGTATGAGGATCTGACAGCATAATTGATTAACTTATAAGATTGTGTGCGATAATCTTAAGTTGCACTACAGACTCGCTAGTGATTTAAAAAGGAGGCCCTATATGCAGCAAGACTGAGGATGTGATATGAGATTACTGTCAGATTGGCTGACTTTTTAGATCTTGCTCTCACTTCTTGAAGATGATTCCAACAACTAGATTGAAAACTCAGCTAAAACACGTTGATCTCCATTCTACAAGCTTCAAGTTTAAGCGCCCAAGGGTGTTATGTGGTATATTAACAGCTGACAAGTTGCTTTTCAACTTGTCTTTGTATCTTAGCCATGGGCGTCCTACATTCCTATAGACCTGATCTAACTGCCTGTAAATTAGGATCTTCGGTGTATCCTGTTATCAGATATTCACAAAACATGAGTAGTCCACGTAAGTAAGACTGTATGAGAAAACTCTCGATTCCTTCAATATTACACATGTTAAACAGGTCTACATTGGATGTCCAATCTTGAAGCTTAACTGCACAGATTGCACGCAGACAGCTTTTATAGAAAACATCCAGCTGGCGTATATGGTACCTGTATAGAGTCCACGACTCTGAGCCGTACAAAAAAAATGACAAGTACAACAGTTTTGTAAACCCGAAATTTCTTATCCAGTCGAATACCCTGCTCATTCCACAAGCGATGCCGAAGTTTGCCGAAACCACTGGTAGCCTTAGCAATTCGATGCATTATTTCATCATCTAAATTTCGACTGTAGTTGACTTTGCTACCAAGATAAGTGAAATATTTTACATAGTCCAGACATCTTTGGGAATTTGTAGACTGGTGGTATGTGTTTTTGTTTCTCACCACAGAATTGCTTCAGAGTAGGAGAAGGTTGGTGCATTACTTCAGTTTGCTTTATGCTAAGTGTAAGCAAAGGCTTTATATGCAGCAGAAAAACGATTTATTAGATGTTGGGCATCCCCAAAGGATGTCGCTACAAGTGTAGCATCATCAGCAAACAACAAATGACGAATAATTTGCGTACACACACACACACACACACATATATATATATATATATATATATATATATATATATATATATATATATATATATATATAGTGTAGAGTTGGTTGAGAATTTTCGAGCGAAGCATTCAGCCTTATCACCTGTGGACGTTAGGACTTCGAATAAATTGAATAGAGGATGTATTGTGGATTTGCTGTTGTTCAGCCCAAACTTGCAGAGCCGCCAACAATCTTTAGAACCAAATTGTGAGATGCAATACGTTGTTTCGTTCTATCAGCAAATAGTAACTTTGCTTCATTGAGGACATTCTTGCACTCAGTACGAGCAGAGACAAAGAGACCTCTGTGACACCATTTAGAGGCGCGAAAAAAAAGAAAGGAAAAAGAGAAAGAAAAGAAAGAAAAAGAGAGACGAGACTTAAACTTAGATGATAAAGGAAAGCCACCCACGAGAGGGACATTTAGCGATGTTATTTTGATAATGAAAAATGGTGAAAATCCTTATGGCCATTGTCATAAAGCTAGCTGACAAAGTCCAGGTTGATACACGGTTTTTTTTAAATAGATAAAAAATTAACTGTGTCATGGTGGCAAACAATATTATCAGAAAATGGTGAAAATCCCCTGCGAGGAAAAAGGAAGGAAAAAGAGAAAGAGAAGAAGGAAAAAGAGAGGCGAGACCTAAACTTAGATGATAAAGGAAAGCCACCCACGAAAGAGACATTTAGCCATGTTATTTTGATAAATGAAGAATGGTGAAAATCCTTATGGCCATTGTCATAAAGCTAGCTGACAAAGTCCAGGTTGATACACAGTTTTTTTAAATAGATAAAAAAATTAACTGTGTCGTGATGGCGAACTTGCATTATCGGGAAAGGATTTAATAGGTCATCTGTTGACCACACACAAAGCCCAGCCCTGGGTTGAGTCTTTGTCGATGGGAAGATGTCGTTTGGACAAGACATCTATGTTGTGTTGAAATTCGGCTATGATAATAAAACTATGTTATCAGAAATTGGCTCCAAGAATGCAAATACGGCTAGGATAGCGAAACTGCTTTATCGGGACGAAAAGTTGGCTGTGTTTCACTAGATGACCACCCACTTGATAATTGGCGAAAATCTCATTGATAGATCTCAGGTGACATTGAGGATATGAGCTGCGATTAAGGGTAGAAAAGGAAAAGAAAAAGATAATATTTTTTTTTTTTTTGAGCAAGATATATTTTTTCTCAAAAAAGGCTAGCCTGGTCACACCCACACTGTTGGACGCCCATTGGCCGCATGTTTATAATAAACAGTATTAAATAACATTTACCGGCTTGAATGTCCGAGAAATGTTATTTAATACTGTTTATTATAAACAGAGCATTTACTTAAATACTTGTATCTATAAAAAGAACGTTAAACATAAAAATGTCTTTAATAAATAAATTGTCGGACTTTGTCCATTTCGTAATATATGACGTCATTTGTTTACATTTGATACGCCATGAGCAGTTATGAATATTCGAGATTCATGGAAGATTGAAGTTTATAAGCAGTAAATTCGAACTTGCCTACCGAACGCTTCTTTGTAGCCTAATGGTAAGGCACGTCAGTGTAAATGACGGTTCCGTATAGGATGCAGGTTCGAATCCTGTCAAAGAACGAATATTTTCTATGAAAATTTCTCGGACATTCAGGCCGGTAAATGTTATTTAATACTGTTTATTATAAACAGAGCATTTACTTAAATACTTGTATCTGTAAAAAGAACGTTAAACATAAAAATGTCTTTAATAAATAAATTGTCGGACTTTGTACATTTCGTAATATATATATATATATATATATATATATATAAGTGTTCCAAGGAAAATGACCTAAGATAAACCTGTTCCTAACATATACTGTGAACTGGAACTGAAATAAAAGAAGAGTGGACCCCTGCCCTTAATCGATCATAAATATTTAGGATGTTGAATTTGTAAATACTAAATACTTCAAACAGCGTGAAGATCAGTTAAATTTAGCATTGCGGAATAGGAAATGGTACGTAGAATAGTTTGCGGAAGAGGCAGTTTTGCGCAACACTGAAAATAGCGAACAAAAATCAAAATATTGAGCAGAAAACTCGAGTCCTCTATTTAATAACTTCGTTAGATCAAAACTTCCATATGGATGCCATGCATGGCGACAAAAACGTTCAAAGATATCTAAACTGTCAGCTGTATACAATCACTTGATAACATCAATGGTTAAAGATTGATTTGAGTGAGTGAGCCAGTGTTACTAGTAAAGACCACAATTCTTTGAACAGTGTTGACCGGCGATACAGTAGAACAAACTAAGTACTATACGAAATAATGATCATTTGAAAACTTTCAACAGCAGCAACTGTGACGTCACCCTGTGCCTTTGCCCCCGTGCTATCCTCTGAAGATCAATGTGATTTCGTATTGGTTGCGGCGGCAAATCTAACCCTTGACTGATTCGGATGGTTAGATTCGGTATCAGCTTTGTCGTTCCCAGCTCGCCTCCAACGTCTGGTTACCGAAGTAACTGCTTTGATTTCTTTCTCACCTACCCACGTTGTGATTTGATCTTAGGTAGAGGAAATCAGTCAGTCGTCGGGCCTAGTGCAAGCCGAAATCGAGGAAAGGTGACACTGCATAAGTATATGTAAAAGAAAATAAAGTAACAACTCGAAAGATTCAAATGTGTTGAAAAAAAGAATAACAACTATCTTTATATATGGTTGGTGAATACAGGACTGCGTTTTTCTCCAAACCGCTTCTATGAATACTTGACACTTTGATTTTGTTAGGCGAGTCTTAATATCTTAAGTTGTTTTTCAAGAAACTGGCTTTTGGTATCTTCAGGTAATATTCGTAAAACTTGTTTTGGTGGTGTGAGTCTAAGTCGGTCTTCAAATAAAATTGTTTTTGGTTAGAAGTCTAAGTCGGAATGCGTGGGATCTTTCAGTCAGCTCATGCGAGGCTGCTCTCCTACTGCCCAACTGCCCTGGGGACATTCGTTTATGTGGACGCCGATCAAAACCGGGTGGGGGCCTGTCGTGGTTTGGGTTCCTCGATAATTCCAAATCCGCAATGAGGATTTTCTTTCTTTTCGGACAGGAAAATTTATCACTTTCCATTTTTGGAAGTCCATTACTTTCTGTTTTAGAGGGGTTCTTAAGGGAATCGACCTCCCAAATCCTTCATTTCTCATATTGGTATCTCACAACAATCCCCTCAGAGGGCGTCAACAGGTTTCTCTTATTTCTCATATTGATATCTCACACCAATCCCCTCAGAGGCGCCAACAGGTTTCCCTTCTTTCTCATATGTTTACCTTCGCCCATCGCTCACGCCACCATTCAGCTAATGAACGCTCGGCAATGTGGGTGTGGCTAGACTGCCCTCAGTTTACAATTATCGCTTAAAGAAAAAAAAATATTTTCCTTTTTCTTTTCTTTCTTTTTCCCGACCAGACCCCCACGATCGTAGTGTGGTCCGTAATCTCTATCTTAACTAAATGTTATCTGGAATTCATCAACGAGATTTTCGCCAAGTTATTAACTGGGTGATCAACTGAACGTCTTCGCACTCTGTCGGCAACAGTCTGTCCAGGTAACAACTTTTATCATGGCAAGTTCTGGACATAAATCAGGTGGTTCTCTTTCAAAACCAAATGATATCTCCTTAAGATTGTGAATGGCTTATTCTTTTCCTTTTTCTCTTTCCCTTTCTTTTTCTTTCGAGTGGTCTCAGCTGATTCTGTCTCTGTCGCATCCTCGTCCCAAATTCTGATTATCTTCCAGCATTCCGCTTTGTAAGCCACTTGACCAATTTGAAATTTTCATTATTTCCATGGGCAGATTGCTATCTTTTATTCGCCGCGTCATGGCATAAATTAATTCTGACAGGTCCGAGATCTTACGAATTTCCTATCTTCTGCGAAAACAAAAACTTTTCTTTGCAATTGAAAATAAAATCTTTACCCAAGTTTTCTTTTGTTAAAAAAAAAATAACATCTCAGTATGTCTTTCGTGATAGCTTCTTCTCGCCTTAATTATTTCTGGCTTTTAATTTCCACGCTTAATTAGTTATCCAAACGGTAAATAGTGTCACACAACAACTAAAATGAACAGCATGTGTAACTCGAAGATAATACAAAATATAACAAAATGAAGATTTTAACGTTCTACGCTATTTAAAATAACTTAGGAAAGTAACCATCATTACTTGTGGAAAGAGCGACGACAGCTATTTTACTGAAAATTTGTTTTAATTGAAATATTTAATAAATTTCAACCGAAAGTAGTAATGCTTGTTCGGTCAATAAATACCAAATGTTTCCTTATTAGGAAATGGCTACTATTATCATTACCATTTACTCAAAACAGACAATAAAGTATCCACAGGAAAATGAAGAGTTAATTCTAGTATATACAGGCATATCTAATTTTAAATTTTCCTGACAAGTTAGAAACTAGCGGCGTCCATTACTGATTGTGCTCTTCATACCTTATGTAATTATTTACAAATGTATGTGTATGTAATTTATGTGTGAATATATATAGGTACCTGTGTATATCGCTACATGTGCGTCTATGTGTGTAATTGCGCATGTAAATAAACGTAAGTATATTTGGGATTTGCATGAATATGTATGTGATATATATAAGAAAGCAAAATCTTTAATATTACCCTCAAATATTACTCCTTTTTAATTAAGCCTAAACTTTAAGTAAGAAAGATTACCCATACAAAAATAATTACAAATTGCATCCATAAATTAGATTTAAAGATGTTACCGTAACTATTTTTTACAATATTAAAAAAGTACCATCGGTCGGGTAAACAAACTGTTATAATTTAAAATATTTTTTTTAATATCTTCTCTATAAACGTGTTAATAAATATAGTATTTAAATTATATTAAATCCCTAAACTATTTGTTTAAAAAAAATGAAATATTTAAATTGATAGCAAACATCAAATTAATTTATTCGGGTTTTTTTAGACATCTCAATTACTATCAAGCATTAAAATCTATTCTTTACATAAATTGCTAAAACACAATTACAGCCTCTTTCTCTTTACTTACCTCTCCCTCTTATTTCTTTTTCTTTTTTCTTTTCTCGCTTCTCTCCTATCACTTCCGTTAAGTTAACCATCTAAATAGGTCAAGGTCTGGTCACTCCCCCAATACAAAGTATGCTTGAGAGTGATATGTAATTAATCCCTCCCTACACTTTATCATGTCTCTTTAACTACCCCTTTTACACTCTCAGTTAAATTACAAAAAAATTACAGTATCCACCAATTTTAATTTCATTTTTCGTTTCATTTCATTTTTGGAAGTTCTATCTGATGATCCGTCGTCATTTAAAAGGGCTCTGGTGAAATAAATTATTATAATGGTACCTTAAAGTGGTCTGTTTTTCTTTTATATATATATATATATATATATATATATATATATAGTGTGTATTTAGGCAGCATCTTTTCATTCATACACGTTTCATTAAATAATATAGACAAGTGTTGTCTATTTATTTTATGTAATTTTTTTTCGTTACTTCTGATAAGTTTAATAACATTATCGTTGAAATAAGAAAGAAATTCACAATAGTGATCCATATTTTTTTTAATACAATCTAAGCTTTCGGCTTACTTAAGCCATTATCAAAGATGTCAATTACAACATATTAAACAATATACGGACACGACAATGATGATAGTCTGTCAATGTTTACATAGAAGATTTCTAAGCAACGATAAACACGCGCATATCAGACGCTAGAAGCGAAAATCGCACCGCATCTCATGACGTCACACATGACCACACGAGAGTGAATTGTAGAAGTATGAATCAAAAGCCGTTGGTATAAACCAATGGCTTCTGTTACCAATTATAGACATTTAAGAATATTTGTAGAAATGCCATAATTGATTTTGTTTAGGTTGGGTATCAACTGTTTGATGTATAATGCTTCAAGGATTTTTAGTTTTTGTCTATTGTTTTCATGTCGCAGTATAATTGTGTTTTCGACAAGTAGTTTACGGAATCGTGTGTGCGGGCAGGCATGTTGTTTTAAATGCCTAAAAATGTTAGAGTTTTCATTCAAATGTAGTGTCAAGCGTCGTGAAAGCGTGTTTGTGGTGTGACCAACAATAATATTATTTAATTCGTTGGAGATACACTCTCCGAAATGGCACTTGAATTTATAAACTATGTTGTTTTTTTGCAAATCGCTAACCGGGGGAGAATTATTGTGAAGAATTAAGTTGGATATACCAGATTTAGTGTAGTATATCATTAATTTAATTTTTTTGCTAGGATCTGTAATTGATATATTAGAATATACTAAATTTTTTAGTATATTTTCATCTTGTTTATAATTAGTATGCATTTGATTACGATATAGGAGATTAATATGTTTGAGATCAGTAGAAGCAGTATTATGTACAATTTTCTTAGTATTAAGATTTCTAAGAAAGCATCTTATTTGTTCATCAACTATATAGTTTGGAAAGCTATTATTAATAAGTGTCTGTTTTATATTCTTTAGTTCACCGTAAGAAATCTCTTTTGTGGAGGAATTATATATATATATATATATATATATATATATATATATATATATATATATATATATATATATATATATATATATATATCCCAGGACATCACTCAATTTCTCTTTATATCACTGAACACACGTGTTGGGAAATTTCTTACTGCTCCCCCCAATCTTTGCGACAAAATCATTATTTTTTTTTCAACGAATTATTTATTGATTTTCAATAAGCCTTGTTTACCAGAGTATAATTAAAGAAAGGTGTAAATATTTTATTGATCCGATACATCAAATTTAGTCGGCCTTAACTTGAAATATCAGCATCGCATTTATTATTTTGTATCTAGGATCATCTCTCTTTGGTCGTACTTATAAGCGGAATTAATTTAATATAGACCCCAACAAAGCAAATTAAATTGTATTTACAATGTTAGATTCTTTTTTCTTTTAAGTGCTATGCTATTTTAGGATATAGGCGATCATGACTCTACACTACTTCTTATCTCGTGCGGCTCTTAGCTTTTTTTATCCATTCGAGTTCCTCCATCCAGCAATCTTTTGCTCAATATGCCTCGTCAGTGTTAAATTTTCCAAGCCCTCTTTCCACATTATATATCTAAGGAATGCCAGCTGTTTTTTTTTCTTGATTCTGTGTGTCCTTTCATTTGACATTTCCTTCAAGATTTTTTTTTAGTTTGCATGATTTTGTCCCTGGAATTTTCTGTCTTCTTAGTCAGATCCTGTCGATCGACATTTATTTCTGCTCTAGTTCCCCCACCATCCGTGGTGAAATTATCCAACATTCACTGGCATATCAGAGGATGGATATCAAATAGAAATTCAGGAGTCTTTTCATTGTTTCTAGCGGATTTTTTTACGTATCTTAGCATTATGTTTACCATTTGGAATGCATTTCTCGATAGTTTAATGCATTTTAGGTTTCGGTGTAACATTTTCTTTCTCTTTAAAAAAAAATCACCTCAAAGATTAATACAAAGTCATGCATTTGCTTCATTATAATATCTCCATGTATCTTTGGCCTTTTGTCTTGCTGATGACCATTCCATCTGTCTTATATGCAGCGGAGGGTTCATCCTTTCTTCTACTAAACTGGTATGTGTTCATGTATTTTTCTTTTCTAATTAGTCCAGTTTAGGAACTCGATAAATTCGAATCGGAACTAATCGGCATAATTAAAAAATTAAAATATAGGAAGATAAGAAATAATAATTTACAGCAGCAAATTATTAAAAATATAAAAGAGATAAAGTAAAATAAAAACATCTACGTAAACGGCGATAAATCTAGATTTCTTTATGAAATGAGTCCCGATAAATATATATAAAAAAAAATGGTGCATAAAGAAGTAATAAAACATTCTAAAAAAGCCCCAGATGACATAGAGACGAAAATTAAAAAAAAGAGGCTAGCTTCTTAGCTAATAAATTTGAATTAGGTAATCCGGTTGAGAAAATGAACTTGAAGTCTTACTTTATCACTGTAAAGGATCATAAAAGTAATTTCCTTAATAACCCTGAATATAGACATATAAACCCTACCAAACAGAATTTGGTAAGATAAGTAATGCAATTTTACAGGATATATACAAATCCTTAAGGATTTTCCTTAACATAATCAATGGCAGTCGACTAATGATTGTATTAGATGGTTTGAAAATGATAACAAAAATGGGAGCTGTTCATTCATTAGGTACGACATTAAGGAATATTACCAGTCAATCCCAGAGAAAATCCTTAATGAAGCCCTCCGTTTAGCTAAAGAATATATCCAAATTTCGGACGATAAAATAGACCTGATTAGACATTGCCGAAAAACACTACTATTCCATAATGATCTAATATGGATAAAAAAAAAATACGGCGTTAGCAGTTTTGACAACCCCATGGGAGTATATGATGGAGCTTATGTGTTCGAGTTAGTAGGGTGCCTGCTGCTCTATAAGCTTAACGACTATATAGATTTTAACAACCATGGGTTATACCGCGACGACGGATTAATTATATTGGATAAAAGTACCCCCCCCCAAAATGTGACACTATCCGAAAAAACTACACTGGTTCTTTAGAAATTTCGGATTCAATATTGAAATTGAAACCAATCTGAAAATTACCAATTATTTAGACATCACGTTTAACTTACGAAATGGTACTATATCCTCGTATAAAAAAGAGAACCAGGATCCTCAATATTTAAATGTAAAAGGGCATATCATAAGACATATCAAAAAATATTAGCCATTCACTTTCAACCAACTCCTCTAATAAAGGCATTTTTGATGCCAATAAAACAATTTATGAGGAAGCCCTCTGTAAGAGTCGACACAAAAACGAACTGGAATACATTGACATAAATACTAACACTGCAACTCGGAATAAACGTACAAATAGGCAGAGAAATATTTTGTGGTTTAACCCTCCATTTAACCTAGCGGTAAGAACGAAAATTGGCAAAATATTTTTTAATTTCCCCAAGAAAACTAAGTTGCGTAAAATATTCAATAAAAATAATGTAAAACTTAGTTACTGTTGCATGCCTAATGTAGGAACCATGATTAGTGATTTTAATAAGAAAAATACTAGGGATAATTCACGCACTAGTCCTTCTAGTTTTAATTGTAGGAACAAAAATATCTGCCCCTTACAGGGAAAATGTCAACAAGAATGCGTGGTTTACCAGGCGAAAATTTATAAGGATATGGAAGATAATAGCCCTAAAGTGTATATAAGAGCTACTCAGGATATATTTAAAAAAGTATATAATAATCATACGAGTAGTTTTAAAAATGAAAAAAAAAAAATAAACATAGCACCACACAATCCATTGTTTTTTCCTTGTCTTGTTTTTCTATTCTCTCTTTTTTTTTTCTTTGGTCACGTGGTATAGTTTTGATTGTCCTCTATAAATTTGCCGTTTCTCTTTTGCCTCTTTAGCCAGCTTTCCCTGACGATCCGCTTAGGTGAAACATGGGTAGGTTTTTCAGGCTCACTAGGTTTGACGAGGTCTGCTCTACGGTTGTATTGAGCTCTTTTTAGTTAGTTGTTTACTCGTGTCGGTTTTTTTTTCTTTGGGCTTTGAACCTGTATCTGTGCGATTTGTTTGACAGACATTCATGTTCCTGGCTCTTTCTTTTTTTAAAACCTTTTTTTTCTTCGAGGTTGATTTGATTATTGGCAAATCAAAAATTCGAAGGTTTTTCGAGACGAGTATAGTTACCTATATATATATATATATATATATATATATATATATATATATATATATATATATATATATATAGTTACCTATATATATATATATATATATAAAGAAATAATACAAACATAGAATCAATCAGCAATATTAATGCGATTAATGGCGAAATCACTTCGCTAGTAGAACATAATGCATGCATTAAAATACTGTTAATCCATTGAATGATGTGATCCTCATTTATAAAACTGTTGTCAGAAGTTTCTAGTGTACATTTGTTTAAGTTAAGCGAGTACTTTCGAAGACCATGTCTCCATCAGCAGGCTGTTATTTTTTCCTTTAAAGTTAAAACTTGAAGACGAAATAATTGTTTGTAGACCTAAAGATGTTTATTTACGGTTGTACAATCTCGGAACGTGCGTGTCGCAACGCTAAAGTTCAAAATTTCAACTGTGAATTTTTATATGAATTTTGTAATATGGTAATATATATATTATACTGGGTGAGTCCATTTGTGTAAAAAAGAAAAAGCCCTCAACAAACCCCTCCTTAGATCCCTTTTTTGGGGAGTTAATATCTTTTCCTTTTATGATCAATAATCAGATGCTCTAAAATTTCTTTTCCTACTAGTCCTAATTTCTGTCTCTTCTTGTGGTCTTTGAATCTCAAAAACTTCAAAGATCGCCTCCATCGAATCATCATTTTCAGCGGATGTCGAGCTTGGCTCTTCAACCCGTTTTTTTTTTGTTTTCTTTTTTGTATTTGGTCAATGTGTCTTCTGTGGGTAAATTTATCTCCTTGTATTGTATGCATCACGTTTCCTAGTCTGTTAATTATTTTTTCAAATCTCTCTTTAAATCTTTGTCGAATTTCTCTATGGTAGCAAACGACACGTTCCACTTCTTTTTAAATACTGGTCGGACGTTTTCTTTTAATTCAGTTCTGGCTACAAACTTCTTCCATCATCCAAACTTTCTCGAAACTACCTCGGGAAATTGATTATGTAATTCTTCCTTTAACTTTGTCGCTTCTGATGGTTCGCACTCTATCTTTTTACAAAAAGAACTGATAGGTAAATCCCATACGTCGAACTTCTGCATCCAGTCTGTGCCTGCCAGATTTTCTGTGTCCTTCATTACGAATATTTTGAGTTTTCTTGTTTTACATTTAGGATTACTTCTCCTCGAAATTATACGGTTTCCTGTAACAGACTTAGCAATTTTCTGTGTATGTAACATTGTTAATCTATTAAGCTTTCTCCATGTTTGTAGGTTAATTATCGTCATATATGACCCTGAGTTTAGTTGCAATTTTATCTTTTTATTTAAGATTTCAAGTTCCACATATTTTCTTATGTTAGTAATGTCTTCGTCATACATTCTAGTAGCTCTTATTCTACTAGTCGATTTTCTGTTCCTACATTTGGATGCCTTGTGTCCCATTTTTCCACACGCAAGACAGTTCTTATATTTAAAGCGACAATCCTTATTCAAGTGAAGTCCTCCACACCGATAACATGCAGATGTGTCTGTGTGTGGTGGGGTATATTTGTTTTGCTTTTCGTCATTATTTGCCGTATACGTCGTACTTTTTTCATTATTATAGAATTTTTGTTTTCTTTCCGGGGAGGGGGAAAAACCTAAACTTTTGTTTAACTTCCGTATATGTGATACCTCTGACTCCTCAATATCCTTCGTGTCTTTCTTTATACTCAGACATTTTTTGCAGTCTTCCAATAGTTTTTGAAGTGTTAATCCCAGTTCATTTTGCAGTTTTGAAAGCATTCTTTTGCACATTTCGCTATCCTTTGCTGAGACAACCCTTGTACAAAAGAAGACACTTTAAATTGTCCGTTGTTAATTCTGCCAACTTGAAGTCGTCGTAATGTTTATTCACGATTGCGGCGGACGTGGAATAGTCCTCATTTTCATCCTTTACGAGGTTAAGACATTTCCACCTTTTGTAAAAGAGTGAAGTTTTCGGGCTGAAAAGCTCCATCTGGTATGTAACTGCTTCATCAAACGTTAAATCATTTGTCTTCTTTGGCAAAATGTAATCCATATTTTTTTTGTATTCATCCGTTCCTAATTTCCTGAGTAATAGCCGTAGCTTCTTTGCTTCCGTCCAGTTTTGACAATCAATGTTGAAGATGTCTTCATGACGTCGGAAAACGTCCCCGAATTTTTATTCTCTTCTAGAGAGTAGTTGAATGTTTCTATCGTGTTCCATACTGCATCTTGGGAAAAAATCGCCTCTTTTTCAATATTGTGTTGTTGTGTATTACTTGTTACTTTTACAATTAACTCCTGGAGTTGTATTTGTCTTTCTTCATTTTGCATTTGTCTTTCATGATTTTCTTTCTGCGTTTGTAGTAATATTTTTCCATTCTTTCTTGGAATTGTAATTGCTGTTCATTTTGACTTTTTTGAAATTTCATTTGCTGTTCATTGTGGTATTTTACAAGTTCTACTAAAATACTTTTAAAATCCTCCATGATAAGAGTCTTACGAAAAACTCGATTTTCCGTATTTTAATCCTCGTAACTCTTTGTTACCCAGTTGTGGATACTACCAAAAACGGCAATTTTCTTTTTTGAGTCTCCGAGAAGTGCAAATAATTGTCGCCCAAGATGTCGTGGTGAGAAGAGAGATTTTTTTTTCTTTCCGTGTATGTCCCAATTCCTCGTCACCAAGTTGTGGTCGGCTAGGGAGAATTTTTCTTTTTTCTCTTCCTTTGTGAGTTGACGAGGGAGAATTTTGTCTTTTTTGTTCTTCCCGTGTGAGTTCGATATCCTCGTCGCCAAGTTGTTGTGGTCGACGAGAGATATTTTTTTTTCTTCCGTGTGAGTTTGAAATCCTCGTCGCCAAGTTGTT
This sequence comes from Acanthosepion lycidas, assembly GCA_963932145.1. NCBI lineage: Eukaryota > Metazoa > Mollusca > Cephalopoda > Sepiida > Sepiidae > Acanthosepion > Acanthosepion lycidas. The sequence goes on along the minus strand of OZ010591.1, from coordinate 81,238,705 downwards.
GTGGATTCTGGGATGAAATCCGGTACAAATAAATAACAAACACCAAGAATGAATATAGGAAAAATAATGTATTAACCTAATAATACAAACTGGTAATGCAGGTTAGTAGTTCCAGGAATACGGGTTAGTAGAAAAATATCTATGCAGTATTTGGTATTGAAGTATCGCTGTATGATTTCTTACCGAGTCTACGTTCTCGCTCACTGTGACTCTTGTTGGCTACGTTCGTTCTGTCTCTCTGTCGATTACCTTCACCCTCTGTTGCTCTCTTCTCTCGGGTCTTCACGTAGCAGTAGTATATGTATATACTGGGGGATTCCATTTGTGTAAAAAGGAAGGACCCCTCAGCATTACTATATTGATATACTACACAAACCATATATATATATATATATATATATATATATATATATATATATATATATAATATAACTGCACATTATGCAACAATTCTATTGATCATTCCGTAAAAATTGTGTAACTTGACGTTAACAATAAATTTCACTTAGAGTGATTTTACTTGTAACATTATGTACGTTATTGGTGTTTTTACAAGTATTGTTTACATTTAATAGATGTTTCCTATAGCAAATTCCATCAATCGTTATATTTTTTATAGTTTTACTATGTTCGATGTATTGATCTCATTATTTACAGATATATTTCAACGAATTTTAATTAATTTATGTTGTTAATTTCAAAATTCTGTATAGTTGATTTATTTCACTGCTATTAGTAGTATTATTAGATTTATGAAAGTGATTTTAATAACATGTTTTTCTAATAATTATAATTACATAGATACATATGGAAGGATACTCTAAAGATTAGTGACAATAAAAGGAAATATCGACGGGTCGATATAATCAGATACATTTTCGAACACTACAGCTGGATGAATTTAGGAAGCCGTCTGTTCCAGCTATAGTTTGAATATTATTGCAGAAGGGGCCTTATATACTTGCAACCAGTATGGCAAATGATACTGTGAATGCCGAAAATGTTATGTGCTCTGTCAAGCGAGCTTGCCTTAAGCACAGACACTTTGCTTACGCTTACAATATATGTGACACACATTCTAACGGTATCAATATAAAATTATATAAATGTTTTCATGTAGTCATTTTAGCAGTAGAAATAATCCTTGTCTCAAATCTATATATTTATAATCATTAGAATGCATTTATGATGCTTCTCTTTGAGTATTCACTGTACTTTTATGTGCTCGACTATTCTCCGCAGTAAACGCGGCGCAATAAATACGCTTTTTGAATTATTTTATTTGTTTCCGTTGATTTTTAAACAAAATCAACTAACAATTTTTTTGTTATATTTTCAGAGGAATGAGGTGAGATTCCCTTTTGAATTAATATGTTTTTTCTTTGGCAAATTTCAATGTATTCATACGTATGCTTCTTTCAATCGTAAATTTTTAATATCATGTCAGAAAACAACAAAGGGCTCCGATTATCGAAAAAAAATTTGGCTCAAGAGAAAATATATATATATATATATATATATATATGTGTGTGTGTGTGTGTGGGGGGGGGTGGGTGGGGGTTGGTTGGTCGTGTGTGTGTGTGTAGGTATTTATGTATGATTGGTGTAGACAGAATAACATTCCAATAACCAAAAATGCTATTCTTAATACGTGCTCAATACAGAGTAGAGCAAATATTATTTATTCAATATTGTAGCATAAACATGTTATAACATCACTACAAAAATAGCCATTTTGTTTTAAAACTTCTGATGTCTTCGCAAGTGATGGTGTTGATTGTCATCATCATCACTTGAGAAGACATCAGAAGTGTTGAAACAATTTGGCTATTTTTGTAGTGAGTTTATAACATGTTTATTTTATAATTTTTGAATATCTATCTCTCTCTCTCTATATATATATATATATATATATATATATATATATATAATAAAAAGGTTTAACACGAATATTCCATGGTCACAATTTAGTCCACTGGAATCGTAAATACGATCCAATTCATCAGATATACAAATTCAATATATATATATATATATATATATATATATATATATATATATATATATATATGTGTGTGTGTGTGCGTGTGTGTGTGTGTGTGTGTATGTATATCGGCGTTCTTCCCGACTCTATCCGTATTAAGTGCAGCCAATAAAATTTGGGGGCATTTAATTTTTAGAGGCTTTAATAAATGAACCAGTTATTGAACTTACGTTCTTTGTGTCCTCTCACCGGATCTAACTAACGCCTTTATCCGCTGTGCCATGCGTCCTTGGTTAAGGCAATGGAGAACTTGTAGAGGGGAATTAACAGGAGATAACTGATAACTGACATCCATTAGACAATGCACGGGAACTAGGGCAGTCTACACCAGTGAGCGAAATAAACGGTTCAGTTTGACATTCCAACCACTGAAGAAGGCCGGAGCGTACAAAGGACGAAACGTTGTAATAAATATGGCGACAAAGATGAGGACAATAATCCGAATTATGTAAATAGTGCACATGCAATGTGTATATCCTATTATGCGTCCTGTCCTTTCAGTAGATTAGGGTAATGTTTCTCCAAAATATCCTAACTGTTCTTGATTTAAGCAACATTTTACGATTCACCCAACGCTGTTTTACCTTGCTTCCGTTTTCGATCGACAAATCACGTTAACTAAATTTCTCGAAGTTTCGATCCACTTCTCCAGGCTTACGGCTACATAATGTTGAAACGCCGGTTCCCGTATGATCACCGTAGTTAATCCAATGTGACCACTACTTAGATGGGTGACAATTTGGGTATACCAGATGCAGCAGCCTTCCATGTACGGTTGCTGTAATGGATAAGGGCTCGGAATTGTTAATCGGATAGCCGAGTTCCAATACCAGTGGAGTTCGTTATATTCACTTACGCACAAATACACTGGGAATATGTATGAAACTACCTTTTCTCCACCCCACAAGTTCTGAGTTAAATTGTAAGACCTGTATCACTAAAAGAAATATAATCTATAAAAAAACATAAGAAGCCTACACAATATTTAGATTTCGGCATTAAATGGCCCAAAGATGTTGATATGCCGCTAAATAAAAACAATTAAAATAAACGTCTGCTATGTTAACGATATCCTGTTATATTAAAATTTTCCAAGCCTATTTACATTATTATATGTGCAAGAAAATGTAAGCGTCTCTTTCTGAAATTATTAATAAGGGTCATTTGAGTTCTTCCCCAGCTTATATATAAGTTCTTCGTTGCTCATATATTCTGTCTATGCCTTTCTCAGTATCCGTCTATATAACCAGATATCTGACGCATCAAACGTCTTCTTCATCTCTTAGGAAATTTCTCAGCTATTACTGCCATATAAAAGGATCAATATCACATAGCGGTTCACTATATCTGTTTTTTTTAACGACATTTTCTCATTTCTTAATACAATTCTTTAGTTTCTGGTATGCATAAGATGAACATACAGATTGTTTTGACAAGTTTTCCATCGGCACGATCAGTCACAGTGTTTATAGATGAAAGAAAATTAAAATTTGAGGCAATAAATGCGGTTGAAATAGAGATACTGAAAATAACTACACAATCTGTAAATCTCTGTCTGATTATCTTTATTATGTTTATTTCATCTGGGACGGCAGTGCATTCAAATTGCTCGATTGATTGTTTTCTACGGGTTATCAACCCTTTAATTGTTATTTAAATCCAGCAATTATTTATTTTTTTATTTTAAGGATAGTTTTGTGATATAAAAATGCTTTAGTGATAAAAGTAGTTGAAATTTATGGGCCACACAATAAAGAAGGAGGGCTTGAGATATCTGTTAGTGGCAGGACAGATTGAGGGTAAGAATGACAGATGCATAGCGAACTTGACATGGTTCAGAAAATGGATGCCGGAACAAGGTTTATAAATAAGTAAAAAGACAGAATTTACTTAGAGCTGCAAATGACAGGAGAGAAACATGATCGCCTACGACCTGAGGGGATACGACAAATAATAATAATAATAATAATAATAATAATAATAATAATAATAATAATAATAATAATAATAAAATTAATAATATTGGCACCCACTGAATATAAAACGCAACATGACAGAGTGGGCCAGTATCTGCACTGAAAAATCTGCAACTTCTACGGGAAGGAAACTGAAAGAAACTGGTATGAACACCACCCAGACCCGGTTACGGAGATAGGACCTGTTACAATTCTATGGGACTACACAATACACACTGACAGAACAATAAAGCCAACCGCCCAGATATTGTTATTAAAGACCACAAAAAAAAAGTGTCTCCTTACTTATATGGCAGTCCCTGCTGATTGCAATGTCTCTTTGAAGATATTCAAAAAGCTGTCAAAATACAAGGGCCTTGAAATAGAAATCTCGAAAATATGGCATATGCGAACATCAACAGTATCTTTTGTATTTGGAGCCCTAGGACTGGTTGGAAAAGTTTCCAGTAGACTAATTGAAGGGATTCCTGGAAATCCATGCCTGAAAGAGTTACAAAAAATTGTTCTGACAAGTACAGCCCACACTTTACGAAGGGCTTTATCTATGTAATTTCTTTTTTTTTTTTTTTTTTTTTTTGTCAGTGGATAGTGTCATGATGCCATTTCTAACCTTAGGTCCCTGGGCGGAACTCGGAAAGAAATGTGTAAACGCCAGAAATCAAAGAAAATAATAATAATAATAATAATAATAATAATAATAATAATAAGAAGAAGAAGAAGAAGAAGAAGAAGAAGAAGAAGAAGAAGAAGAAGACGAAGAAAATCAAAATATTAACCCATAGCAAGTGGAGAACAGGTGGATACATACATTTCCATACGGTATTTACACGTAACTAAATATAACTAATAAAACGAGAGATGGAATTTGTTTCTCCCATTAAAAATTCCGAGCCATTGCCCATTAAACTACAATACACGCACAATCAAAATCAAAAGAACTGGAATTCCCAAGCGGTAACTCCCAAGCGGTAACTCTCAAGCGGTAAGTAATGACCAGGCTCAACGTAGTTTAACTTTGGTGATCGTACAAGAAGCGGTTTTTCAACGTTATCTAGCCCTAAGTTCACCGTGCAATCGAATTCTCAAAGGAAATAGAGTTAGCAATGACTGAGTGGCAGTAAAATGAAAAGAATCAATTCAATGGAATTAAATAAAGGCTTCTGTTTGCTACTTCGTAACAATGACCGGTGTCGTCAGAAACTTGAAAATGTTTGTTGAGAATACCTGCTAAAATATTGGAATAATAACAAGAATAGAACTATCAGTCAAAATGTATATACCGTAAGTAAAGGGAACTCTAAATAGTAATCAAAACAATTTAATGAAAAGACTTCTTGACACGTTGATCAACAGTGTTATTAACAATTACTTATGGAATTAAAATATCGAATTACAAATTCCTTCTTTCAAAACACTTTTCTCCTAATTATTGTTTTATTTGAATTTTGTTAGAACAACTTGCTTCTCATCTTGAATTGATATTATTCTTGTTTTATCAACAGTTTCAAAACGTCTTTTTCATGTAGTCATCAAACATTACTGAGAAGTTTATTATTTTTCTGGTAAAATATATTTTAAAATACATTGGTTTGTTTTCGTGACGTTAATTTCCTT
>OZ010591.1:81213071-81228071 GCA_963932145.1 Acanthosepion lycidas | reverse complement strand
GCTCTTTGGTGGAGCCTCGTTCGGGTTCCTCCACGCCCGAAGGAAGATAGTTCAACCGATCAGCCGGTCAGCCAGTCGCCCGAATTCGGACTAAACTATCTGCTTTCTCTTGAGGCGCAGTATTTATTACGTATGGAATAGTCCATTATGTTATTATGGGTAAGGTCCCATAACAAATAGCAATAAATATGGATACAAATTAAAAAAGGGGATTAATCACTTATACTACATGTTTTTTTTTTACAAAATTTATCAACTAAAACTGTCATCTAGCCATTTCTGGCTTTTGGTCTCTGGTTGGGACACAGATGGAAATGTGTATACAACATAAATGTAAGGAAATAATAATAATAATAATAATAATAATAATAATAATAATAATAATAATAATAATAATAAGAAGAAGAAGAAGAAGAAGAAGAAGAAGAATGCAAAAGTAACATTCAAGAAAGCTAGAATTACAGAAACAGCCTTAATGGATTTAGATTTTGTCACAAAGATTAGGGAACTGGAGCATGATGAAGCTTATAAGTACCTAGAAATTACCAAAGTAAATAGCATACAACACCACCGAAAGAAGGGAAAAATAAAAAAGGAGTACAACAGGCGTGTACCTCTGGTACTAAATACCGAGGTAAACTAAAAAAACAGAATATCAGCCATAAACTCATTGGCTGTCCCTGTGGTGCAATACAGCTTTAATGTTCTTAAATGGACCATAGCTGAAATTAAGCTAATGGACGCCAAAACGAGGAAGCTTTTCACTCGCTGCATTATCCCAAAGCTGATGTTGATCGTCTGTACGTACCCAGATCCGAAGGAGGCAAAAGATTAGTTCAACTAAAACTGTCGTACAAAACTACAACAATTGGCCTCAAAAGATAATTGGAAACTACGGAAGACTGGATGATGGTATGCACCAAGGAACATAAAAGTAGTAAGCGTCTTTGCTCCGTAATAAAAGAAGCCAACAAATTCAAAATGGGCGTAGAAATGTAAGTACGGCACAATACACCGGCTGAAACTGAAAATACTTAAAAAATACAGCAAAGACAAATGCAACCGACCAGATACAGAAGCCATGGCAAAATAAACCGCTTGATGGTCAATACTCTGCCCGTACCAAACAAGCAAACGTAGACAAAACCCTTACCCATGAGAGGCTACATAGTGCAGGGTTGAAAGCTGAAACTGAAGTTTTTATCCTTGCTGCACTGGACAAATTCTTGCTAACTAGGAATTATCAAGCACATATACTAAAATATTGTGTTAGCCCAAAATGCAGATTCTGTGATAAATATCCAGAAACGATTCATCATCTTGTGTCAGGTTGCACGATATTGGCACCCACTTAATATAAAACCCGACATGTCAGAGTGAGCCAATATCTGCACTGGAAAATCTGCAACTTCTACGGGAAGGAAACTGAAAGAAACTGGTATGAACACCACCCAGATCCGGTTACGGAGATAGAATCTGTTACAATTCTATGGGACTACACAATACACACTGACAGAACAATCAAAGCCAACCGCCCAGACATTGTTATTAAAGAACACAAACACAAACGGTGCCTCCTTATTGATCTGGAAGTCCCTGCTGACTGCAATGTCTCTTTGAAGATATTCAAAAAGCTGTCAAAATACAAAGACCTTGAAATAGAAATATGAAAATGTGGCATATGGGAATATCAACAATCCCTGTAGTAGCTGAGCCCTAGCACTGATTGGAAAAGATTGCAGTAGACTAATTGAAGGGATTCCTGGAAGTCCATGCCTCAAATATACAAAAAAATGTTCTGAAAAGTACAGCCCACACTTTACGAAGGGCTTTATCTATGTATTTTTTTTTTTTTTTTTTATTATTATTTTGTCAGTGGAAAGTGTCATGATGCTATTTCTAACGTTATGTCCCTGGGCAGGACCTGGAAAAAAATGCGTAAACGCCAGAAATCAAAGAAAATAATAATAATAATAATAATAATAATAATAATAATAATAATAATAATAATAATAATATTTTGCCATCTTTTTTTGTAAAGAATTCTACATATATGTAAGTATGTAATCCCTAATATGTAATGTGATAAGGTTTCGCAATCTCTACACATTCATGCTGAAGATTGACATCGTTGATGTTGGGAAGATCAAGGCAAATTCGAACTCATCGGATTTCGGACACGGAAAAGTCTGTTGGATTACCGAATCGTGTCGAGGTAGAGTAGACAATGGAGAGCATTGATAAAATTAAACTGAAGCGAAACTGAAAAAAAAGGACACCAAGAAAGGAAAAATAAAGTACGTACCAGGAATAAAGAATGTTAAAGAAATACGAATAAATCAGAAAATATAATAAGACATATTTTTGATAAAATATTCTAATTTTTTTAGGAAAATATCTTTGCTCTAACTTAAGATGTATCTGCCTACAAATTCAAGATTTCTCTAGAGATATAATGACATGACAGTATGAAAAAAGAATATTAATCTCGATATTCAGCAATGCGAATCGGAAGAAGCAAACAAGTACTTTGTTATGAAACTTAAAATATATACTAAACTTAAAACAAGCTAACAAAATGAGATACATCGTGGAAAACTACAAGATCACTATTGCAAAATTTAAGTGTCTCTCTGGTAATGACTGCAGAATTTATAATACTGTTTTTTGAAATTCGATGTTAAGAGTATTCCAATAACTTGGACAGATTCTAAATTTGAATTAGGTTTAAGCCTTTAATGATTTTCTTTCTTTTTTTTCACATTTGGCGGACACTTGGGCGATATTATTTTTCGCAAATAATTGTCATGTCCAATAGAGAAATAATTTTTTTTTTTACTAATAACATTGATTTATTTACTACTGATTTTCCATCCATCGAAATGAAACATCATTTTATATAATCCTTTTTAATGAAACACCCTTTATATCTGTTTTAGATACCAGTAGGAAGGATCAAACTCATTTCGCATAGCAATGGAATTGCTTGGCCCATTCTTTTTTGTTCCCACACCTGTTTTCTTTCCTTCTTATTGACTTCATAGTTTATCTTTAAATTATAAATATTGCATTCGATTCGATGTTTGGCATTTCTTTATTTTAATCCTCTGGTGCTAAATATTTCAATAGATCGTTTTGGCAGCAGTTTATATTTTATGCTCTTTGATTTTCCTCCTTTATTCTTCATATATTGTTCTATATCTTGGTTCATTTTATTGTATTTTAACTCTTCACTCTCATTTATTTCCTAAGTATATTTCAGAATTTTTAAGAGAATGGCGACGTAGGGTTACTGAGTTTAGATGCAATAATAAATTCATGTTTTGATTTTGCTGAAGATATAAGTTCGCACTTACGCGTCAGGGAATTACACGAATACTCGTCTTTCAGAGTGCTCTGTTGCAATGCCAAATATCGCAGAGAATATAATCTCTGTAATTTCATGATTTCTATGGACAAATTCTTCAGCCATATCCAAAATATATTTTCATCAACAATATGAATATTTTCATAAAACATCACTGTTTTTTTTTTTAAGTTTTCTGGTTTAATCGTATTCTGCATCTTACGCATATATTTTTCTGACCGTAGATTTTTAATTGCTTTTAAATTTGTGTTTTATTTATGCAATTTCATTTCAAATCTATTTTCACGTTTACTTTAATTTTAGATTTACGTTCGCCTCACATTTATTTTCATTTTCATAATTTCGCTTGCATTTTATTTCTGTTTTCTTTTCAGTTTTCTATTCACGTTTGCTTCACATTTTCTTTCATTGTCGTTTCACTTTCGTTTTTCTTATCTTTTTTTCTCTCACGTTTACTTACACTTTCTCTTTACTTTTATATTCACGTGTTCTTCATTTTTAATTACCCCCTTCTTTTTACAACTATTTTCCCATTCTTTTCCCTTTTATTTTGTCTTCTTTTTCACTCTTAAATTCCCTGTTTTTTCACTTTGTTTTTACTTTTAATTTCATTTTATTTTCCTTTTCACTTTTAATTTTGCTTTCTTTTCTCATTTAATTTCCCTTTTTCGGCAACTTTGCTTTCATTTACACTTTATTTTCGTTTCTCTTTCTCCCCAGTTATAATTGCACTTTCAATTTTGCATTCACTTGACTTTTAGCTTCAATTTTACTACAGATTCCGTTTGCATTTCATTTTCATTCGGCAATCTATCCAAATTTCTTCTTCTTGTGCACTTGTTAATTGAACCATACCATTTTTACGTGGGTTTCATGCATGGCGCCCTACCTGCTCAGAAATACTAAAACAATCAACTTCATGTAACCGCTTTCTCTTATCACTTATTCAAAATCGCTTTAAGTGAATGAAGGGACGACCATATTTATTAGAACCTCATGATCTGATGCAATAAAATTAAAAACAAAGGTTTATAAAAATTAACTGAAACATTGAGTACTATCAGAAGCAGAAACAAGTTAAACGAATAGAAATTGTATCTCCAAGAAAAAAAAAAATTACATCAACAAAATTGTCACATTACACACAACTTCAAACATAATATTAAGAAGGAAACTCCCAATCAGTATATTTAAAGGGTGATAACAGCCAGTGAACTCGAGAAAAATTTAGTAGCACTATTGTATAACACCGTCTGTTTAGCCAATGCATGATAAATATTTCTGAGAAAATAACAACAAATTTAAATTATAATTTGTAGTCCTTATCTGAGCGCTCCTGGCTTGTACATGATTTCCCCTGTGTAAGGCAGACGCAAGTAGGAACCCTCTCAAAATTATATTGCCTACATTAAAAATCCTAGAATATATACGCTGCTAGACGCCAATTACACTGATATAAAAGCCGCTGATTACTCAAATGTGTGTATCCAAAAAATATGTTTATGCCTGCAGAAAAATCGCTGGGTTGATAGGCACTTTTACTTTTTTCGGGATTATTTCTAATTCACTTACAGAGGTTTGTTCTCTTTTCTGCTTCATTTTTATTCCATTATTGTTTATACTATTTTCATTTGGATATGTATCCCTTGTTTAATATTTCATTGTCAATGTTTATTCGCTTTTTCTGTTTTCAATTTTTTTTGTCTTTTATTCTTATTCTATTTCTTTACCTTGAAATATCGTGACTACTTACTCTATCTTATTTGTAGTGGTTGATTTTGAATTTCATTCATGCGCTTATACCTTTTTAAATCGATTTTTAAAAAAAATAGAAATAACAAACTCTCTCCCAAGATTATTTTTCCTTCGTTTTTAAGATAATTTTATTATTTTTAATGTACCTTTATTATTATTTTATGATATACTAGCAGTAGAGCCTGGCGTTGCCCGGGGATGTAACAGTAAGAGATAGATCAAGTATCGACCATCATAAAGACTGAAAAATAAAATTGGCAAAGATTATTGTTTAAGGTTGACGGACACGCATGTCTTAATTAGTTTTATTTTATTCTTTTTATGTTTTTATGAATTGGTCAAACCAAAACTCAAACAAAAACATTGTTTTCATTCGTTATGAATCTACCGATTGAATAGAATTTTGTTATAAACAATTGTCTTGTAAATGGAATTTTTGAAGCATTCTGAATGTAAAAAGTGTGCAAGACAATAACACTACCTGCCAAAACAAAAGTGAAGTTTTGTTGAAATCGGTTGAAAAATGTAGGAAATCCGATCGCATATATAAATGAACACATACACACATATACAAACAACCAACCTGAGTTTTATAATAAGTATAACTTGATAACTCGGTATTAATAAGTATAAGTCGATATGAGTTGTCACCCTTTCATTAATGCCTTTTAATCGTGTTTTCAAATTGATTTCGTGCAAAAACATTTGTGTTTTCAAATTTTCGGTACAGTCAGAACCACCGCAAGCTAATTTTACGTAGTCCTGTGAAGCTTTGTTGAAATCAGTTGAAAAATGTAGGAAATCTGATCCAATATAAAAACGTACAGACACACACACAAAATCTGGGTTTTATAATAAGTAAGATTTATTATTTTTGAGGTGTCTTTATTATTTTAAGGTACTTTCATTATTTTTAAGTTACTTTATAATTTTTAAGATATTTTTTTTATTATTTTTAATTTACCATTATGTTATTTACGGCAACTTTATTTTTTTAAGTTTCATTTATTATCATTTTAATATACCTTTATCCTTTTAAGTTACATTCATTATTTTAAGGTAATTTTATTATTTTAAGGTATTTTTATTATTTTTAATGCAACTGTATTATTTTTAAGGTACTTTTATTATGTTAAGATACCATTATTAATGAAATAACTTCTGTTTTCCTTTAATTTATTTCACATTGTTTTGTTTGGTTTTTTAATCGTTTCCTTTTCTCTTGTTTCCTCTTTGTTCTTTTATTTTTTCCATTCATCTCGTATTTTCTTATTTCTATATTTTTATAAATTTATTTATAATTATATTTATTTATCCTCCAATTTTCTTATTTATTTAATTTTCTCAAATTTATTTTGTTTTTTTCTTTTTTATTTCTTCATCAGTCAACATTTTTTCTCAACATTCTCTTTTTAGTTTTTTCTTTCTCTCCAGCACTTTACCTTCTGCTTCCACAAAAACATTTAACTGATGCCAATCGAAAATTCTAAACTTTCCCTTTACTTTCTTTCACTTACACTCTCTGTTTTTTTCATTCTCTCGAACGTGTAAGTTAGTTAAGGAATGACGCCACCTGTCAGGAAAAGACACCGCTTTTTATAGAACCAACAATCTTTTATAATAAAAATCTTTATATCAACATTCTCCTTTATAATGCTTGAATCCCTCGAATAGCCTATTTAGTTGTATTAAGCGATAATTAATACATACATAATGACAGAGAAAATATATTGTCTAATAACTTATTGAACTCGAAACAATCAGCTTATCTCCGTTTAAAAGAAACAAAAAAATCCATTGGTATCAGGGATTTAATAAGATTAACTCAATTCAGCACAGGTTTAGTAGAAGTTCTATATCGATCGGAGGTTATTTCATAGATGTGAGAATATCACCTTTTAGGAAAAGCCATCATTTTACTGAGATTCGAGTACCAATCATTGTTGTCATTGACAAATTAAATACGCCAGAAATTTTACGACAGAAAAATTTTTTATTTATTTATTTTTTTATTTATTGACGTGAAATAAACACATTTATCTATTGGTAATGGCATTTAATAAGAACAAGAAATATTTGAAGATCCTTTTGAATGGTATCGATTTTCTGATAATTAGTGCATGACATTTAAAAGCAATTAAATAATTCAGTAGATATAGTCTAATGAACGATATCATATCGATAAGAGAAAGGCAGCCTATATTACTCTCCTACATGGTGTTTTTAAATATGGCTCTCCTAAATGAATGAATATGACTTTTTAAGCGTTTCACCCCAAGCAAGGCGGGAAGCCACTAGCACGCAAGAGGTTACCGAGAGATGGAGCAAGATCAAATAGTAGTGATAGAGGAAAGGATGAAGAGAATGATAGGGAATAGATCAAGGCAGTTAGAGACGTTGATTGACATTACATTTGAATAATTGGAGATTATAGCTATCAGAGAAACAGGAGAAGGGGAGGGAGACATGAAGTTATTGGAGTAGAAAGACGGCTACATTTAACAATTTCGACAGTGAAAGGGTGTGAGCGAGATGATAGCCTAGTCGAACGCTTAAATTCCTGAAGTCTGGTAACCAGCGAAAGCAGCTCATCGGATCAGTTAACATGAAAGTATTTAAAAAAAAGGCAGAGGGAGGCGACGGCACGTCTGTAATAGAGCGACTGCAGACGAGATGCCAGATCAGGGCCAATTACATTGCATATCCTTCTTTGGACCTTATCAAGAAGCTTAAGAAAAAAATAATTGTCTCCAGACCATATATGGCAGCAATACACCATGCAAGAGCGAATGGTTGATTTGAAGGATCGACTCCGGCGAGAAAAAATTCCTAGCGCGGCACCAGGAGGCAAATTTCCTTGTGGTGGACGAAGATATTGAGTCAATGTATTTGTTCCACAACGGTCAGCAATCAATGCGAGACCGAGTAGTCGCAAAGAGGAGCTCTCGAGATGTTGAGCGTCAGACATTCTATTGGGGGAGGGGTAGTGATGGTTCTCTTTTGTGAGTAATACAGAGCAGTTTTGTTTTTGAGCCGTTAGTGTTAAACAGCCAATTTATTGCCCCAATTCATAACCGATTGAAGGTCTTTTTCAAGACGAACGGCCAGGTTAGTTTTATCAACGACACTAGATTTTTTTGAGTGAATAATAGCATTTATTTAGATATTTCTGGCAATGAGTATCATAAAATTTAGAATTTAAAATTGGCAATAGCAAAGAAAGCAAAATAATGACGAACCTCATGAGAAGAACGGGCTTTTGGCAAACCAGATGTGATTTGTGAGCCATGCTTTTATTTATTAAAATATTAACAGGAATAGTTATGAGTTTTTAATGATAAATCTTCAGTTTCTCAAATTTATCTTTTAAATCTATATTTTCGCTTCGTATGATTTCCTTTTGGATTAAGCTACAAAATGACTTAAACTGCAAGGTTTCTGATGATATGGTATATTATAATAGTAATACTGAAACGTTCTTACAAATACTGGAATTAGTAGAGTAAACAAAAATCAATATATTTTACTTCCAAAGTGCATTACAAATTTAACTGATATCCACCAGTGCAAATCACGCAGATTATCATTGAAGTAGAGCAATTATTCGAAATTATCTAACGTTACTTTTTATAACCATATATGCTTTATGTTTTCAAATAAAACAGCACGTGTTCGCTCAACTTGATAATACTGGATGCGATGAATAAATTGTCGTCTAAATTATGCAAAATGAAAATAACACTGACAACTCATCTTTACAGATAGATTTAACAAAATTACACAAATATATTTTGAAATACTAAAGAGTAAATTTATTTAAAAAAAACTCGCCAGGATTTCTAGAAAACTTAGGAATCTCCTGCATCTTTTCTGGACGGTCTCCTTGTTTAAGCTGTTGAATAATCCTTGCATTCAATTCATCTTTACAAGGATTTTTGTTGGTATCTCGCTCAGCTGCGCCCCATGTGTAATAATCAGTTGGAGTCGCATTCTGGGGAGTTAATTAGCCAGATGTAAGTGATGATGTGGTTGCAGAATTTATTGTCTTCCAGCAGCCACCTTATTGATCCAGGGCAGCACTACCACTGCAAGGCACTTGATTTAGGCCCTCTACCCTGTTGAGACTTTTGGAAGTTGAATTGAGGCTGAACGTCACCATCACTAGTGATCACTGCAAATACCTTCGTAATCACCATTAGACTCATCAAATCCTTACCCAATCCTCTGCACAGTCTTCAGATTGACGCCCAAACAGCCTGGAATTGAAGCTTTTGGCGCGAATGCCAAAACGTACAGCATGCTTTTTTTTTAAATTCACGAAGGAGTGGATTTCGACCTGGTGCTCTTTTTCTCACAGATGGTGCAGAGCTAACCGTATTATACTGACAAAATCAAAATCAAGCAAAACACATGCCCGAAATTAAAAATATAAATCCCAACAATTTACCCATCGTAATATAAGTTCTTCCAGAAGCCGGGGTTCAATTTCATATGCCGCTGGGCTAGAAATATTCTTAATATATCTAACAACAGTTGATTTTATTAAAATCTTGGATATATATTTCTCCAAAACATCACTTATTATTGTGTTGTTGAGCAAACTCTTTCCATCTGGCATGATATCAAATCGTGCTGGCATCATTTTAGATTTCTATGCATTCTTGGAGATATTTTATTTTAGGGACATGCTCTCTCTATCTAGGACGATTTGAAATCGCATAGTTATTTCAACAAGAGAAAAAAATAGCTTAATAAATTGAACACTACAAAGCTTATTCCTTTTACTATATCTTGTTTAATTTAGTATGTTATTTTTTATTACTGTGCAATGCGAAGTTAAAAAATAAACTATTCACGAATGCAAAAGGGTTGAAAAGACCGTATATATATTTTTTTAAAAGAGCATGTTTCACTACGGAAAAAATATTTAGAAGGAATGTTAATAAATATCTTGTTATTGATAAACATACGTGAGATACATATTTTGAACTCATCAAGTTTCATAAAATCAATAGAATATAAGAGCTACATAAATATGGTCGATGTAACCTAAGCATTTTCATCTAACACACGTACAGAAACAAATAGAAATGTGCTACACAAATATAAAGACATATAATCACTCCATTAACATCTTCAGAAATTAGAGAGAGGGATACGACCAAACAGACAAAAAGAAAGCCTGCGAGAATCAAAAAATTTCCTAAAAGGTTTGGGGTAGTTTAAATAAACGCAAAATATTGTAAATTTATAAATGATTACTATTACATTTATCGCATGTATACATACAAACATACATACATACACACACACACACACACACACACATACATATACATATATATATATATATATATATATATATATATATATATATATATGTATGTATGTTTATGTGTACGTGTGCAGTCATTAATAATAAATTTCCTCACCGGTAGCACAACTTTGATTTTTAATGCATAACGCAAGGTTCGGATTGATAACAGACCGTTAAAATTTTTAAATCACTTTTTTGTAGTTTATTTTCCTTATACTAAGGTACATGCAAGACAGGCTCAAGAGCCACTCATGGTAGACATTGCTTTAAAAATCGCTATTATGAATTAGGTACGAAATATAAGTGAAAAGGCTAGGTGGCAAAAAATGAAGGTTATTTGTATACCGAAAACGAATGACGCTTGGTAGTGTTTTGGAAATGTCAATATGGGATTTCATCAAACATAAAATCTTGATGAAATATGTCTGAATTTACCATTCTACTTACATTTGAAATATGGAGGAAATAATGGTAATGCTCTAATTGGTAGTAACATGGCGCTTCATCACTTATCCGAATAGTGCCTATCTTCCGAGGATTTACCATGGAAATATTGATGCAGCAAATATAGGCTTGAGTCATTCTGTCCTTTAGAAAAAAGCTGCATATCAAAAACTAAGCCTATCACAAGACAGCAGAAAGGAATTTGAACTTTTATAATGTGTGGAAATGAGAATAGTGCATCTCTAACACTGATATGCAAGAGGAAACGGTATTTACCAGATACCTCCCCACAAGGTGGTATATGGCAAAGGCCGTATTTTTTTTGCGTGGGACGTTCCTAGCCAGTGGTCTCAGGCAAAGATTTCCCGTATATTCGGTATACACGGCGTCGTGTAGCTGTCTACCTCTCCAGACGAGACTCTGTCCTTCGGCAAAACCTCGTCTAGGTTCCTCTCTGCTCGAATGCAGGGAGGTCGACAAGCATATTTGGCAAACACTGATAGGGAAGAGGAAACTCCATTTTCGTCTTCACTCATTTTTGCTCAGTTCTTTGACGAAGTTTGCATGAATTTATTCAAATGTGCATAAATCATGAACGAAGAACGTAATTTCATAGAAAAATGACAGGAATAATCTTGAAAATCTTCCTCATTTACTTACTGAATCCGCCATTAGTTTCGATGACATCGTCAGTATATGAACTGAAAATCTAAAATAACTGAATCAGAAAATATGTATCTATTTTGGAAATTGTGCTAGATATGGCGGAGTTTAGAGCTTTTATGTCATGGTGGCACTGATTGTGTCCACTCTAAACTAAGTCTCATATATAATATTCCAATGGATTCATATCTACTGAGCGTGGAAGACCTATGTTTGGGGTGTCGTAATCGTTTTGATTGTAACTCATCAATTCTTTGCGGTTTTGGTCTTATGAGATGTCTCAGATTCCTGTTGGTAGGTTTACGCGCTTCCCTCATCAACAATCTCTATCGAAGGCCACACATATCTAATCAACACCACCTTATAATAGGCTCCATTAAGGCTTAGACCCTAAGAGAAGATGTGAGGTGGCATGACATATCACACTTGTCTGACGACTTCCAGAATCATTATAAATGCCAGAAACGTTATGTGTATAATCGCAAGAATCTCATTAGAATTTCTGCTTAACAATCTCTCATTCATTCGGTTGTATTTTTTGTCTTACAGGAGAAAAAAAACAAAGCATTCCAGGTAATTGATGTTTCAACTTAACCAACAAGACCTTTGCTCGGATCAAACTGTTATCTTTTCCCTTTGCAGATATGAACTGGACTCCCCGTATCATATATGAATTGTATCTAAATTCATCATGGACGATTGGTCAGGCAATTGAGCACGTTAGAAAAATTTTCTGTAAATTTCTTAAAAGTTTGCATGACATGATAGGAATAAGAGACTGTACGGGCGTCCAACGTTAGACAACTGTTGCAGAATTTCTATTAGCGGCTTCCAGCACTTTCTGAAAAGAAAGACAACAAAAGACCGAGCAACTATCAAGGAAATTTATGAATCACTGTGCACCAGAGTTAAAGCCACGGTTAAAGCGTATCTTTACATGTGCTTACCTAACCTGAGTTTATCATATGTGAAAATAAGCCACAATCAGAAAAAATTTTGAAAAAAGAGTAACTGACTGACGTCTCCTGAAGGAACTGATCAAGTCTACGTAAAGTATAGCCAGCTGAGCCAAGTCCATCCTAGAGCGAGAGAATGAGCCGACACATTTCAATATCTTTAGCATTTGATTATTATATATATATATATATATATATATATATATATATATATATATATATATATATATATATATATATATATATATATTGATTGTTATGTCCAGGAAGGGGATATATTTTAACGAAGTAGCTAAGTGGGTTTTGGCTACTATAATCAAGTAGAATACTGTAGCAATAATCGACTGGTACGCGTCGTACTCGGAGGTAAGAAGTGTAGATCAATGGCATAGTCCAATGGGCATCGTTATAGACTTAGCTCTCAGACTAAGGCTCTGAATCTCCTACAAGTCCGTCGGTATTTATGACGGACACCAGTCAATCCTATTCCAGTGAAGGGGAACACAGTTTTACGCATATTCCATTATATCATACATACATATATATATATATATATATATATATATATATATATATATATATATATATATATATATATATATATATATATATATATATTAGGTTGTTGCGAAAATAATGACGTAATAATGTCGTTTTTTGACGTATTTTTAACGTCAAAAACGACATGATTACGTCTTTATTTTTGTTTTTATTTCTGCTGTTATTTGATACTGGAATAAAGTTAGTGTCTTTATTAAGATCCTGATACTGATTTCGCTGTTAATTATTATTTTGCCAGTCACATTTTTCGAATTGTTAATCGATAAAGAAAAATAGGTATAAAAAATCTAACGTTTATTACATCAAAACTAGGAAGGGACATTTCATCAACCCCCTCTCAACATCATCAACTAATCACCGTCCTACCTGATTTGGCAGGTACAGTGTGTATATCTCTTAGATCGACTTTGTGTCATAAAAAATTTGTAAGTTCGGCTTTTTGTCTTAGTGATTTATCAGATACAACAGCCTATTTGCCTAACTCTTTAAAGTTCAAACTTTCCTCTTTTTCATAACGGTCTCCAATTGAATATTTGGGGCGAATTGCATATAATTAACAATAAACATTTAAATTACAAATAAAATCAATAAAGAAAATTAGTTTTAAAAAAATAATCCTTATTAAATTATTTTATTCGGTTTTAAAATTTATGTCTTAAAAATGACATTTAAAAAAATTCTTTTATTTTTATAAAAAATGTTCGACGAAAACATTTCACAGTTGTTGATTTGTCCGTGATGATTTGTCTTGCCCCCATCTGCATCAGCTTGCATTCAGATAGAAAATTATTTCAGTGATTATGGGATTGGGGTGAATGTAATGATGGTACCTAGCCTAAAATCATTACAAAAATACAGGATGTGAAATTACTATAAATTAAATACTTCAGATACCACGGTGTATTGATCAGTTATAACGATTTAATTATAGAGGAAAAAGAAATTGAATATAGAGTACGTTGCGCCAGAGGTAGTTTCGACCAACACCTCAAATTGATACAAAACCAAAACTTCAACGTGAAAACTCGAGTAATGTTCTTAAATAAACGCCAAACCCGTTCAGAGGTATCTAAACTTTTAGTTGAATGAAAACGTTTCCTAAAAATGCTTTCAACGAGTAAAACCTGAAGACTTTGGCAGATATCATCTCGCGTTGAAACTTGTGGATTGGCGCTACAGAATCACAAATAAGTAATATTGCAAATAACAGAAAGTACATCACTACCAACAGCAAAAAGTAAAATGAATAGCAAATGTATCTCGAAGAGAAAATAATGACATATTCATGCTTAACTTTCAATATCATCTGTATTATTGCCAACATTATCATATACTTGTTTTTGTATTTCTGAAATATTATTAACCAGCCTGTTAAATCTCCGTATATATATATATATATATATATATATATATATATATATATATATATATATATATATATAATCCCACGAATTGTATGATCAGTGCAGATGCAACTGGTGTATTTCTATTTTTATTTTTTGATTTTGTTCATGCATGTTATATTAATTAAATCTTAGAAAGCAGTCTGCTCCACGAAATCCTCCATGGACACAAAAACTAGGTTTGTTTTTTCCTTTTATTCGACTTATCGTGAATATCAATTTTTCTTTGTTCTTATTCATTCTTGCGCAAACTTCGAACATTTTCTAATCATAATACGCATCATACATTATGCGCAATCGCAATTCCTATCGTCTACTCGTTTGAAAAGATCACAAACTTCTCAATTCTTAATACTAAGAGTAGTAACAATCTCTTGATATGAATTGAAAGCCAGCAGATTCTACTGATTCCACTCAATGATTACAAATAAAAATAGACTAACTTCGGTAGAATACGTCTGTTTTAAAATGACCGTAGATATACGTTTAACAGTGTTTATTTTCAGTTCACTTGATGCTAGCCACGCATTTTTA
>OZ010591.1:81180571-81205571 GCA_963932145.1 Acanthosepion lycidas | reverse complement strand
TGTAAACAAACAAATGAAATTCCCCGTAAACAAACGAATGAATGCTCAGCTCTAACTCAATTAAAAGGATAAATAAATCAAATTTAATTAGACCACAAATTAATTGCTCTCGGTAAATCGAGTGTGATGTATGGAAGGCGGGATTGATTCTCAGAGAATTCGAGACGTTCCCGGGCATTTGGCGAAATAAGAGAACATTTAAAACTATAGCATCGAAAAATATAGAAAAAAAAAATTATTGAACAAAAGAAGACAAAAATCGAAGAGACAACGGTGCATGAAATTTTTTTTTTTAGTTTTTTATTTCAATAAAGCGCACTTCATGAACTAACCATTATTCTTCTTTTCACAATCAAATCTCTACCAAGTTTTTAAAAGGGTGCAGGTCAATTGGCAGCGGAGAGGCCAGGTGTTTTATATATATATATATATATATATATATATATATATATATATATATATATATATATCAGTCGACTCTCCGGTCGAAATTCGACGTGTGAGGATCAAGCAGATTAGTTTCCAGGAAACCGACAGCGGCACATGAGATTTGATTATAGTGGTGAAGGCTTCGTGCAGGACCATCAAAACTTTTTGAAGGGACGAATACAGAGTCCTGGTGCGCCGAGTGCCACAAGGTTCCCAAACGACCCTCCGCAAGTTTTGAATTCAGAGTTGTCCTTCTGCTAGACCAGATGACATCCAAGACTATAGAACCCAGTCTATCCTGCAATGTACCCATAGCTGGAAGGAAAGGAAGAGGATTCATACCTTTCCCAAGGGTATTAGCACGTAAGTGAAGGTAATGGATTCGACTGGAATTCGAACTCGGTTCTGCGATTCCTCAATCCAAGCCGCTATCCATTATATATATATATATATATATATATATATATATATATATAAACAGGTTTCTTTAAATAATTTACATATGTTCTGTCTAAATATTCTCGAAGCATCCTTTCATATTTGCGCATAAGCTTTTTTGTCCCGTTATTTTGACGAGAGGATAAACACCGTCTTGTGTTATATTGTGTATATTTCAGAGCTCTTTCGGCATTGCATAATGTCATCATCAGAGTATTTTTAATTATGAAGAAAGAATTTACTGTTCATGGTTGTGAATGACAAAAATTGTTGTAGTCATTCGACAATTACAATTTTTATATGTGGAGTCAAAGAACACTGTACCATGACTTGGTTTACGCGGACACCGTTCACGGAGAGGTAACTAGGTATGCTGTGTAATATATATATATATATATATATATATATATATATATATATATATATGTGTGTGTGTGTGTGTGTGTGTGTGTGTTTATATATATATATATATATATATATATATATGTGTGTGTGTGTTTATATATATATATATATATATATATATATATATATATATATATATAAATGTATATAGATATATGAATATATATATATATGAATATATATATGAATATATATATATACATATATATATATACATATACATATATATATATATATATATATATATATATATATATATATATATATGTATATATATATATATAATTATTTATTTAAAAATATGATTCCATCGCTAATAAGAGTTCTCATGTTTCAAAACAAGAGCCGAAAACTTCAATATAAATTATTTGAATTAAATTAGAAAGATCTGTTCCATCTTCACGCGAATTTTTTTTGGAATAACTAATTCCTGAAATGTACGCGTTTTATAAGAATATTCATTATTAAAATTAAAATTACTATGCTAACGTCTAGAGCTATTATTTAAAAAAAAGGGGGTCGTATGGGTTAATAATTTGTATCAATATCTCAGTTACATTCAAAGAGGTCAAGTTAGGGTAAGAATAGTGTGTCTAAATTCCAAGCGGAAGATGACTTCGTCTTGTCTAGTTAAGTGTCTATGGATATTCATTTATTTATTTATTTTATTTTATTTTATTTTTTCCTGAAAGGGTTTTTGCGTATGTAAAAAAAAAAAAAAAACTGTCATAATTCTCTAACATTTGTTTTTTTGATGACTTCATAAAGGGTATTTTTTGGTGGGGTGTAGGGCATTTAAACTTTTTATTTAGACTATGGAGTTTAAAATTTGTATTTGTTATTATATATATATATATATATATATATACATATATATATATATATATATATATATATACATATGCACTGCGTGCCAAATTATTATCGTGATAACATTTTTTCTAATATTTCAAAAACCGTCCAATCAATTCACACAATATTTTCACACAATGTTGGCAACACTGACTTGCGCAATCACTGAAATTTTTGTACTGATCTCCGTAAGGCAAAGAAACTGGCGCCATATTTGTTATCAGCACGCTGATTTGATCGTGCCAAATTATTTAAAAAGTGTAAGAATTTAGTGACAAGATGAGCCGTAAAAGCAGTTTAAGTGATGCTGCAAAGAAAACTATCACCTCAGAAGTTTCAAAAGGTATATCTACCCTAGAAATTTCTAAAATGATAGGGAGGTGTCATCAAAAAAAAAAGTTCACCGCCGATCCTACACAAGTACGCAAAAGGGCAGATAAAGGCAAGCCGAGGGTTATTTCACGTCGTCTCATGTCACGACTTAAACGAGAGGCCACGAAGAACCCTGGACTTACCAGTCAAGAGCTTTTCAGTCGTATTGGGGATCCTACTGTCTAAAAGTACTCGGTATCGGTATCTGAGGAAAATAGCAACAGTAGTCAAACCTGTATCGAAGCCTCCCTTGACGGGAAATCACGTTCAAAATCGATGGAAATGGGCCGAGGACAATATGAATATTGACTTCTATAAAGTTTTGTTCACAGACGAATCTCGAGCAACACTTGATGGGCCAGATAGATGGTGCAAAGTCTGGATAATGAACAGACAGAATCGCCATCAGCGTTTGAGACGCCATGAAGGTGGTGGAGGCATAAAACCTGGGGTGGTATTATTGGAAAAAAATTCGTGGGCCCATGGATAGTACCAGATGTCGTCAAAATGACTGATGATGCATACATAGCGTTTATGAAGGAGCATCTTGAACCGTGGATGAAAAAGCAAAGAGTTGCCTTCAGAAGGGCCATTGTTTTTTGCAAGATAATACTCCCTCACATGCTGCTCACAAGACTACTGAATATTTGAAACAGTTAGGCTTCGATGGACCTCGAAAATGAAGTGGCCAACAAATTCTCCGGATCGAAAATCTTTGGAGCATCATGAAGCGAAGACTGTACGCCAACGGACGACATTTCAGGAGCAACGCTGAGTTGTGGGAAGGAATTCTTGACATATCTCGCGGCATTACAGCAGATGACATCCTACAATTAACAAATTATATGGATCGCCGACTTCTTCAAGTAATTTCCAGTGCCAGTTTGTTTACATTGCACAGATCAGTACGAGAATTTGTGCAGGTCAGTATTGCCAACATTGTGTGAAAATTTTGTGTGAATTGATTTGACGGTTTTTGAAATATTAGAAAAAATGTTATCACGATAATAATTTGGCACGCAGTCTATATATATATGGATATATATCGTTCATTAGATCAGTGAATGTTTAAAGACGAACCGTCTATCAAACTCATACGGAATATAATTCTATATTTCGAAAATTAATTAATTATTCTCCAGGCATCAGGACTTCACGATGCAATCTAAACCCCTTCAAGCAAGTTTAAGCCGCTCTGTGGGCGATGGGTATTTTTTATAAACTTGTCAATAGAAGAGAGACTTCGAATGCTCAAAGATATTTGTAATATCTAGAAAACTAAAAATTATTATGCACAGGCGCATGCGCAAGCGCTCACAAATACGCGTCCGCATACACAAACACATGAACAAGCACGCACACACGCAAACACAAATTTTGAATTTCTGGTGTTACTCGAGATAGGGCAGTGTCTACATTATACATTCAGCCTGTACAAGAAATATTCTGGGGTTCATTCTTAATATGTACCTTAATAAATTATCTCTCGTCACGATCTTAAATGATCCCTGTAATGTTTGGTTATGTTGTAGAAAAACCTTGTATTCACGACTGCAGTATTTTAAGCATTTATGTAGGATTTGGACTGTATGTAGATTGTTTGTAAACCAAATATGCGATTCTACCAACAAGGGAGATGATGTTTAGCACATTGTGTGGGGGCTTAAAGAATAACTGCCTAACTTTTTCAGCGAATTTCATTGAATTCCAGCATTCGCTATTCCAGCAAAACGAAATAAAGATGTCCTAGCCATTTTGGATGTTTAATCAAATCCGATTTTAATGTATGAGGGAAACTTCCCATGAAGCCACCGCTCTCTGGAATATATGCCATAGTTATAATTCTTTTGCTTTCTTAAATATTTGCCAATTTATTTAATAGGTTGGACTCAATTTATTGATCCCTCTCTGTGGTGATGACAGCCGGGACACCGAAAAGGGATACCTATCTGAAGAATTTTGCAGTAGTTTCAGTCGTAATATAGGACATCGTAAGAGAGCTTCACACACGCAGGATAAGCGATGGACGCATGTCTAAAAATAAGTCTCCCACCCCAAAAAATACATATGTGAAAGGGACCAGTTATGCCCACATATATATGAATTTACCCGAGATGTGCCATTTTGTCTGATTGAAGCATTAAGACCAGGACAAGTGAAGGTATGTAGGGTGAAGAAGAATGTCCACGGCAAATGTTCTGGTACAAAGCGACGTAATTGTCAGTTATTGATGATGTATATAATTTCAAAATTTCAAAGAGGACGAATTCTCTGGAAGATTTTTTCGGAGTTGATGGTGCCTTGCGAAATGACAATTATTCCATTCATGGGTACACCTGGATAGCATTAATGCCACGAGCCATGGTGTTTTTCAGTTCCTGTAAGGAAAAATATATCTGACAATGAACTACAGTAAAGTTAAAGCACCAAAAAATATTTTGGACGCCTGAGTGTATATGGATGAGCTCATCCATTCAAGAAATGTCGAAAATAGTGAACACCTGAATAAGTCCTCGTGTCCAAATTTTATGTACCTGACCTCTGTCGGTGGCAGTTTTCACGGGAAAAAGAAATTAGTTTTCGCTGGTCGTCGATTTTCTGCTGCAAGACAGCGCTGACACCAATGGAAGAGACTTCGACCGCCAAACACACCTCCTTGTCTGCAACAATACGTGACAATTTAATTGCATTGGACAATACAGATTTAATTTAGTGAAATGTTCTTGTGGCTGGTTTAGACAAAAGGCTGTCAAAGTTTTTGACATTAGTTAAAATATCTCCCAAATATTTCACTATGTGCGCACAGTTGGACAGCCTTCGACGGAATAAATATATCATCCCTAAAATATTCATAAATTCCTCAAGGTGTTAAGCGCGAGAATCGTAAAATAGTTTCTATTTTAGAAGGATTAGGGAAAGTCAAACCGAGCTGATGATGGGGCCTAAGAAAGCCATTCGGATTTACTAAATTCGGATTTCAGTCAGTTTATAACAACAGCAAATTTTTCAACTCTCTCAAAATCAGTTTTAATTACCGTAGGTGATCCTCCATAGCGGTACCTGACATAAGAATATTATGCAATACATAATCAATATTTATATCGAATGCGCTGCATTCTATAGACCAAATGAGCAATACAAAAACTCGAGCAACCCTAAAGTTGTTGGTCTTTCAGTATTCGGAACATGATCGAGTTCTACCGGAATTTTATGTAAGGCTGATTATGTCTAAAATTTTAAATATTCTCTTTCCTTCGCAATGTCTCTCATGATAACGACTCGTACAATTTTCATTTTCATATACAACAAATCTTCTAATTTCGCGCCAACGTGTTTCTATACATGTATTCCTTTCTTTATCAGACCCAAAGCTCCAAACACGTCAAGAAATGTTTCAGATTTTAAGTGCTACCTTTTATTCTAATTCCATTCCCGCGTATTTGCACTTGCTTAGATTTTTTAAAAAAAGCCGCAGATATGATTTTGTCACATGTACCATGGCAAATAGTGCGCAAACTTTCTTTCTTTTCGGTTATTGATAATAATTTTAGGGTGATTTACTTGTATTATTCAATCTGTGTTTATATAACAATAACAGATCATCGTGAAATCTACTCACTCAATTGCAGATTCAGGATGAGGTTCAAACTACTTTCCTTTAATCTGATTGCAATGACAGATCATCCAATGTAGATATTACACTAGATTATTATTATTATTATTATTATTATTATTATTATTATTATTAATGGCATGTAAGTTGTTTAATTATGATTGGAATAAAAGTAGAATTAGCGAGCCAAGTTCAAATTCCAGCCTAGGCTTTTCTGATCGATTATAATTATTATTTCTAACTACCACTACTATTAGTAGTATTAGTAATAATAGTAGTAGTAGTAATAATAACTGTGTGGTGATAGCAGTAGTAATAATATTTATTGGTAATATGGATTTGTATGCTACCTAACTATGATCTGATAAAAGTAGCGAAACGAGTTCAAATTCCAGCCTAGTCTTTTTCCATGCCGCTTAATTTTCATTCGAAGAGTATAAGTACATTTTTCCCTTAAGTATTGGTTTATAAACACGGTACACTAGGCTCTCTCGTCGTTTATATCAATCAGTCTTAGGGTAATTCTAATTTTGAACTGAAAAACTTCAAGAAGCCAACGTATATCGACTCCACTATAAGTTAAGTCAAATCCCAGATGATAAAACTCAAATGAAAATGTAGCGTGACCTCAATGATTATATCCTCTAGGGACATGTAATTAAAGAAATAAAATTAGTATAATTTTCTTTTTTTTTCTTTTTAATCTTGATTGTTGAAATAATTATGTGTACGCAACATGAAAATGGGACTGTTGCCAAATTGACGACGTGACGGTTGACGATTACATATGAAGTAATTTTAATTTGCAAATGATTACCAAAAACACACACACTTACTGACACTAATTTCACAAGAGAGAAAAATACGATTTTAAAAGTAAATCACTCCTAAATTCAATCATATATTTCAGTCTCATAAAGATTATAAACAGTATTGTTTATATTATACTAGCAAAGATAGATAATCCACAGGGTTATCCTAAAATTTTATCATTGAAACTCACTCTTCCCAACGTATTAGTCACCTGAGATAGAAAATTATATTATGTAGGGATGACAAGACTTTCGGATTACCCTGCAGTTCTCTCTTGTCGCTAAATTTTCATTAATTTCTTCCAGATTATATATCCAATAAACTTTTCCGAGTGAAAGTACATTAATTAAAGCGGTATAATAGATTTAAACGTTTTTCTAGTCGTTCGTAATATTTTAAATATTTTAAAGATTTATGCTTTATAATAATTTTTACATATATTTCCAAATTCTGATCTAAATGCTAACGTACTTTCAGCAAAGAAAAATGCTATATTTGAATAACTAATCAATTTGATAAGAAATAATATCAGCACACCATTCATAAAGACCATAGAACAGCAGATCTAAACTAATGACCCATACTTTTTTTTAGATGTTTTTACTTTTTAAAGATCTATATGTAATGTGATTTTTGATATCGGCTCAGAAGGAGATAATCCAAATGCCGATATTTAATCCAAGTCGAGTTCATTATATTCATTGCGTACAAATACCCTTTGGAAAAAGTATGAATCCATCCGTTCTTTTGGTTTGAATAGCAGGTCCTACAGTCTCGGTTGACAATGAGTCTACTGCAGAAAGAAGGGCAACATACTGTGGGAAAATCCTCTGCCTAGATAGACATGAATCGAAAGAAACATGATCGCTCAAACGTGTATCACGTATGACACATAATTGACATATACTATTTATTTATCTCTATTTACTATATACTATCACGTACATCAATATATCAGACTCCTATTTGTCACATCTAAATTATACATAGGCTCCTATTTCTATTTGAAGCTAGAAAAAACTATGTTCTTTCTCAAAGTAACGACGGTTAGGGGTCAATAACCGATGCCCTATGTATGCCCAACATTCTTTCTCTATGCATGTATGCTGTATCATATTTTAAAAAGTCACAGATATTTATGCTTCTGCACCTGTTAGAAGTTGGTTTGGTTTGTTTTGTTTTACGGCTTTTCAATCTAAATGGGTTATTAAATGCCGACTAGATTTTTATTGGTGGTAATATTTAAAAAAAAACAAAAAAAAAACGTATAGATGGTAATTTTCCATCAAAAATGTATTGCTGGTAATTTTGTCTCAAAAATATATTGCTGGTAACAATGTATTGCTGGGAATATTTTTTACAAAGTATATATGGTAACAAAACCTATTTTTTACACTTTCATAGGGTTTTGAACGCATTTTGGGAGTTAACTATTTACCCATAGCTGGAACGCTAACAGATGATATCACCCCGGGTCAGACTGTACCTGGGAACACCAGCAATTAAGAGGTGATTCCACGCTCATGAAAACATCCTGATCAGAGGCATTCCTGTCGGATAGAGTTCATCGTCTACTAAGGACGTGAATGTAATATATCGTCATACCAATGAAGGTGTTTGGAAGCTGACATTTGCTAATATGTTCGAATACATTTCGAGCGTAAGATAAACGATAATTGTATTAAGGTTTAGGTTAATGATAAGTTATCTAAGAAAGTTCATAGGATTTTTAAACTGACTTTATTAGCGATTGGGTTTGAAAGACAAAATCGATCATCCTTGAGCTAGGCCAGGCGCCTAATGTTGCATGTGTTATCTATCCACTGTAATTTATCATTATTTTTTTTTATTCTAATTCATTATTTCTATTATTTTAGGGGTGGGCCTCCATCTCAAGACACTCTTTCTATTTATCCCGCATTCTTTATTGTGAGAATATATGCAACATATATGTAATTCGATGGACACAATCATAGAAAAAGAAGATGCGGCTTTTTCTTAGACTCAAATCTCTGTTAATATCCAAGCGGATGATTCCTTCTGAGATTCGGTCTCCTACTGCATCCACTTTAGCTGAGGGAGAATGGGAAGTAAGGCGTCTTTCGGGGATCGAGTGGCAACAAACCCGGACATAGGGTATATCCGGTTCTGGTCACTATGTTAACAGTCTTAGTTGGCATCGGACAGTGTTCTATTTCGTCTTTGTCAAGAGACGGACCTGATCTCGGCGCGGTTCCGAAAATTCCATTTCGTATTTCTAGTCACGACTAGACTAGGAGTTATTAGCGGGAAGCTCTGACATATCAGATGTTATCCCTGTTACCACCTACTTCCACAACCGGATGAGAATATGAAACCCTGTTTAAAAGGCTATATACAATATAGAAACTGTGTTCGCGCTCTTGTTTCCCGATTTGTCCTTATTTTAATCGTATTACCTTGGGAACATGTGTAGCAGTATCAGTCAGCAGAAGTCTTGGTAAATCGAAAACTGCTGCACCTGTCGCAAAAAGGGATTCGGAACGTTTACTTTCGACCGCTGTTTATCACTAGCCTTCAACGAGCGGAGCCGATAAAAAGAATTCATTGAATGAAGTTAGATTGCTATTTTAGACGAAGGCTACAGATTAAAGAACCATTTTAGATATAAAACTGACCTGTACCGCCGTAAGATACACAGGAAGACGAAGCCTGTCCCTGGGAACATCGCACAGGGAAGACACCTATTAAACTGTTCACCTATCCACTCACCATCGTCTCATCTCAACTTCTCTCGCTTAGAGGATTAAATTACAATGGATTAAATTACAATGCAAGAATAATATATGGTTAACTGCTACAAACTGTCATGTTTTTCACTCATGTGTAAACATCTGTTTGAAGAGCATGTTTCTAAAAACACAAGCGTTTGACTGGAAGAAACTGCACTTTGTCAACGAACTTATTGTTTTGTCTGATCTGTATGTCTTAATAATTTTTTTCCATTTTGGCATTTCTCCTAAACAGCCATTTACTCAAAGCCGTTAGAGGGGTTTATGCTCACTAGGTAGTTTCGATTCATTCTGTTCTGTGATTATCAAATTTTCGAGACCGTCTTTATTCATTATGTTCCCTAAAATTTCATCTGTCTCTTGCTGATGTTGATAGTCGTGGGTATGACGATAACATAAATTCGGCAGCAAAGTCTCTGATCAGGAGAATGGAGCTTCTGAGAAGTGCGGAACCATCTCTTAATTGTTATTGTTCCCAGGTTCACGCATACTCGGGGAGAGGTAGGGCATGTTAAATCCCCAGCTAAGGACAACTAATGAAACTCCAAACAAAAACAAAAGACTACGAAAGTATAAAAATTCATTTTTATAGAAAAAATATCAGCAATTATTTTTTTATATATAAAACAAATGCCTATAATACATATTTATAGTAACATTACCAACAATAAAAACATTCTGTAGTTGAAGGCATATAATCGACTCAAAGCCATAAAATTGTAAAAATATTTAGATTCCAACATTAAATATCCATAGAGGTTGATATGCAGTTAAACAAAATTAACCATACCGAAATCCTGATGTTAACATTGTGTCCATTTTCTTTATATTTTCTTTAAAGCATCGTATTCGCTAATATGTTCAGCTCATGGTATTCAAAGTATGTTACTGTAGAACCACATTTCTGATAGCTCAAGACTCTTCTTTATCGATGAGAATATTGGCCATCATTCATTGCTATATAGTAGGGCTGATATTTCATAATAGTTCAGTAATCTTTTCTTTGTTTGTAATAAAATTATCCACCTTCATGAGTTTTTTTTTTCCGTCAAATACAGTTATCCCTGATCGAAATAATAAAGTGAAGAATGTGAAGCTGTGGTAGGATTTACATTCGTAGTCAACTGAACGCCAAGAACAGTCAAGTGCAAAAGTTACAAGACAGAATTACTTGGGAAAATTCCTTTTGAAAGAGAAATTTACTGTCACATGGAAATTATCAACTGATTGAAAAATATGAAAAAAAAGAATCTGCAATAAGTAGACAGAAAAAAGAAATATATTCTTCCAAATGTGTGCACAAAATTATGCATTGGATGCATCTTCTTTCAAAAGGAAGAACGTTTTCTCTAACATGACTTTGCAAGAAAGCATTAACTAAAATCTTTATAATTTCCAAATGAAAAACAATAGTTAATTATGAAGTATTATTAATTAAAATATGAATATTTTGTTCTTATATTTCTAAAATGAAAACAAAGGAAAATGAATAGATAATTAAATTAATGTCAGCTAATATCTGTAGTGAACTTTCAGAAAAAAACACAAATTAAATATCATAGCAAAATTAGTTCTGCATGAAAAAGTAATAATCAGCTTGATGGAAATATTTCCAGCGTAAATTTAGAAAAATGTTTAACTTATCTTTTAATCCTTCTCAGTATTCTAATGATTTTAATTTATGTTAAATCCATGGACGAGAAAATTTACAATGTGTTTAGAAAAATCATGTCTGAATATGCAATATTAAATTCTATTTTGATGATACTTGAATATATATATATATATATATATATATATATATATATATATATATATATATATATATATATAAGAAAATGACGTCACACACTACGACAATTATTTTAATATATTTTATTGTTATTTCTTTACGTTAACATACGCTTCGAGCAGATATGTATGTTCGATGTTAAGCATGGGAAATATGTAGCTTAAAACGACCTTGCTAACAGAGGGTACGTCGTAGCAAGACTGGTATAACATGTCCGGCTATATGACGGTTCTGTGGAGGATACAAGTAGGATTCCCATCGGAGGACGCATATTTTCTATGAAATGTTGTTAATACTGTTTATATACTATATATAAATATAACAATAAAATATATAAAACTAATTGTCGGACATACTCTATTTCATATATATATATATATATATATATATATATATAATTAAAGCCAGTTTATATATCTTAGCATGGATAATATACATAAATAAATACACACATATGATTCACGTAATTGCACATACATACATAATATTATAGATCCGTCCTTTAAAAGAAATAACAATTAAACATACAAAATACATATAAATCTAAATAACATAAACGTACATGCAAACATATATATATATATATAGGTGTATGTGTAAGTGTGTATGAGAGTATTTGTGTGTGTGAGTGAGTGTGTGTGTGTGTGTGGATCTTTGAATAGTATAGTCATATTGCGTCTTTATTTTTCTACTTCTATAATAAGTTTCTTGATGTTAACATGAAATTCATCAATGAATGAGCCATAGTTTATTCTCTCTCTCTCTCTCTCTCTCTATATATATATATATATATATATATATATATATATACATTCACTTACATGCTAATACCCTTGGGAAAGTTGTGAATCCTCTTATTCTCCCTCCAGCTATGGGTAAATAGCAGGACAGACTGGGTTCTATAGACTTGGATGGCAACTGGTTTAGGAGAAGAACAACTCTGAATTCAAAACCTAAGAAGGGTCGTTTGGGGACCTTGTGGCACTTAGTGCACCAGGTCTCGGAATTCGGCCCTTCAGAAAGTGTGGCTGGTCCTGCACGAAACATTCAACACTCTAATCAAATCTCGTTCTGTTGTCGGGCTGTCGGTTTCCTGGGAACTTATCTGCTTGACCCTCATACGTCGAAGACGACGGGAGAGTCGACTATATATATATATATATATATATATATATATATATATATATATATATATATATGTATGTATGTATGTATGTATGGCGGGTGGCTCATGTGTGTGCATGAGAAAGATAGTGTGTTAATGTGTGAGAATGAGAGAAAGACAGAGAGAAAGAGAGAGAAAGATAGTTTTCTCGATAGACGTTTTGAAATACATTATCACGAGACAAATTTACAAAAAAAAAATATTTCTTCAACTGATAATCGGATTTCAAAAACTGCAAAGAACTCAGTAGTGATATGTAAATTTATTATTTATTATAATGACTAATATTGTATCCTTAGTTATAAAACGTTCTAATTACTAAATCTTTTGCCTAAAAAACTCAACTTTTCAGAATTTACCTTTTTTAATTTTTTTTTCAAAAGGCATTCATATATATATATATATATATATATATATATATATATATATATAGCAAACAATGTTTATTTTAAAAAAAACTACTCTAATTAAAATAGGCAGTAATTTAAAATGAAATTTATGCAGCAATCATTCCCTCACTAGGTCAATCACAGTAATCTGCGCCCATTTTCTTACGATTTTTCAGATTTGTTGTCCGATCTTCCATTATCATAATGTGGGATACTTAATAGCAAAAGTGATGTAAACTAAAACAAAATGAAAATAAAATTCTATAAGAAATTCTCTGGAATCCGCAATCAAAAAGATTTTTTTTCAATTTGAAGTTCCCATCTTCTCTTTTTGGTTGGAGTGAATGTGTAGTCGCATGAATGAAAACAAAATTATTCCGAATGAAATCATAAATGACGCAAGGCGTTACACGACATTTTTTTTTACAGTTTTTCATTCTTGCTTCATCTAAAATTTTTATTGAAATATATATATATATATATATATATATATATATATATATATATATATATATATATATACTCACACACGATAGGTAAAGTGTTGCTATTTTATATTTTTCATTTAATGTAATTTCGTAGTTTAGTTTTGATTTTATCGACTGCAGAGTATAGTACAGTCAGTTAGGCTCAGTCTGTGAGAAAAAGAGCGCTATGACGTAATACAACTCGCCAGAAATTTGGGAAAAAACAAAACTGTACTGCTTGGTATTCGCACTATTTCTGTATTCGTAGTTATGTTTTGTGTCTGCATTTGTTCTGGTGAGATATAAACAATTTGTGGATGAGATGGTAATAAGAGATATTTTATCCTCTAGACTCGGCTAGAGGGATTTTATATTTTGGGTATTTTTTGTTGTAGGCTGATTGTGTTATATTCGCTATTTTGAGGTGATTTGATTTCTGTTTTTGGTTTCTCCATTGACTTTTTTGGAGAAGATTATTCACCCTCGCTTCTATAATTACGTATAAAACTGTAATACTCAAATTATCATGACTTCTGC
Source organism: Acanthosepion lycidas (assembly GCA_963932145.1). Lineage (NCBI taxonomy): Eukaryota > Metazoa > Mollusca > Cephalopoda > Sepiida > Sepiidae > Acanthosepion > Acanthosepion lycidas. The sequence goes on along the minus strand of OZ010591.1, from coordinate 81,191,528 downwards.
ATTTTTTCACAAATCATGGAATGTTGGATTTGAAAGAATACGCAATGATTCCTACAACAAAATATTTATTTTAATGTCAAACATTAATACAAGAACGCCATAAGCATTTAACATAGGGCACACATGTTGCTTCAATTATCAATTGCGCAATCTCTATTCGTTATTATTACCGTTAATCGTATTTGATAAGTCCTTACGAGATCACTATTCGCGGTGATAGTTAATTTGCCTAAATCTTTTTTTGAAAATAGGTTCTAGTTACTCAAAATTCAAAGGATTTATTTCTCTTACATTTTTTCTTCAAATATGCTCATGAATTTTCAGTGGAGTTTAGGTCAGGTTTTATGCGGGCGTCGCCAATAAATTAGTTTTGCTCTATGTATTTTGTAAAATTTCTTGCCATGTTTTTCGGGTCACTTTTCTGTTCGAAAGACTAGTGACATCCCAAAGACAACTTTTGGGCATTTTTGCTAAATACTATTCCTTACCCATGATACTCCGTAATCTAACTAGTTCTCCTGGTCTTGAATGAGCAAAGCATCCTCGGAGCAGAATACTTATTTTTAGGGAGGGTATTTTTTTTGTGGTTTGTGAACTTCATTTACTTTCTTCCATAGATAATGTTAGTTCATTTGAGCATATATTTCTAGTTTGGTTTCATTTGAACATTAAATTTAGTTTTAATATTTATGTTCATTATTTAGAAGGCGTTTAGTCTTAAACATGGGAATTTTCCATGTTCGATGAAATCATCTAGTGACTTTTCTTCGTCAATACACTTAACCCTGATGATTCATATCATTGACAATGTCCTTTGTCTTTAATTGAGCATTCTTCGAGACATCTCTAACAATATTCCTTTCCATACTCTAGGAAATTAACATTTTACTGTCAGTCCTTAACTTATTCTCAATCCAACGATTCCCGTTGTAATTCTTGAATATGCTAAGAATTCTCTAGGGACATTTAAACTCTCGGAAAGTGTTGTATATTCCTCCCATTGTTTGTAAGCATCAGCTATTTTAATTCGGAGCTTCTTGTCATGTTGAGCCATCTTCGTCATGGTTGCAGAACACATGAGTTATAGCGGTACATGGCACTCACATATTATATTCTTCATTATCTTTGAGAATCTTATAGAATCAGTTCAATGCTATTTCATTTTCAACGAGTGTTTATATTAAATGTCGAATAAAAATATCGTTACAATTACCATAGAGCAATATTATTTCATAATTTTCATAAGGGTCTGGGTAAATATTTTTGCAGGACACCAATTTTTTTAATAATCTTTAGCTATGAAGATAATGGATCGAAATATTTCACTAATTATTAAAAAATAATATGTAATCAACTATTTATGTTAAATTCAATAAATATTTGCAAACATTCGCTTTTCCCTACAAAATCTGCAAATATTCATTGGGAGCGAAAAATTCAGTCAATCTCTATCTATGAAAGGCAGGGTGTGTGTGTGTGTGTGTGTGTGTGTGTGTGTGTGTGCGTGTGTGTGTGTGTGTGTGTGTGTGTGCGCGCCCGTGTGTAACGAATGCACGGCCGCAATTTTCGACGGATTTGCGCCCAAATTTACATGCGTATGCTCCAAGTTAGCGGGAAGACCAAGACCGACTTTGCATTTCCCAACACCCATCAATAGTAGAAATAATCGAATTTTCATGCTTCTAGGGCAGTTCTCATGTAGTTTGTGGCCATTTTCTACTGGTCACAGTGAGAGCCTATAGCTGGCTGCCACGAATAGGCAAGAAGATTCTATTGGGCAGCGTGAAAGCCAACAGATGACTGACACGAATGTTAACTAGCATGCAAAAAAATCGATAGTTGCATTCGTCAGAAGTGGGAAAAATTTAATTCTGCATGGCACTTTACTTCAATTGGCTCATTCACTTGCTAAACCTCAACGTTGATTCTGATTCCGCAGAACTGGGTTAGGTGTGAAAAAGTATTTGTTGTTAACATTCATTTTTCATTCGTTTTTTTTAGTTACGAGTCCTTTTTTAAAGCTGATTGTTTCGTGTTCATTTTGTTTAGTTCTTTTTTCGTAACAGATTTAATGTTTAGTATAGGGCTTAGAAAAAATTCGCAGTGTGAGATAGGCAAGAAGTAAGGCATGTAGCAACATCAGCAGGGCAAAAAGCACTCCTTTAAAGGCAAGGAAGGGCAAAAATATTTTAAGTCAAGTGATTGCGATTGCTGTATGAGTCGTACGATTTTTGAATCAAGGACGGGCAACGCCGGGCCATGCTGCTAGTAACTGTATATTTAGAAATCATTGTACTTTTCACGTATTTATGACTTGTAAATGATGTTTTGTATAGGTATTTACTTTGTTAGACTTCAGTTACATATCCCCTGACATGAAGCACTTTAACTCATTAATAAATTTCTTTCTTTCAGGACGTAGGTGGTCATGGCTCTCTACATCCCTCTATACTTTGCAGCTCTCAACAATTTCCTTCCCTTCGTTAACTCCTTCAGACCACGTTGTGTCATCCACTCGCTTAAACCCGCTAATTATGTCATGCGTTGCTTCCCCCTTGTCTCTCTTTACCTCTATTCGACCCGAGAGTTTAGGATTCCCCAGGCCATCCTTCGTCATTATGTGCCCCAGAAACTTCAGCTGCCTCTTCCTGATGAAAAGGATAAGACTTCCCCTTATACGCATCCTCCCTATCCTTGCTCACACGCCCGCTCCAGGATATCCTCTACATACTTTTTATAGTAACCACATCTTCGTCATCTTTGAGGAAATCTTCCAAAATTCGCTGACATAAAGAAGTTGCTTATTCTTTTCTTCGTTAACAAAGAAATCCTCTGGTCTCGCAATACTCTCCCCACCATTTGGAACGTGTCCTTGGCCATCGCCATACGTCTACGCATCTCAGTGTCGCCTTTACTGTCCTCTGTCGAAACGCTTCCCAGATATTTAAACTTTTCTGTTTGCTTGATTCTTGTGTTTCCGACCTGCATATCATATTTTGGACTCATCCTGTTACTGATGACCATGCATTCTGTTTCATTGTAGTTCATGCTTAGTTCCTTCCTCTAAATCTCCGTCGCTTCCTTCTGTAGGAGATTTTGTAATTTCTTTTCTTGTCTGCTATCTGTACTGGGTGATCTGTGTTTCTTATGTTGTTGAGAGTGTGGGCGCCAATGCTAAATCCGATAGGATTTCTAATTCTCTCAGAATTGCCTCGCTGTATAGGTTGAACAGGTCGTGTGAGAAGACAATTCCTTGGCTTACGCCCCTTTCTATTTTTGTATGTTCGCTGAACTCGTTCCCTATGAGCATGCATGCTGTTTGTTGTCGCTATAGGTTCTTGATTATTCTGATATATTTCCTAAATATATCGAGGTTGCTGAGCAGTTCCGGCAGATCCTTGTGGTGTATTTGTCGAAAACCTTTTCGTAATCTATGAAAGATAGGTACACGTCCTTCTGCATTTGTATTGCTCTTTCTGATAACACTCTGAGCATGAATATCACGTTCCTTGTTCTGGCGTCTTTAACAAATCCGCACTTTTCTCGTCTTATCTCTTGTCTGGTTCTGCTGCGTGCCCTGTTCATCAGAATACGGATTATGAGTTTTTTCACGTGACTGATTAGGCTGATTTTTGCTGATTTGTTCGCATTTGTTTGCTCCTGGTTTCTTAGGCATAGCTGCGAGATAAGCCTGCTGAAGTCTTCTGGTATATCCCCGCTGTCTTAGATTTAATTTGTTAATTCGGTGATATTATCTATGCTAAAGTCATCTAAGGCTTTCCGTTACAATTTCGTCTGTCCCAACTGCCTTGTTTCAGTTCAATTTGGCCAGTGCAGCTTTTACTTCGGTTTTCAGAATCCCTGTTCCGTCGGGAGTTCTGTGTAGTGCTGGTTGTTCCCTTTCGTCTTGGAACAGTTCTCCTATAGACTTCCTCTAGCATTGAAGAATTTTTTCCTTTTCTAATATGAGCGTTCCACCCATTGATTAAAGTCTGCATGTTGACGAGCATAACTCCTGTCCTATGAGTCGCCTTAATCTTTCTATTTCTGCACATTTTTCGTTTAGCCACGATCTTTTCTGCATTTGGTTCCTTATTTCATTGGGCAATTTTCTGTACTCCGTTTTGTATCTTGGCAGAATTTTCTGTCTACTTTCCATCATATAGGGAATCTAACATACATAAAAGTATATTTTCATACATATTAGGTTGGTGCAAAAATAATGACGTAATAATGTCGTTTTTTGACGTTAAAAATACGTAAAAAAACGACATTATTACGTCATTATTTTTGCACTAACCTAATATATATATATATATATATATATATATATATATATATATATATGTGTGTGTGTGTGTGTGTTTTGAACAATAAAAATATTAAAAAATTAAACTCTTCAGACACCGTGAGTTGCATATTAATATTCTTTCGTTTTTGTTATTATTTCATTTAGATTCTTCGACTAGTTTCGGCAAACATGGCCATCGTCAGGAGAAATATATATTATGCTTGCTGGAAGCAGTGAACTACAGAAATGAATATCTTGATTGAGAAAACGAACATTATCTGTTGTTTTCCATTTGTATATTTTTTATTTTTTAATATGAATTTTGGTCAGATCTTTCGTTGGTCAAACAGTCTCTTGTAAGTTGTATTTGGTTGGTGCAAAAATAATGTCAATTTCTCACATATTTTACTATGTGAGAAATTGACATTATTTTTTCACCAACCTAATAATTTACGATAAAAGCTGGATGGATTCATGCTGCTCTGAATTACCTTGGTCATTTTGACAGTTTTATTCGTTCCAGGAAAGGGGATGTGTCTCTGTTAATTGTGTGTGTTATTTGGTTCTTATGGAGTAAGTGAGTAGAATGTGTGCAAGTGTGTATATTCGTGTTGGTATGTGTATAAATGTGAGGCCTTATCACCTCCGTAAGCATGTCTGTCTTGTATGGGCGATAAATGTGGGTAGGTCCTGATTTGTGGGGCTTCTATATTAATAATATCTATATTGTTAAATTTGTGATTAAGCTTGTCTGAATAGTGCGTTTTTAAATGTGGTATGTTTTTGTTTTGAGCAAGATACGCGACATCATTCCCGAAAACGCCCACGCATGGCATGCGTATGGTGTCGCAAAGGATTTGGAGTAAGAGAGAATTGGCGGAGTGCGGAAACGCATATGTAAAACTCTCCCTCAACCAATCGGCTACTTCGTCATGGCCTATAAAATGTTTGTGTCTGAAGGCTTTGGCAGTTGGGAGAGAGGGATCCAACGAGGACGACGAGAGACGACTGCCCTGTACGAGAGACGATTGTCCTGTTCCAGCGGGTTCTTTTGGGCGTGACGGCTACAGGATCCACTTATTTTCATGGCACTCGAAAATCTTTCTGTTATCTAGTCTGGACGTTTCTATTATTATTATTATTATATATATATATATATATATATATATATATATATATATATATATATATATATATATATAGAGAGAGAGAGAGAGAGATAGATAGATAGATAGATAGATAGATAGATGTAAGCAAATGTTGACACTATATAAGATAAACACAGATTTAAGAATTCAGAAAATCATTCTTCTTTAAGGATCCTTTTTAACGAAAAATTTGTCAGACATATGCGTTGTTAAATATTAAATTGACAGAATAAGAATTCGCACTGGGTGAAAAGAAAAATATAAGGAGGAGGTGACAAAAAAGAAACCGCGACGAAAATGAAAATTTATTAATAAACACGAGTTGGGAGAAAAACACATATACAAACAAAACATCAAATGTAAGAGGTCCCTAGTGAGTCATTGACATACTTCATAAAAGATCGAGAGTGCGAACAATTATTCCACAGAAAATGTTGATGCAATTTAATAAAATCTGTTTCTAATAGACGTAAATGCTGAGCGGACTGAGCTTTACACAGGAAAGTAAACGAATCACCCACCATCTTGCTTCTCACTCCGATTGCCTAACAATGTGGACAAATAGCCAAGTCCTTTAAAGACTAGGCCCAACGTTGAGTGCAATTAAAAATTTCTTGTCTCATATTGTCCGATCCGGGTTTCGTTTCTCTGATTGGTTTGTCTTACATATTCAGCTTCACACTGACATTTAGATTTATAAATAGCAGAACTAATTTGGATGTAGGGCTATTTGGAAAAAAGAGTGTAATACACACACACACACACACACACACATACACACACACACACACAGAGGCACGCACACACACAGAGGCACGCGCACACACACACACACACACACACACACACACATATATATATATATATATATATGCACAAAATTTCAATAAGAGAAAATTCACCTTCCGGGAAATTGTAGTGCATACGTACACAATTCATTTGTACCATTATATACATATGGGCCATCATATCAGAAACAACAATAATAAACGTCGTAACATATCGGATTAGAAAATGTCATTTTCCTTTAAACATATATAATCTGTTAGTTAAATATAAGAATGCTAATTTCGATAAAGTCTTGCAACCTTAATAATCTTCATAAAACTCATCGAACATCAACCTCAATGCACCGTACTCTAGGGATTACCAAAAAATACATAAGAACATTCTTCTCATGAGACTCATTATATCAGAAATAGGCAACGCCCGATAAAACAAGACGCCACACTAGCCCAAAATTTAAACCCCGTTTTTAACAAAATTACCACTTAGCATATATAAAATAACTCCGGTAATCTTTTAAATAATTAAATCCCCGGTGGTCTAATAATAACCATATAATAACCTTATTAATTTCAATTCTAACCAGATAAACCCTGCATAAATTGTAGGATTCTTTTAAAGAGCACTAAGAATTAGCAGCCCATGATATTTACGTGATGTAAAAAACAGATATATTGAAAACGACTTTAAATACCTCCATTATCCATTGTTCACACCACCATATACAACTACAAAATGTACAACTACAAAAAAAATAAGGGCATTAACAACAACATCAACAATAAAAATAACATTCAAGTAGATAAAATTAATCATATAATATTACCTATAATCTACTTAGCGCCTACTATCCAAACATTTTGTCCAAACTTAACAATATAAAAATAGTTATAACCACAACCATAACATGATTGATACGATCGGAACCAATCAAATCCATAACAATAATTCTAAAAGGGGTATAAATAAACTGCCACAACTAATGTTTACACTATATTGGGAAAATTGCAGATATGACCGAAAACGCATCTATGAACACAAATGTATCATAGCATAAAAGTGTATTTAATGCCTTCGTTATACATAGAAATAATTCCAAATACAACTTTGATCTAAAGAATAACATACTTATACAAAGAGAATATAAAGAAAATTGCTTGAGAATCTGCGCCCCGAATTTTTTAAATTTGAGTTTTCATTAGAGAAATATTCTAACGTATATGACTCTACTTCTTTTAATTAATATAATCGGTTATATTCAAAATCTGTTATTAAAAATATCTAATACATGAATTAATTTCTCAAACTAACATAATATAAATAATAATTACATTATAAAAAAGTCAAGAGCAATAGTAACAACGTTTACTCACTTTCGTTCATATATTAGTCATTAAATTGCATCAATTAGATTCCGCTATATTTAACCTTGACTGTAGCAAATTTATGAACTGTCTAAAATGTAAAACAACAAAAAAATAGCAACATTTTTACCGATGTTTATAGATACCTGTTGCAAAATAAATCCTTACTTGTGCCGTGATAAAGTGCATCATAAACGAAACGGTCGAGTCAGATGAGTTTTCCTTTTGCCTATATTCATACCAATGAGAATAAACTAGAGGAAAAAACCAAACAAAAAACAACCATGTATTATTATGTACTAAATCTATAACATCTAATATCCAAAACAATGTATTGTTAACAATATCAAAATTATTAAAACCACACGACACCCAAAACTATCATGGGGGTATGATCAAGACCAAAAAAAAAACAAAAAACGATCAGATGTGTATATTGTAGTAGGTTATACAATCTGTATTGGTTATAAACACAAATAAAACTTACCTCCTATTAGTTTACCTATATTAAATGTTAGAAATACAACAACAAGAGAAATAATCAAGTAGAAGAAATTGTTCAACAATAAATATTTTTTATAAACACAACAAATACATAATTATACGGTGCTAAAGTTGATAAAAAACTTTAGAGGTCTTTGGTGTGTGATACTGAAAGAATTTAAGTTTCTGAACTGTATGTGTGAAAGTGAGAAGGTATAGTTAATATATTTGTTTTTAAAGGAAAATTAAACAGTTATTTTTTTTATTTTTTTTTTCTATTGAATAGAAAAAAGTTTATTGTTCTTGACTCACTCATTTTATACAGACTTGTTCTTTTACCGGAGATACTTTTTGTGGAATAGAATATTTTGTGGGGGTGAGCGATCTTTGGCAAGCTGGATTTATGTTCATTTTAGGAATTGATGTTAAGCCTGGAATTGTTTGACAAGGTTCTTGTCGTGTTGAAGAATTTGTTTGTGTCCTTTGTTGTTGAGTCGATCTCAAATGAAGTCAAGTGAACAAGTTGAATATTTTAAGGACCCAATAACCAAGTCGGGTCGAAGTTTCGTTTTTAATAGTTCTCTTGGTCACGTGGGTGGATCTTGTACATGTTTACATTTTGTGGCGTCAAAAAGAGGTCATTCGGACGTATTTGACGACACCCAATTACTATTTTTCAACGAATCAGAATGTATTAGTTGGTGTATTTGGTTGGGAGCCTCTATGTGTTTAACTTGCACAAAATTTGAGATTTAAAAAAACTGTAGGAATTTGATTCTACAATATAAATATGGGTGTGTTCTGCGTGCCTGTGTGCATTCGCGCTCGCGTGAGTTTAAGTCAATTACTACTCTTCGTTCACATAATTAACAATACCTAACTTGATTCTCGAAAGAAAAAGTGAGAAAATTAGCAACTTAATTACAATGCAGTATGACCCTCGTCTAGAAAAACGAACAATAGAGAAATTCTTGATATATAATAAAACAAGTCTTCGACAAACGCTATTTTTTGCGTAAATATAATTCCTGAAAAAAAATGTATGAAAATATTTTAAAAAGAGACTTTTAAAGCGTAACACCTGAAATAGGTTTACTGCTGATTTAATAAATAATTAATTATAATATTTGTTTGGGGCTTAAAAATGAACAGAATTTTAAAGAGAAAATTCTGCAGTCTCTAGGCGTATACTCTCATTACTCTATTCTAGGGGAACATGAATCGACACGTAAATTAAATATTATTGTCTTATAGACGCTGTACTTGCGGGGCAAAAAGCCACGAAGCATATCTAGCATTGTGGGATAAGTACATAAATAGCTGGTTAATTCGGATGCATTCTCTTGCTCAAATCTCTAAGTCAAAATAATTATTTTGAAATCAAGCTTGTGGCAAAACCTATGTAATTTTCCCTCGACACGCATATATAGAAGTATTTATTAATGTCTAGAATGTAAATTAAGTTCTGTGTATAGTATTTCCCAAGTTTACCTTTAAAACCTTTGAGATACATCTTATTTATTAAAATTGCCACCGAATTCTGTCGGGAGAGAATAAGGTTACGATTTTGGTGAAAACAGAAACGTACACAACTCATACAGTGATTTCACAAAAAAAGTTCAAAAAGTGCATTAGTCATACTCAATGACAGGTATAGTTAGAGATCATCAATGCTTTTGAAGGGCAAGATTTCAAAATTCTCAATCGTTAAATGAACACTAAAAATAATACGAATACGCATATACGCGCAGACGGATGTATCGGCACACACGCACGCACACACATATACACACACGCATGAACACACAAATACTAGAAGGATGCACCAATGAAAAGTGCATATAACATAGATAAATCAAGGATTATAAACAGTCAATTGCTGATGTCACTTACAAATGGAGGGAATAATTCCGGGAGGGTCCACCTACGAAATTCTGCAGAGGCTCAATGTTAGATCAATCAGCTAAGTTACAAAATTTTCACTTGTATTAATTCTGCTCTCTGTCTCTCTCTTTCTCTCTATCTATCTCTCTATCTCTCTCTCACTGTGTCTACACACACACACGCAAACACACACACGCACGCACGCACACACACACACACATATCTCTCTCTCTCTCTCTCTCTCTCTATATATATATATATATATATATATATATATATATATATATATATATATCCTTGTGCAGGTATGCAGAAAATAGAAAAGAACGTTGGGTGCATAATCCGGGGTTCCTTAGTATTTTTGTTTTTATTTTTTAAAAAACAGTGCTCCATACAGAAGTAGAGCTTATATTATAATAATATTTTTTGTTTAAAAATATGATTCCTTCGCTACATAAGAGTTCTCATGTTTCAAAAACGGGAGTCGAAATCATCCAAATAATTAATAAAATTAAGTTGGATTGAGGTGTTTAGTCACGTTTCATCTTCAAGCGAAATTTTAGGATTTAAATCTGTAACGAAAAAAGAACTAAACAAAATGAACACAAAACGATTAGCTTTAAAAAAAGACTCGGAACTGGAAAAACCGAATGAAAAAAGAATGTTAACAACAAATACATTTTCACACCCAACCCACTTCTGCGGAATCAGAATCAACGTTGAGTTTAAGCAAGTGAATGAGAAAATTGAAGTAAAGTGCCATGCAGGTTTAAATTTTTCCCACTTGTGAAGAATGCAACAATCGATTTTTTTGCATGCTAGCAAGCTAGTAAACATTCGTGTCAGTCAGCTGTTGGCTCTCACGCTGGCCAATAGAATCTTCCTGCCTATTCGTAACAGCCAGCTCTTGGCTATCACTCTGACCAGTAGTAAATGGCCACAAACTACATGAAAACTGTCGTAGAAGAATGAAAAAATCGATTATTTCCAATATTGATGGT
>OZ010591.1:81120571-81178071 GCA_963932145.1 Acanthosepion lycidas | reverse complement strand
GACCGGAGAGTACAACGGCAGACACGTCCTCAGTGTGACAATAAAGATGAGGACAACACTCTGAACAATGTAAATAGTGTAAATTGTTAAAATGCCACAAGGAAAAGGTGGATTTTTATTCATTAATTTGAGAAATTTGTTTTAAAAAAATATTTTAATGTAATAAAATAATATGCTGGAATAATAAATAAGAATTCATACCTTCCTTTATAAATTTTTAAGTTAAGATGCGAAACAGTGGATATGTCTATTTCAATGCAAGAGAAAAATCTGTGTTTAAGGGCACTAGTCTGATTTGATTTGTTATCGATGCACTCTGTAGTCAAGAGGTCAAAGCACGTCATATCTAATAACGTTTTCCCTTGGGGGATCGTAAGTTCGGATCCTGCCGGCGGGGTAATTTTTTTTTTGTATATTCAGGTCGTTATATGAAAATAAATATAACTTTAATAAATGGGGCGTCTACCCAAATATGAGTATACACTAAAAATAACTTTTAAGTAATAAAAAATATATCTAACTTCAGAAATATATATAAATAGAGAATTATGTAATCTGTAGTTTAAATAAAATATCAATTTCTAAATTCACTGAACAATAAGGATCTAATGAAGGTCGGAAGACACAACAGCCAAAAGGATGAGATAATAACAACAAAGATGAGGACAATAGGACGCATGTAAATAATATAAACAATAATAACTTCTTATCCAAGAAATTCCACAAGGAATTCCATAACAATTTAAGAAAACATTGAGATGTCTTTAATATTAGATTAATATTATTGAACACTAGTCTTCTTATATTAATATTGCTTCCGTGCCAGTGTGTAGGCGTGTTTAGAAATTAATAATGACTATAATTTGTTGTGTTAATTAATACCGATGCGTTAATTACCTCCATTTAATTAAACATTGTGTATTTAGCTGCGCAAAGGCGCACAGATATATCAATACTTGACGGAGTGTATATTAGCGAGACAGCAAAAACAGACACTCTCCTCATAGAAGCGCATTCACATTGAAGAATATTGAAGTAAAAGACAAGCCCAAATTTCTTGTAATCTTCCATGTGCAAACGTCAATCCCTTGAACATTCTACTCCAAGGCTGCTTTCGAAATTAGCTTGTTACAAAAAGCCAATAAATAATTGCAGAGATTATTATTATTGCAAATATAACTGACATTAGAATATTTGACATAATGCAGCGGTTAGTGAGTTGGTCTTAAGAAATTGTTTTAATTTACACTAAGTAGTCTCTGCAAGTAACCGTCTCCTACAGCAAGGTTTATTTGTTTATATGATACGAAAAATAATGTTTCCTCTTTAGAGAGAATATACATGTCGGTTCAAGTTTAATAAATGATGAATTTATTTTTACTATAATAATCATTTTTATTAAGAAAAGCTCACATGTAATTTAATTTTGTGGAAATCACTGCATATTTACATCTTTGCAGTGTGCCTTTCGGTGAATCTTACTATAAAAAACACTTAATACGTACGTAGATCAATTTGCATAGTATTGCCTTATAAGCAAGAATCAAACTGAATATGAACTCCTTCGGAAAAGCATCCTGATGAGACATATACCAAAAACGTATCATTCGGCTTATGAAGAATAGAGCGCGCAGAAGAATTAGAACGAAAATAGGAAAAATAATGAGGGTTTGTTGAAGACACTGGATAGGTGATCTTTATGCTCTGAATGATAACAGAATGAGCAAAACAAACGTAGAAAGACGTATATATGTCTTTTATAAATTGGGCAAAAGCGTTTGATAAAGTACATCACAAAGACCTGTAGGAACTGCTAGATAAATTTAAACTATTTGGGAAGCATATTAGAATAATCTAGAACCTATAATAGCAATAATCATCGTGCGTACGGATAATAAATGAATTCAGCAAATATAGAAAAAAGAAAGAGGTGTTTTACATCTACTCTCCCTTATTAAACCTATAGAATGAGGTGATTCTGAGAAAACTGGAAGTTCGATCATGATTCCACATCCACTGCTAGAAGCTTAATATCATAAAATATATCGTTAAAACAGTATTGATAGAAGACACAGAAAGCAAAAGTAATCTCTACAAAATGTAGTGAAGAAAAGCGAAAAGATAGGACTACACATTATTTGCAAGAAAAAAGAATGCAGAAGTAACAGTCTAACAATCAAATTATAAATTAGAGATATTGTAATCAAATAGCACAAGTAGTTAAATGTGTAGGAAGTTTTTTAAATAGAGAACATAAATTGTGAAACCGGCATCCGAGCGGGCATTAGGATTGCGAAAGTTGTCTTCCAAAAGCTATGCAAATTATTAAGAAATAAAGAAAGTTCATTAGAAACAAAGAAAATATTCTGAACTGTATGCGGTATCAGTCCTGCTATATGACTGTGAATCATTAACATTCTCTTCAGAGATGAAGAAAATAATTAAAGCTAAAGAATTGTGATTCTACGGAAGACTGTTGAGAATAGTATGGACAGAATATGTGAGAAATGACCAAGTTTTAGAGAAAATGAAAAAAAAAAAGGAGAGTTACACTAAACATCAAACAGAAAGAGCTGAATTTTATAGGACACATAATGACAAAGAGAGACTGGAAAATTTGATACCCAAGGACACAGTGAAGGGACAGAGGAAAACAATGCTTAACCTATTTAGTGAGTCTGAGTAAATTGATGCGTGGAGGCAGGTTTTAGGAGAAATATTAGGCTGGTGCAAAAATAATGTCGTTTTCTCACATAGTATTAGGTTGGTGCAAAAATAATATCGTTTTGACGTTAAAAAATACGTCAAAGAACGATGTTATTTTTGCACCAACCTAATAACAAAATTCGTTACGAGTTACAAAGGACAGGCAGTTGTGGAGACCCATGATCGCTAAAAATCCTGGAGGGACACATCATATCAAAATAAAATTTTGCCGAAGCATCGATTTAATAAAAATTACCGGATCGGTTATTAAATGTCGAATATTCTTTCATATGGAAACGGCATTTATGAACCTCATCCTTGAACATGCGTTGCCTAATCAATGGCGCAGATTGACGGTCAGCGATATAAAAAATAAAAAATAAAACAAAATAAGCAACAGTGGCTATATAACTTAAATGAAAATAAATAGTTCAAATATCATACAACTTAAGAAATATATATCTTTTTTTTTTTAATAATTTTCCTAAAACAAACAGTATAATTCTGGAAATTATCAAATGAGAAAATTTTCTTCACCAACACGATTAATGTATTTCTAACAAAGAGCCGAGTCAAATGTTTTGCTATGAAAATTTTCATTGCTCGAATTCCTGACAATTTGTAAAAGGAACTTAATATATATTTACAAGATGCTTATCTTTCGTGGCAAATTACAATGTTTTTCGTAAAAGATCCGCTGATTTATATGAAATAATTTCCATCAGTAAATATGTAGAAGACAAAATTCATAAGAATCAAATAGATATACAGTTGGAATTGTGACTTATGATTAGAGGCGCCACAATTAAACAATTGCAAAAATTTTACTTTCCGGTGCTTTCGAATTGCGAAAGAGGAGTTCAAGAAAGAAAGCAAAATATTAAGAAACGCGAAAATCTCATCAGAAAGAAAAGCGGTGAATTATTATATCATAACTATCCTCGTATACGCCACGATGGCTGGATATTCCCTTAGAGCTGAAGAATAGATTCGAATTGACAGCGAATGTGGTAATACGTTCAGATGCTGAAGATAATCTCGGATGAAAATGTGCAGAAGGTAGTTTTAAAGAAAGTGGGAACGGAATGGAAACGTATACTTAAAATCAGAATGAGGTTTCTATGACATAATAAAGAATGAGGATTTCGACAATTTAAAGCCCACTGGATATATTAAAGTCAGATAAGAATCAGCGAGTAGTCTACCTAAATTTATTTGTGCAAAGGATGGCATTGCCAGGAGGGACAGCTATGGTAACGAGTGAAAGATAGCTTCGAGGGACATTGGAAATGAAAAAAGCGAAGACGAAAAAGAAGTAGTAGTAGTAGTAGTAGCAGAGACAGTAATAGTAGTAGTAGTAGCAGAGACAGTAATAGTAGTAGTAGTAGAAAAGAAAAAGAGGAGTTGTTGTTGTTTAATGGTTTGCTCATAGTTTTAATTTTATTTTATTGTCCATTTATGCTTCCATAAAATAGAACATAAAACATCCGTTCAGCATTTGAAAAAATAAATAAAAGAAATGCTTCAAAATAATGAAGTTCGTTTTAAAATTAAATTGTTTCATATTCTTTTAAAATTTTTCTCTGGCAGCTTCGAGTTGTGCTAAAAAAATCGAACATTTAAGCCATTCTTCTGAATCTAAGGTTACTTGCTAAACTTTTCACGCACGAACACGGGCAGCTACTTCTAATAAAATAATACTTTTTTCTTTAAAAAAAAAAGAAACTACAGGTTTATTGAGGTGCGCGATTAGAGTTTTTTGTTCTTTCTTTATCTTAAAAATGTTTGCTTGTGGTTGCTATAATCGATTAAAATTCCAAACGTTTCAATAAGGTCACGATATATTATGTGTTCTACAATTGTAGGAATACACATTTTTTTTTTCAATATTTCTCCATAATTTCGTGGGAAGAAGCTTCTCGTATGAAACTTACAGCTCAGCACAAAAGAAGAAGTGAATTATGGTGGTTTGCTACATGTGGGTGCCATAGCGAGTCTTGGCCGTGAAGGGTATAATTGGTGGAATTACGTAATGTAATTTGTCTGAGCACTTCCCATGATAGAGCAACGATAGTCTTATGACATTTCGCATTTGGAAAATTGTTATTACAGTGGAATATAATTAATCGCTCACAAGGATGCGCGAAAATGAACACTAGGGACCTCATAGAAGCAGTATTCTATTTTCTACCGACTGTAAAGGTACAGGATAACAGTAGATGTTCGTTTTGTTTCTTTTACAGTATATCAACCAAAATGGTTTATTTAATGGCTACAAGATTTTCATTCCTAGTAATATTTTTTTTTCAATAATGTATTGCCGATAATATTTTTCAAAAATATAATGCTGGTAAGAATTTTTTCCAATAATTATTGCTAGTATTAAAACCTATTTTTATACTTACATATTTTCCTCTTTCATACTTACATAGACTCCTTTTTTTGCGGGATCGGGTAAGTATTTTCCAGATAACTGGGACCCTAATAGATGCAATTAAGAGGAGGTTCCATGCTCATGCTGATCAAAGGCTTAGTTTATCGACTGACCCAGGAGGTGGATGTAGCTTATCGTCATACCCAGGACGAGGATAGAAGTAAATGTCAGGTATTTATCGGAACGGTACGGTGAACCCATCATTATTCCAAATTCTTTATTCGTATTTACGAGTTCGACCTGCTGTCTTCTCCCGATGCCTTGATCTATCCCCTATCCTTCTCTACACCCTTTCCTCTATCACTGCTATTTGCTCTAGCTCCAACTCTTTGTAACCTCTTGCGTGCTAGTGGCTTCCTGCCTTGCTTGGGTTGAAAGGCTTAAAAAACAAAACACATATATATATATATATATATCTTATCCGCACTAATCGAGGGATTCTTGTATAATTCTGTTATTTATGATTAGCTGTTGACTGATTTTTATCGAACAGCCCATGTCGGGAAAACTGGCTGATCACATTCAGTGTGGCTAAAACTAAAATAGTGATGTTCCATCATGGGTCCATCAATTTTCATCTGTCGCGAAGAACGGGTGCTCTTTCTGGGAGGCACTGTGACATAAGTGTCTAGTTACCATGAAAATATTTGTAAAAAAAAAGACAGAAGGAGGCGACGGCACGTCTGTGAGAGAGTGCATTAAAAAAAATACGTACTAATCGAAAACGCATTAATTGAATATAATAACTGATAGGAAATGATATAATTTGAACCTCACATTTTATCTCATTCACAATTAATTTCTAATTTGCGCACTTTTTAATTACAATATAGGTAGATATAAGAAGTTACACTAAAACGCGATGAATTAATGTTTATTAATCTGATTTTTTTATGGAACTTTATTTAGAATTGGTTGCTGCATGGTATTTTTATGGTTTTCATATAATTGGCGATACTGAGAAATTACCCCTTCAATTTTCCGAACATATAATAAACATTACTATTTTAACTTGAAAATTTTAATTAAAATTTCGATAATTTTTAATAAATGACAATCAGAAATTCCCTTTTTGACACCAAAAATAAATAAGCATACAAATAAATGACAAAATTCAACATTTTTAAATAGAAACAAGTATTCAACTATGTATTTTTATTATCGACTTATCTTTTACCATGTATCTACTAATAACAGTCAGTTTTTAACAGCACTCTAATTACCTTACAAACAAAATAGTTACCCATTTTCCATTTTTAAATTTTACAATATTTTTAATTAATCAGTAGCTTTAAAAATCAATTTTCAATTAGTATGGTTAAACTAAAGAATGTTTTACCGCACCAATTGAGAATTATTCATGCGCTAATCGAATTTGGGTACATAGATATTTTAGCGAACTAATCAAAAAGGCATTAATCGAATGCGCATTAATCGCGGGATCACTGATCTATGCGGTGTCTAATTTATTCTTTATAACTCGTTGTCATAGGAAAATTTTAGCGCACTAATCAAAATTTCATTAATTGAATGCGCATTAATCGAAGAATCTCTGAAATATGTGGTGTCTTATTTATAATTTATAATCCGTTGTTAGGTGAAAATTTTAGCGCACTAATTAAAAAGTCCTTAATTGAATGCGCATTAACCGAGACATTCCTGTATTATGTCTGTGTTTTTTTTTTTGTTTTTTTTTTTTGTGCTGTAAATGTGATTGACATAAATATCCCCTGATATGATTTGTAACAAACATGCTAATGTAACTTATTCTTTTTTTTTTTCCACAGTTGCATGGGTCTGCTCTCAAAATTACAAAGTGGAAAAGGTTTTCGAAGTTTATTCGCTGTTGACGGCATATGTATTACATTATGGCAATTATAGTCCATGCACGAAGTCATGCAAAATATTTCCGATGTTAATTTCCGAGGTTAATTTTCATGAAAGATTGAGTATTCTCTTCAATTTTCAGAATGATCCAGAACATGCTTGTACTTCCGATCTACATATATAGAAAGCTATCTATATAACAATGCGTGTTTTTTGTGTATGTCAATCAGTTTGAATGCACCTATTTCCAATCCAGCTAACAGATAGAATTGTCCGTAAATCCAACCATATGAGTTGGTTTCACAGAACATTATTTCGTACAATTATATGCTTTACTGGTATATCACGTTGAAAAACTCGTACTCATACGATCACCGAAGTTAAACAACGTCGAAACTATACAGTAACTAGTGAATGACATGTTGGGAATATCAGCTGCTGTAAGCTTGGATGTATGTGTGATGTAATCAATAATGGCTCGGTATTGGAAATCGTCGATTTGGGTTCCAATTCCAGTCAGGTTCGTTATATTTACTTACGCACATATATTCTTGGGAAATTTATAAATAAATACACATCTTCTTTCACACTAACTATAAGTTAATTAGTATAACTTTTATTAATAAATCATTATTATCTGCAGGAAGTTCGTACAATCTAATCTACATACTATTTTATAATAACCTGACAACGGTTGATTAGACAATCAAATAATAAACGTACTGTATTAGGTTGATTATTATTTCATTTGCGTTTCACTTTTTACGGATATATTCTTCAGGAAATAAAGTGACTTTATATTTTATTCAATTATATATTCAAAATCATTTGCAATAACATATTACCAATTACACTGGCTTACAAAGATATTCAGTGAAACATAAAAAATAGATGTTTTTATCTAATGTTTGTATGCTGATTTCAAATATGAAATAGTTTGTTACTAATAACTTCCGGTTTTTGAGTTATAAATGAATGTGAATACGTAAAATGTATACATGTATATACATTCAAGTCAACCAGCTGTGTCCTACTGAAGACATTGGGTTTAAATTCTTTTTATTTCATTTTAAGTTTCAGGAATTTTATGACATTTTTTTTAGTAAGATCTAACATAATAAGGCGGCCTACTCTCGGCCATGCGGGCTACGTTTCATTACAGCAATATGAAATTATCTTCAAATTTGAATGCCTGTTACGCATTGCCATGACCATATATATGATTAATGTTTATGCTGTTTTACATATATTTGTGAGCTGAATGCATATCTCAACAATAGCTTCAGTCATTCAAATCACCTTCGATATATCAACATTGCAATTTCATTCTGTTACATATCTGGGGAATTCATAAAAGTTGTACAGCACCGAACAATTCCTCCTCTCCTGAGAATTGTTGACTAGAAAATTCGACATCAGAACAAATCCGAGATTCGCACATGATTCATTGTCGCAGTGACTGCATACTTTCATGC
The DNA here is from genome assembly GCA_963932145.1 of Acanthosepion lycidas. NCBI lineage: Eukaryota > Metazoa > Mollusca > Cephalopoda > Sepiida > Sepiidae > Acanthosepion > Acanthosepion lycidas. Next base: position 81,169,629 of record OZ010591.1, on the reverse strand, counting down.
AAAAATAAAATAAAAATAAAAACAGCCTTCAACTTTGCCGTCCTAATGGTCTGGCAAGGGCAACGAAGCCATGCAGATGATAATTGTTTTTATCTAAGAAATGCAACTGATACTAATTCTTCTTCTTCAAAACATATTCCTTGCATACTTCAACTATGAGAACTGTTCATCACTCAGATGAACACGTTTTCCTTACACTCCATCACATAAAGATCTTAATCCTTCATCATATAAATAATTGCCTATTATGAAAATTTCTCCCAAGTTCGTTTCTTTGGCAAAAATGTCACTGTTTATCCAGAAGCAAGTGGCAGTGAATACAACCGCATAACTCAGGAACACCTGAATGGCCTTACACATTCATTTTATTTGTCTAAGCAGAACTTAAAATTCCTGAAGTCCCGGTTTAAACCTGGTCACAGCAGATGTAAGGATCACCAGATTCAGTACAGGAAGCCTAATTATTTGACATGGAAATCAAGTTGTGCTAATGCCGAGCACCATATCTTAAATAAACTGAGATCATGGGAAGCATTTAAGTCAGTCCGTCATGGCTTTCTTGGTAAAACAAAGATACCAATTTATCAAGAGGGTATCGAAAAGTTGATACAATTTTGTGAGGATGTGGATGATGAAAATACTAAAATTCACATTCTCCACTCCCACATTAAATTTCTTTATCTGACCAATGGTTGATGAACAGGAAGAAAGTTTCCACCAATATATTGCTAAAGAAAATATACTACCAAGACAAGTGAAACCCCATGAATAGGGATTTCAACTGGATGTTCTTGCACGACATAGCGGATACAATATACATGAGACCGTAATAAATGAAAACATAAACAACAAAAAACTCACTTCTTATTGTCTGCTTTACTATGACGTGTGTGCATGGTGTTATCCAAGTAATTGAGATGCTCTGTATCTCTGATGCTTATTTTTTCTAATATGCCTTTGTAATATATGAAATAAACACAATATATATTGCATTTATATACAGTATAATAAAAATATGTGAAAGCAAAAGACACATTCTTACCGGAGATTTATTTTTTTTTTTTTTTTTTTGTAAATCAGATTAATCAGACAGGTCTTCCGTGATATTTGTATAAAATCCCGTGGATTTGATTTGAAATTTTTTTTAGACGACCTCTTGTATCTGGTTGTGATTGCAGAATGACTTCCCATAAAAAGCGTTTAATAATAATCGGTTAGCGCAAGCGCATGTGAATATAGTACGTCGGAAAGCTTGAATGTTTTATCTCCGTTATTCTTCGTGTATACGGTCTCACAAACGAGAAATATAATTTAATGATCTGTGTACGCTACCACTGTCGTAAAAAATCTAAATTATGCAACTGTATATCAAATTCATTTTTAGTTGCTTCATATGATTATTAGTTATGTTCGTACATTCGCCAATTCAATTAAGTCATGGTAAAAAGAATTTAATCCTAACTCATACTAATATTATATTGAAACATATTAGACAAAGGAAATCCAAACATTATTATTTTATTATTGTTTCGTTCACATAATTTCAGTAGTTTACGTTACATAAGAAGAAAAACAATTAAGTTTAAGATGAACGAAATAGTATTAAAAGCAATAATGTTAGTCAAGACTTTATCTAATTCGTTATGAAAAAGGCAGGTCAAAAGGCTTTATTGTATATATTTTCCTATGGGTATATCATTGGGTCAACTAGATGTATAGATTCGCATCCCGTCTAGCAGAACTCTAACCTGAAATAAAAAAAATAGATAAGCTAAAGAAAAATGTCTATTTTTCTCGCAAAATCTGGATATTAACTAAAAGGAGAGTTTACATTCTCATATATCCATCTATGAGTTAAAATGCCTTAACAGAATAAGACTGGAAATAGGAAAAACATAGTGAAACAATATGTGCAATATGTAAGATCAGATGCCATAGGAGGGGAGAGAGCGCACAATAGAACTGCATAAGGAAACATGACTATGTATAATAACTGTTTCAATTTCATTTCAAAGTATTAATAGAATAACTATTTTTCTCAGAGCCATACGAAATCCAAAGGCTCTCCATATCCGAACGAGGCAGAGGATTGGTTCAGCTAGAACTGACAGAAAACTACAAAAATAGGTCTTAAACATGAATGGGGAATAGAGAAGACTGGATGAAGATCTGTGTCAAGAGAACATGAAATACGTAAGAACATTTATTAAGTAATAAAAGCCAACAACTTCAAAATGAAATTCCAATTGTGTCAAAGAATGCGATTACAACATAATAGACATAATGCAGCCACAAAAAAAAAACCTTAAAAACGAAAGGAAAGGCAGATTCGGTGAAGCAAATACAGAAAGTTTGGTAAGATAAACAACTTCACGGTCAAATTTCTGCCCGTACTCAAAAATCTGTATTGACCACCACGTACACATCAGTGGCTACGCTTGCAGGTTTAAAACCTGAGATCGAGGTTTCAATCTTAATGCCCATAACCAATGCTTAGTAACTAGAAATTAAAAAGCACGGATTGGAAATTGTGTTCGTCCAAAATGCAGATTCTGCGATAAATATTCAGAAACAATTGACCATCTTGTATCACGTTGCGTGATAGTAGCAACCACTGAATGTAAAAATCAAATGACAGTTTAGGACAATATCTTCATTGGAACATCTGCAACTCTTACGGAAATAAAACTGCAAGAAATTGGTATCAACACCACGCAGACCCTGTTACAGTGTTAGGACCTGTAACAATTATATGGGACTTTACAATACACACAGGACTATCAAACGTAATCGTCCAGACATCTTGATCTGGGACCACACAAAATGAATATGCCTTCTTATTGACAGAGCAGTCAGTTTAGGGTGTAATATATCTTTGAAGATCAACAAAAAATATCAAAATACACGCGCATTGAAATGGGAATCTCAAGGGAGTCTGGTGCCCCATGCCTCAAAGAAATATAAAACATGTACTAACAAGTAAAATTCACACATTACGAAGATCTTTATCTATGTAAAATGTCTGTCCTTCGGTTTATTCATTATTATTTATTTAATGCAAAAAGTCATGGTGTCATTTCTAACCTCATTTCTCTGATTGGGACCCGGAAAGAAATGAGTATGCAACATACATCAAAGGGTGATAAAACTACATTATATTTACACCAATCTAATAATAATAATAATAATAATAATAATAATAATAATAATAATAATAATAATAATAATCCAAACGCCTCGACATAGTAATTTCTCCGAAGAGAGTATACTGATGTCGATCAATTCGCAATCTGTTAGTACTGACGGGATTAATTTTGTTGCTCAAGACCTGCATGCTTACAGGCAAAGACCAAATTAATAACTTGCATCAAAGTTGGACCGAAAATATGCATTCTATGTCCAGCATATTGAAAGTATTGATGACAATATCTTACGATACACAATATTCACACCAAATCGAGTTCATTAACTGTAATTACAAGGTAGGTCAATATCACCATAGGAAGATTTGGAATCACAAAGGGATAAATATGGCAGCAAACTGGTACGAACATAATCCTGAAATTGTATATCATTATGCAAAAAAAAAATAAATAAAAATAAACAAATCCGCCCTGACTGATATATATATATATATATATATATATATATATATATATATATATATATATATATATATATATATATATATATGTGTGTGTGTGTGTGTATTTGCACCTTTTAATTGAATATATATATATATATATATATAATTTTATATAAATTTAATTGAATATATATATATATATATATAATTTTATATAAATTTAATTGAATATATATATATATATATATATTTTCAATTAAAAGGTGCAGATATAATTTATAAAGATATAAGGTACACCAAGCCCGAACCTGTATATGAATGATATGATCCCCCGTTTATAAATTCCGGTTGCATAAGGTATTTTTAATTTTTACAATCTATCGTCTGTTCCTACAGACATCATCAGGTATGGAAGTAGATTTTGTTCTTGTTTTAACTTCTCAGTAATAAGAGGACAACGAAAATAGAGATGTAATCCGAAAAAATGCTATGAGAAATGTGTTATTGTTAAATCATTAACCTCTTTATTTGTTTTTTGTATGAATCTTTCATGAATTTATATATATATATATATATATATATATATATATATATATATATATATATGATATTATGCATATATATATATGTATGTATGTATTTATATTCGAACGCCTTCTCTTACATTTGTCAATTTGATTATATATATATATATATATATATATATATATATATATATATATATATATAATCAAATGGACACATATAGGTAAATGGAAGAGGAGGCGTTCGAATTCAAATATATACATGCATACATACATATATATATATATATATATATATATATATATATATATATATATATATGCATAATATCCTACATTAATTGCATAACTCGCAGCGTCATGCTACGTAAAATCACCAAGCCTAAGTATTGCAGACTGCATGAACTTCCGAGTTGTGTCTCAATGTAGGGTTACATATATATATATATATATATATGACTAGGTGTGTATAAACTCCTCTGTTATAATAAATACATTGAGGATCAGTTGTAATATTTCATATAATTAGGATTCACTTGCATTATATACCAACGGATTATTACCTGTACTACATATATATATATATATATATATATATATATATATATATATATATATATATATATATATATATATATATATATATGTATGTATATATATATATATATAAATGTATGTATGTATGTAAGTATTTATGTATGTACGTGTGTGTGTGTGTGTTTGTTTGTGAATGTGTGTGTTTGTGAACAGCAACTATATTTCCAGTAAATACGATTGAGAAAATACTGCCCGTAATATTTTTATTTAAATTTCTTGTCTTCTTATAAGGGTTTCCTTTTCTGGACATAAATTGTATGTTCTGTATATTCTTTTAGCCTTTTCAAGAATGAATTTATCTTTATTTTTAACTGAATGTATAGATTTTTTTTTCCATGCATCTAAAGTCATTGGAAAGTTTGTTTTTTTTTCTTTTTTTTTTTTTCTAAATTTTTAAATAAAACATATGGCAACATATATGCAAATAAGTTTTACACGGCCAATGCCGAACAACAAACATATTTAAAAAAAAATATTTTCATATCAGAAAATTAAATGCATCAGTGCATATCACATGGCATAAAATATATTTCTATATATTAATTATTTTCTATACTTTCGTTACTATATATTCAGATGAGAATTGTTAATTTCGTCCATTATTATTAGTTTGGTGCAAAAATAATGGCGTAATAATGTCGTTTTTTGACGTATTTTTAACGTCAAAAAACACATTATTACGTCATTATTTTTGCACCAACCTAATATTTATGTTTCAAAATATTTTTAACAACAGAAATTATAAAAAAAAATGTTCTCATATATGTGATGATTATTCTATACTTCAATTATTTGTTATTTATTGTTTGGTTTCTAAATGAATAATAATAATGTGTTAATGTTTCATCCAACATTCAATGTAAAAGACGTCCTGCGTATGACGATAAACTACATCCGCGTCCTGGGTATGGCGATAAACTACATCCAACAGCAAGGCCTCAGATAATGTTTTCGGAAGAAAAATGTTGCCAGCTATACGTTTTTGAAATAATAATGTTGCCAGCTATACGTTTTTGAAATTATATTGTTGCCAGCTATGTGTTTTTTGTTAAAAATAATGTTGCCAGCTATGCGTTTTTTTAAATAATGTTGCCAGCTCTAAGTTTTTTTGTAAGAAATAATGTTGCCAGCTATACGTTTTTTGTAAAGAATAATGTTGCCAGCTATACGTTTTTTGTAAAAGATAATCTTGCCAGCTTTACGTTTTTGAAACAACAATAATGTTGCCAGCTATACGTTTTTGAAACAATAATGTTGCCAGCTATACGTTTTTTATTCCATACAAAATTGGCATTTAAAATTCATATAAACTGGATTTGGCATTAAATAACCCAGAGTGGTTGATATGCCATAAAACCCAAACAAACAAACAAACAACAATCAATGTAAAAGTATAGATGTCTGTGCTTATACGTGTATTCTTCTATGTGCAAACCTTTGATGGTCGCTCCTTGAAGTCGAGGATTCAAACTAACCTTCACAAACCTCAACGACGCCAACTTTGTAACAATCGGATAGCAAATACAACAGCTCACAAAGGTTGCAACAGCGGATGAAGAGGGTTGCGCATAACGAACATGTTACAGAAGGCGCCACTCGAAATTGTAACAAAGTCACCGGCAGACCGTTTCATTTTCATAACCGGATTCAACATGTCTCATTCCATATGTGCCACAGAAGAATGTAAATGAAATCAAGTGTGTTGTTTGGTTTCTTCTTGGCAAGTTGAGATCCGCATTAAAACAAAATTCACGCTATCGCCCAATTTCTGCCCTGATATTGTTTCATCTCTAATCGAATTTTTCTAATCCAAACAGCGGTAGGGAAAGGGTGACAGAAGCAGCTTTTGGTGAAAATGAAAGTCTCTAGTCCTGTACCTGCAGGTTGGTAGCGAATCTATCTATCATCATACATAATTGATCAGTAAAGAAGAAATTTCATTCTTGGATACGAAATAAAGAATGAATGTAAATGAGTTAATTAGCCATTCTATTAGGCGCGTGGCTTGAACGTTATGGGTTCCAATCATGAAACTCCAGTTAATATCTGGCAATAGCCGATTTGATAAGCCTTCCGGTTAATACTAAACTTGGAACGATCTTCCACCTGCGGCATTATAGAAAAGTGCTTGAAAAGCAGAGTCTTAGTTGACCCTAGCCTTATTAGAGAATATTGCTTCAAGAAAATGTAAGGAAACCAGAACTACATATCATTGTGGGCGTGTGATCGAGCGTAATTGAAAAGCTTCTCTCCGGGGAAGGTTAACAATTGTCCCCTCAGAAGACTTGCAATATAAGCCACATGCTATTTCTGTAGATGTTGAAAAAAATCTTTTCCTGATAATCTGTGTGAGAGATGGATTAACCGAGTAAAATTGTATTCTTGTATATATGCCAGTCATTATTTATAAACTGTTTGTAAACCGATAATTAATATTACAATTCTATTTGTTTTTTATATAACAAATAATGAACATTCTTTTTTTTTTGGTCAAGATTGAGTGTGTTTCTATATGATTAGTAAAAGAAATTTTGTTTTTTTACGGTCTTGAAAGAATTATTAATACACGTAAATTACAACCAAATAAACAAAATCAATGTAGGAAAAATTGAAAAAAAATAAAAATATAAGTATTAGGAAACAATACGAAAAAAATAATGATTAATAATTTAGAGAGATATAAATATGTATGTAAATAGTAAGAACATAAGTTTAAGTAAAAAGAATCAAATGAAAAATGCTGTTATTTCATTTATTAATGAAATGAGAAGAGATCTCTCATTGATTTACTTTCACTTAAACTTTCATATTTCCGCGTCAGACACAATTTTAATATAGGAAATAGTTTTATCAAATACAGTGCTGATTTTTTTTTTTACTAAATTTTCTCTTCTCCGATGAAACGAAAGTTGAGCTAAATTGAAAGGATAAGCGATCTAAAATCCGAAGAAGAAGCTTTGAAAGCTCTTTGAATTTAGCAGGAATTACTGTCAAGTATCCGTTCAGTAAAATGTTCTGCGGATGCTTTTCTTTTCATAGAACTGGTTTCTTAAAACCTATTGAAAAGACCCTCAGGAGCGAGCAGTACAAGAGAATTTTACAGTTTTGTCTGTTCCCTTCTGCTGAAAGGGTGCAAATCGACCCCACCAAGCTCATTTCATGCAGGATAATGCTCCCTGTCACAAATCAAAATTGATGAATGAATACTTTGATGAGAAGCAGGTGAGTGTTATGACATGGGCGCCCCAATATCCTGACCTCAACCACATAGAAAACGTATGGAGCATTATAAAGTACAGGCTCTCGAGAAAGCAGTTGAGCAACATACTCAATAGCTTTTAAGAAACCAGTTCCATGAAAAGAAAAGCAGCGACTTGAAGCAACAAAAAATGGCTCTACACAAGGATAGTGAGAATACCATGGAAGAAACACGGGAGTAGCAACGAAGTTTTTGCGTAACTTATACAGAATGAAACAGTTGCAATTATAAGGTACATAATGAGGAAAGAGTTCTTGGAAAATTTAACATTCACATGTTCTGTTGAAGAAAAGGGATGGATATATATATATATATATATATATATATATATATATATATATATAGAGAGAGAGAGAGAGAGAGAGATAGAGAGAGAAAGAGAGAGAGAGTTGGTGTAAATAGTTGGCAAAACATATGCCAGGAGATCTAGAAAACATACAAATGTTTATAAGGGCTTCAAAGAACAGGAAATCGTGGAGAGTCACGATCGCCCATGCCCTGTAGGTTACACGATATAGAGGAATTATAACTATGATATGCCATGTTCTGTCTGGCAAACCATTTCCATTCACTTCATCTTCACTGACACCGAGAAAGTTCCTCTCAGACAGTTTCTTTCCAATCCCAATCAATGTTGCTTTGTAGAACAGAATCCCGAGAGGATGCTTTCTTGAAAACTACTTCTTTTACTATAGTCAACTTATATTTGTGTGTATCGTCTCACTTCTTCCACAACACTCTTTAAATCCCTGCTAAAAATTACGATATCACTGGCCAAAAAAATACATTTGGCATATTAGTTAAGACTGTTTCTAGGTCATATTAATTTGAGAAGAACATTGACTTGCTCCAATTAGCTTTAGTTTTTAAGAATTTTTTTTTCTAAAATGTATTTTTCGTGTCTGCGAATCTCTACACAGTGATGATAATTAGATTTCTGCCTTCAGTAAAACTATATTTATTATACTATTTAGGTTATTAACGAGTAATCAAATAATATTGAAGAAATATGACATTTTATTTAATTTTTTCTGATTGTGTACTAATAATTTAGATGTGATATTTACTTATAGCACACTATTCTTATAACAATGAACAGAGAAGTTTCAAAACATTTTCCAATAATATCCGCGTTTATTACAATAGATTATTGAAAAATTACAAATAAAAATATAATTTTCAATCAAATTTCCTACCAAAAGTAAATTCGCAAAATATCTAATTTAAGATATTCGACATTAAATTCAATATCCCAAACTGTCGACGTCATTGAGATTGACTTCCTCTGAAGGATGCTTTTATTATATGGCTTTTTCTTAGTTTTCTAAGTGCAATTACGCGTAAGAACCCCGCAGCAATCGGACGTTATGTGGACGTTCAATCAGCCTTGCTATCCCTCCCTCATAATCTTGATGTCTTGGTGGAAATATTCTACCTGTTTTTCGCTTATATCAAGGTTTTCAAGGAATATAGTTAAACAGGTAATGGATTCTGATACTAGTTCTTTATTCGAGAGCTCGGACGTATTTTAGTATCAGTTCTATTAGTTCTTGGTAGTTCTACGCTTTCTTTTTGCTCAGAAAACTTTTTACAATTGCGACGAAAGAGGTCCACGCAGGGGCCTCACTTTCAGTCATTCGGATGACAAAAATTTCATCGTTAATCTGTTTTGCTATTTGCATCCCATAAAAAAAATATTCCGCTTCTCATTACTCAGCGCAAGAAAATTTTGAGCAGATATAACTGAAGTATCTGGCATCTTGAACTAACGCCTTGATAATTTTTTTTTTTACATTAGGCCCAATTTCCTATGTAGCGTGGATTAGGTTAATGCGATCACGGTTAACCAGCGATTAATTTATGACATTGTTCGTCCCCACGACATGCTCGTAAACGAATGAGACAATCCTTCTTTTTCCAGTGTTGATACTGTCCTATAGACAAATAAAATATGGACATTTGGTAACACCCCTTTTGTGCCACAATAAGCATTTAAATCTTTTAAATTACACACATATCACCCACTTATCATTCTTTTGTAGAACAATATTTTTTACTCGTGTAGTACTCCTCTAAGCTCACTGATTGGCCAAGCAAACTTGGCAACAATATATACTTCAAACTTGGGCACCCCAGGCGGTGTAATGGTTAGCAAGCTTGTCTCGCTAGAACAATTACGAATGAGTAGTGAGTTCGATCCTCACTGGGTGCCCCAAACTTTCCGCTTTGTGACACATCTAAGCTACGCTTGGAAAATCGCTACATACTTCAAACTTCGTTTAGAGCTGTCAAGAAATAAATGCCACTAATCTGGGTCGTACTTTGTCAGACCCATTGCTAAAAGGAGGCCTTGAATGTTGTTGCAAATCCTAAAGCCGTCTTCCTCATTAAAATAATGAGCAAGTTACTTGTCTCTGTTACGGTAAAATATTATGTTAACATCAGAGTCAAGAGGACGATGCTCACTAAAACGAGGACGTAAAACGAGGACGTAAAATCTCAGGTACCTCTTTTGAGAAGGCTACATCTTTAACCAAGTCATTCAGCTCTCCTTGTGTGAAGATCTTCACATTTGCAATCTGAAAATCTCTCAAACACTAATGATAATTACTACTACTGCTCTTGCTGCTGCTGTTGAACGCTTCATCAATTGCTTCTACAATATTCACAGTGTCATTATTTTGATCGAGATCAGGAATGGAAGAAAGAAAGATATGGAAAGGGAACACAACTACTATGTGGAACGAACCGTTTTGTAGATTCATTATCAAGATAGCGCCACGACTTCATCTCGTGACATTTCCATCCTGACATGTTCACCATACAAAAAAAAAACGCAATCATCATGATTGAAATTTAGAGACACTAGTCAACGGCCGATCCCGATGCACAAATTCTGTCTGGAAAACTAGTAGCAGCAGATTGGATGTAGATCTCTAGCCTCTATACTGTTATTCGTATTCATAATAAGACAAATGGTATTAATAGTTTCTCCTTAATATTTAAAGAATTATACAATTTTAAGAAATGTAAACTGTTATATATCAGGCTGGTAGAATTTTTAAAAAAATAAACGAGTAATTTTATTTTGAATATAAACAATAATTATTTTTTTGTTTTACATTAATTGAAGCAGATGGATGAAAAAATGATTAAAAACAATCCTCTTGCGTGTATTAAATAGCAGCCATCTTGTAGTTTTATGTAATCAACGTGAAGAATTATATTGCCTAACATAAACAAAACGATGGTTAGAGAGAGGAAATTAAACATGTTCAGAGATAATAACATCATTGAAAGCGTTTCATGTTTAATATCTTGAAAAGTAGAGCTAATTCATCAGATTTACGTGCATTCTTGGTTTCAGTGAGCCTTGTTTGCCATTAAAAAAAAACGTCCTAATATCCTATTCTATTTGAAAACAAAATTATTGGTAGGTGTAAGTAGGCGTGAAAAATGTCTAAAAGGTGGTCAGTTTTCATTTACAGATTGCGCAATGAAAAACAACTTATAAGATAGCAATTATTTTAAATTTAAAAAAGTTTAAAACTGATGAAAAGTTTTCCTGGATACCCTATATCTGTATGTGCACTGTCTCTTCAAGACGTGAGTGGTCATCGCTCTCCATAACTTCTTATGCTTTGTACCACTTGATAACCATTTTTTTTCGTTATATCTATCAATCCATCTACTTCCGTCCATTTGGTAGGAACTCGCTTTTTCCTCTGTCCCTTCAGTTTTCAATATGTCCTTAGAGTTTCAGATTCTCTAGACACTCATTGATCATTATGCGTTCTGTGCCCTTCTGACTTTAAATAAGAACTTCATTTTTGTTTCATTTATCCTTAAAACTTCCTCGTTAATCACATGTTCACTCCATGCGATTCTCGCTATTCCTCTGCAGAACGAAACTTCTGTTGCCTGAAGTCATACGACATATTATTTAGAAATGTCTCTTTTTTTTTAAGAGGATGCTCAAGCGAAGCGGATCCGATACATATAAAGCACAAATTATTATTTTCGGAAATAATTTAATGTGAAAATTAAAAGTTTTCAATCAACAGAAAATAATTAAAACCCTCATTAATTTGTTAGATGCCTTGGGAAAAGAATTTTTTCTGGAGCCAGTGTAGTATAATTGCGGCCAACATTTTAAGTACTCCATTGTCACTGAAGTTAAGAAAATGTCTGATCAACCATCTAATGGCAAATATCGGAGAAAAAGTAAAAGAACAAACTAACTCTGTCAAATAGCAGATATAGTATAAATCTAAAGTTATACATCATTGCAAACTAAAAAATTAATTTCCAAGAAAACGTCAAGGAATATGAGAGTTCATTCATCTAATGATACATAGGAGAATTGTTTAAATAAGAAAAAATTACTGTCAAAAATATAGTGTATTTCACGGATATATGACTTCATTTACAAATAATATATTTTCTTCTAATTCCATTCTTTACCTTATAAAACAAAAAATCTTGAAAAAAGATGTTATTCAAAATATCAGATTAATGATATTTTATAAATTTGAAAACAATCCTTTGTTAAATACAAAATTCTGCGAATTTATATATATATATATATATATATATGTAATTTTAAAAACGAGGAATGTATTGATTTTAATTTTAAAAGTCTCTAAGGCCCTTTCAACCAACATCTCATCAGGAGGTAATCGTTGGATAATTAATTAAAGAAAAGAATAGTAACGACAATAAAGAGCAAAAAGGGGGAACACGCTAAAATAACAAACAAGTGTATATACTTGTAACGAGGGAAGGGGAAATAACGTGTAAATAAATAAGCGAGGGACAGTTAAAATAAAGTATCCCCCAACAGATTAAGAGACTTTACAAATTCCTTCTGCCGGCAAAGAGAAGGTTTCCTTAATCCTATACAGACCGATTCCAAAATCTTCAAATGATTGTTGGAATCGGCTGTATGAATAATTTTAAACCACTCTTTTTTGTACGACTTGGCACAGGCTATATTCTCAACTAAGTGTTGAGCAATAGCCGATTCCATATTCATGGGGGGAAGATAGCATATTTTATCTATCTTACCAAGTCGTATTTTGGAAGGTACATGCTGATTGATTCTAGTTTCCAAATGCAAGGTTGTACGCCCTACATAACCAGCAGCACACTGGCAATTAAACTCATATACTAAATTACTCAATTTGATGTAGGGCAATACATCCTTGCGAAACGACGGAAACACAGACCTAGTTCGAAAAATGCTACGTAAAGCAACTGATGGGAAACAACCGGAAACCGACTTGTTAACCTGCTTAATTAAGCCTTGGTCCCTATCCCCAATCCAGGGAATCTTCAAATACACTGGACATTTAGAAGGCCCCTGGACTTTAGGGGAATGGAATTCCTTAGTCTTCTTACTAATAGTAAGGTCAATGAGGGCCTCCGGATAGCCATTACTGAGGAAAATCTGCCTAATGTCCTCAAATTCACGGTCCAATCTAATAGAACAAATTTTAAGCGCTCTGTACACCAAGGTTTTAACAAGATTGATGTTCCTTGATGCAGGAGCAAATGAACGCCAATTCAAATAGAGACCCGTAAAGGTCGGTTTGCGATAGATGCTTGTAAGAAAACCCCTCTACTACGCTCTACAAAAACGTCCAAAAAAGGCAGACAATTGTCCTTCTCCACTTCCATAGTGAAGGACAAACCTTTGTGCAAGGAGTTGAGCTCATTGAAGAACTCAACAGCCTCACTTTCATTTGAAAAGGTTGCAAAAGTGTCATCGACGTACCTGACATACACAAACGGTTTAGACACTTTGCCAAAAAGTAACATCTCGTGGTAGCCTACAAAAATATCAGCCAATGCAGGGCCAAGAGAACTGCCCATTTGGAGCCCATCCACTTGACTCTTGGGGGATACTTTATTTTAACTGTCCCTCGCTTATTTATTTACACGTTATTTCCCCTCCCCTCGTTACAAGTATATACACTTCTTTGATATTTTAGCGTGTTCCCCCTTCTTGCTCTTTATTGTCGTTAATATTCTTTTCGTTAATTAATTATCCAATGATTACCTCCTGATGAGATGTTGGTTGAAAGGGCCTTAGAGACTTTTAAAATTAAAATCAACACAATTATATATAAATTTTTTACCTCTAAACATTTGTGTATATATATATATATATATATATATATATATATATATATATATATATGTATATATATATATATATATATAGTGTTCACATCCGGAAACTGCATCTTCAAATTGAATTTTTCTTCACTAGAATTCCATGACGAATGTTACATGTGCTCTCGAATTTTCTTATTACACTCTGTAATCTATCTCTTTTGTACTTTATGGGACCCCATCTCCTCCGAACTTAAATATATTAGACAAAATATATGATATTATGAAAAAGGGTTCTCTCTTACTTTGTCTTCATTCAGCTGCGAATATTTTGTTTGTTGAATTTAATGCACTCATGGCAAGTGGTTCAACATTCTAATGTAACAAATGTTGCTGGTATTCAGGCTTTCAATATTTTCATTTGCACAATCTCTTATTCCCCATGTAAATTTTCCTATTCTTTACATTATTAATGCGGAGAAACATGTTTCTTTACTTGATTGATCCTTATCGCTCTCCTAACTCTTGTCGTGCTTCGCAACATTGTCATCTTGGCATGTCGGATTATATCTAATTATATTATACAGGAACATCCTATTCATAAGATCTTTACCAGCATGCTGATTGGGATTCATATCGTGATATTCTTTGAGAAGTCTCTTGCACTGATATTTTTAACCTTGATATTAAAATATGTCCATGCTTAAAATATTGCAGCTACAATTTATCCGGTGCTAGTGTTAATTATTTAGAAATTTTTGACAAAATTTAAAGAAGAATAAGCAATATTATCTGTCACCGTCACGAATATTCACTTATTTGCTATCGACGTAAAGTTGTTTCCCTTTGCTTTTTGTATAGTAGACTCAAGGTAATTGTTCGGATCTGTTCTTCGCCATTTTCGCTAGATTTTATGAATTTAAGCGCAGTACTAGATTAGGAAACAAAGTCTCACCAGATAATATTTGAATGTAACCGTATTTTTTTCGCATTTCTTGCTATATTGCGTCGACATGCTTTATGAACAAATTCGATCTTAAAAAAAAGTAAATGCAATGTCAATCATTATCTACTCTCTTCCTAATTACTTTTCTATTGTTCATGTACCTTCATATTGTTTTTTTTTATTGCCTAATTCCTTCACAACTCGCAATCCCTCGTGTTTTAGTGACTTTACAACACTGCTTGGGGTAATTTATATATATATATATATATATATATATATATATATATATATATATATATATATATACATATATATATAAAAGTGAACATAGAAGTCAACACTTAGAGGCGACAGTCTGTTTCATGCTATATGCAATCGTCAAGCCACGTCAAGTGGCTTGACGATTGCATATAGCATGAAACAGACTGTCGCCTCTAAGTGTTGACTTCTATGTTCACTTTTATATTTACACACGCTCTATCTCTGATATTGAGCACTTTATTCCATAAATATAGCACACCTTAAGACTATATTTCTTTATATACATATATATATATATTTATATATATATATATATATATATATATATATATATATATATATATATATATATATGTGTGTGTGTGTGTGTCTGTGTGTAGAAACATGCATATATATATTTATATAAGCACATATATATGTATATATAAACACACACAAACACTTATATAAACACACACACAAACGAAACGCACACTCACATATATGTGTGTGTGTATGTATAAATAAACAGTCAGGTTAACACGAAATTTTATATATATATATATATATATATATATGTGTGTGTGTGTGTGTATATATATATTTGTGTGTATATATATATATATATATATATATATATATATATATATATATATATATATATATATATATATTACAGTCAATTCATGGTTGTAATCAAGTGTTAATTTCTCATAGTAAACAGTTAAACGCTTCAATCAGCGAGGCTTGGATGCAAAAATTCAAGTTACTTCAATCTCTTATACGTGACCTTTTTCTATACTTATGAATATGATCTGGCATTACATTCTGTGCCTCAAAGCCTAAATGTTGCAAAAAATAAAATAAAATAAAAAATAGGAATCCTGTAAAATATATAGGGTCGCATAAGTCTGGTCAAAACATCGTTATGATGCAACCGGCCACGTACAAAATATATCTAACTTGACACATCGAACCTGTTTTCAATTGAAATATTAATGAATCAATTGGCAATATTTCATGTTCAAAATATTAAGGTAAAATGTAGGATATGCTATTCTACTTGTACAAAATCGGCTGGTAAACAGTTAATCTAAAACTTTAATGTCTCTGAATTGTAGATTTCATTTTAATATCAAACACATAACCAATTCCAATTGTTCTACTTTATTTGTTTCATTTGACCATGAGTTTAGTCGTACCAAATGATTTCGAACCTACAATGAAAATCTCATACATGTTGTTCTATCCAATAAAAATACATCTATTGTTTTATATCGTCCATTATTTCATATAAACGGAACATATATTTACATTGACGGCCATAATTGATATAATTGAATATGCATACACCTGTGGTTCCCCCTCACTGGAATTTGATGGACTGGTGTCCGTCATAAATACCGACGGACGTGTCTTTACGAGAGTCAAAAGAGCCTTAGTCTGAGAGTTAAGTCTATAACGACGCCCATTGGACTACGCTATTGATCTACACTTCTTAGCTACGACTATGACGCGTACCAGTCGATTACTGCTACCGTATTCTGCTTGGTAGGCAAAACCACTTAGCTACTTCGTTCAAATATATCCCTTTCCGGGACATATTAATAATGTACTGTAATTAACCGCTATTCTCTTTTAATGAAGATACTGCTGTTAGAATGTTAAACACTACAGATCAAATTTCCTTCCTAAAGGACTGTCTGTGATCGTGAAAAAAAATGAATGAAGAAATATAGATCTATATTTCCATCAAATGTATTTAAACATGCATTCTTTACTCCATGAAATTTCGTAGAATGTTTAAATGATTTTTTTTTCTTAAGCATTTCACCACAAGCAAGGCGGGAAGCCACTATGACGCAAGGGGTTACAAAAAATTTAGAGCAAGATCAGATAAGAAGGATAGAAGAAAGGATGAGGGTAGTGGATAGATCAAGGCAACTGGAGATGTCGATTGACATTACACTTGAATAGCTTGAGATTATAGCTCACAGGGAAACAGGAAAAGGGAAGGGAGTTCCACAGGCGAGAGTTGCGAGACATGAAGCTATTACAGTAGAAGAGACGGCTACATTTAGGAGTTTCGACAGTGAAGGGGTGAGAGCAGGATGTCATCCTCGTAAGGCGCAGGAACTCATGACGTCTGAGAACCATCGAATGCAGCTCCTCGGAGTAATTTCCATGAAAGTATTTGTATTTGGATCAATTCCATTAGCTGGATATTCACAATACCAAAGGAATGAATGTATCTACAAATACATCAGATTATGAAGTTCTTTCGAGAGCCAAATTTGTTAGCTGAAATGCTTTTATTCATCGATATATATCATTCGAAAAAGAAGACAGATGCCTCCCCAAATTAATATTGTATGTTGAGCTATGAAAAAGCAAAAGTTCCCAGTAAAATTATAGACAGAATTTAATTTGTTGATCCAAATTGTGAAGTGAGCACTCACAACGAAAACAAATTCAGCTAATACCTAAAAAGGTATGAAAAATTTTGACAAGAAATCAAAATTTCAATGTTATACAAACCAGCTTCTCAAAAACCACCTAAACCCCTCAACATTTCGTTCTCCAACATCCGGCGTATTAGGACAAACTTCTGCAGTCTGGAATCCTTCCTCACTGCAAACGGCCCGGATATACTGGCTCTCTGTGAGACAAACCTTGTATCGTCTATTCCCTCTTCCGATCTCTCATTCCCCGGCTATCTTCCTCTCCTCAGTAAAGACTCTCTAACCCACATGCACGGCCTTGGTGTCTACGTCAAGGAACATCTCTCTCTGGCCAGAGAGTCCTCTCTCGAATCGTCAGACCAGTCATACATGTGTCTCCGACTCTCTCTCCTCAATGCGGTAAGCTATCTTTTCTTCCTTTACCGCTCTCCATCCTCTCAGGACTGTGAGATACTCGATAGCATTTCTGACAGCATAGAAAAAGCTCTCTCCCTCCACCCGTTTGCTCACATTTTTGTGTTTGGTGACTTTAACGCCCATCACACCTTGTGGCTTAAGAATGCTACTACTGACCTCGCTGGCATTCAAACGCTCAATTTTTCATTCTGCCATTCCCTTACACAGATAGTTAACTTCCCCACTCGTTTTGCCTTCAACCGGGAAGGTAAAGCCTCTCTTCTCGACCTGTGCTTTACCTCCATCCCCGAATCCTGTTTCCCCACGCAACTCTGCCCTCTTGGTAACTCTGACCATGCAGTAGTATCAGTTAACATCTCCTTCAACTCCACCCACTATAAAGAACCTCCTACCACAAGAACCTCGTTCTACTATCAACGAGCTGACTGAGATGCGTTCCGTGATTTCCTCTGCGATGTCCACTGGGATGGAGTCTTTAAGCTACCCGTCCAAGATTGTGCTTCTGAAATCTCTTCCTGGGTTAAAGCTGGAATCGACGCTTTCATCCCATCAAGGAAATATAGGGTCAAGTCGCGCTCCTCCCCCTGGTTCTCCGCTGCTTGCTCAGCCGCCATCGCCCATAGGAACCACTACTTCCACCTATTCCGTAGCGACATGTCTGACTGCAATAGACGTCTCTCTCCTCCCGTAACGAGTATAAGCGTGTCCTCAACGATGCTAAGTCACTTTTTGCGGCTCGGATGAAGGAACGTATTGCATCTCGCAAATTTGGCTCCAAAGATTATTGGCGTCTCTGCAAGAGCGTATTGAACAATTGCAAATCCTCTATACCTCCTTTATTCAACCAGTTTGAAGTCCTGACCTCCTCTACTGACAGGGCTGAATGCTTTGCTCGGAAATTTTCATTCAACTCGACGCTCGACTCTTCCGGTGTACACATACCTGACTTCCCTCTTAGAACTGAGGCCTTATTAAGCGGATTAAACATAACCCCCTCTTTGGTACTGGGCGTTATCTCTAATTTAGACCCCAACAAGGCTAGTGGTGGAGACTGGATACGAGCCATTGTTTTGAAGAAATACGCGCCCGAACTGGCGCCCGCCCTTTCTAAACTATACAACTACTGCCTCAAAGAATCTTGTTTTCCTGACTGCTGGAAGTCCTCTTCCATCGTTCCTGTCTTCAAGAACTCCGGCGACCCTTCTGACCCTTCCAACTACCGTCCTATCAGTCTCTTTCCCCTCTTCGGCAAAGTCTTCGAAGCCCTAATCAATACCGGGGTGGTTAAACACCTCAAATCCCATAATCTGCTCTCAGACAAGCAATATGGTTTCCGCTTTGCCCGATCTACAGCCGATGTGCTTACGGCCATCACTGAAACAGTCTACCGAGCTCTTCAAAATAACGGGGAAGCCCGAGCCGTGGCACTAGACATCTCCAAAGCATTTGATAGGGTTTGGCATGCCGGCCTTCTTCGCAAGCTCCAGGGTTATGTCATTACGGGTCGATTATATAACCTAATACGACCATTCCTGTCAAACCGTAAATTGAAGGTCGTTCTCAATGGATTCTCCTCCAGTTTCTATCCCACGAACGCAGGTGTTCCTCAAGGCTCCATCCTAGGCCCCACTCTATTCCTTATCTACATAAATGACCTCCCTGACGCAATAACTTCCCAAGTTGGCATATACGCGGATGACACCACAATTTATTCCTGCCTCAAAAACAAATCTAGTCTCGCTGACAAAACTCGCCTGGCCGTGCGTCTCGAAAAGGACCTCCAATCGATTGTGAACTGGCGCACGAATTGGCTGGTCAACTTCAACGTTTCAAAGACAAATCTGCTCTCTATTAATCACCACAGAGATCCTTCCCGTCCCTCCATTAGAATGTCTGACGCTCAACTTCTCGAGAGAAACTGACTGCTGACCTGAGATGGAATAAATACATTGAGTCAATTGCCTCGTCCACTGCAAGGAAAATTGGCTCCCTGAGCCGCGGGAGGATGTTTTTCTCCCCAGAGTCGATCCTCCAGATCTACAAATCAACAATTCGCCCTTGCATGGAGTATTGCTGCCATATATGGTCTGTTGCCCCTTCTGTTTGCCTCGGGGTTCTTGATAAGCTCCAGAGGCGGATATGCAATGTAGTTGGCCCTTCCCTGGCGTCTCGTCTACAGTCACTTTCTCACAGACGCGCCGTCGCCTCCCTGTCTGTTCTACAAATACTTCCATGGAAATTGCTCCGAGGAGCTGTATTCGCTGGTTCCCAGACGTCATGAGTTCAAGCGCCATACGAGGCTGGCATCCCGCTCTCACCGCTTCACTGTCGCAACTCCTAAATGTAGCCGTCTCTTCTACTCTAATAGCTTCATGTCTTGCACCTCTCGCCTGTGGAACTCCCTTCCCTATTCCTGTTTCCCTGTGAGCTATAATCTCCAGCTATTCAAGTTTAATGTCAATCGACATCTCCAGTTACCTTGATTTATCCACTACCCTCATCCTTTCTTCTGTCACTCCTATCTGAACTTGCTCTAAATTTTCTGTAACCCCTTGCGTCCTAGTGGCTTCCCCCTTTGCTTGGGGTGAAATGCTTAAAAAAATTGCGGGTAACAAATAGGAGACAAGTAATTGATTAGAATATACCAGATTTTCATGTTCGAAATGCAATCGCTTCTGTTTACCCAAGCAGATCTCATTAATCACATGTAAAGTCAAACAGTGAGATACAGGTTTAACTAACAAGTTTCACAATTTGACGATGATCTTACATACACATATTGTGGAAATCATGTTGCAGCACTGATCACGCAATTCAAATGCCGTAACCAACAAACCCATAACAAAATATCCTAATAATAAATTGTTAACATGTACAAACGGTGCACTAAATATTTCAGATTATATTTTAGCTTGATTTTTGATTGCAAGTTTCATTATCGATAACCCATATCAGTGGTGACCATACTAATTTAATAGATCTATAGCAATTTATATATATATATATATATATATATATATATATATATATATATATATATATATATATATATATATGTGTGTGTGTGTGTTTTTTGTGTGTGTGTGTGTGTGTTTATATGTAACTGTTGTTAACATACAGCGAGCGTTGACATTTTGTTTCATGCATAAAAGCAATCATCAGGCTATTCGCCATGGGCTGTCTATTCTGTATAAACATTTATTGAGCACTTTAACCTATAAATATATTATAACGTAAAACTATATTTATCATATATATATATATATATATATATATATATATATATATATATATATATATATATAACACATTTCTTCATATCATATTGGTCAGATCATTATAACTGTAACATTCAACCATTTGTGGAATATTTTAGTAATGTTATAACGAATCTACGTCTAAAATACTTCATGTTTATTGCACAATTGATATGCAGTAATGAGTAGTGAATTAGTCAAAAATTACTTTAGATTGTTCAGTGGAAAAATTTCAAATAAACCGAAGTAAAGTTTGAGCACCTAAATTACGTTATCAATACACGTTATCATCCCAATAATTGATTGTAAAAACAAATTTGCGATAAAATAAACATACTGTTTACACACTGATATATACACAAACATGAACATCGTAAGATATGCATGGAATCAAAAAGCAAGCAATGAAAAAAAAACATTTAAATATCTAAGCATAAGTTCCATTATTTAATTTCCAAAATGTATAATTAAACAAACAACGATGAGCAACTTGTAAGCAAAGCATGTAAAACTGCATACACTATTAGACATATATTAACCGTGGCTTCAGACATTGGTTTCTCAAGACATAAATGCGATAATATAAACAACATGTACGAGATCTTAGAGCCTGTAAAATTGTAAGATATAATACCATTTTTTTAAAACAGTTTATCTATACAAAAATATATAAACCAAAATATATTGTCAATAAAATCAGTTTCTTTTCTCAACGTATATCTGATAAGAATACGCCAATGAAACTAGACTCTCGAGATAAACACTTCTTATAAAACTACGTCAATGAAAGCTGATCTACAAACAAATATATTACAATGAATATATTTTCTATTCATAAAACTCTGTTCTAAAAATCTGGTCGGCATTAGGTAACCCATTGAGATTGATATGCCACAAAACAAACCAAAACCAAACAAATTCGAAAGCCGTAAGTTATACAATACATCACACTACAAGCAATGAAACAAAAACAAAACATGAAATTTAAACATGTAATTATTAGGTTGTTGCAAAAATAATGACGTAATAATGTCGTTTTTGACGTATTTTTAACGTCAAAAAACGACATTATTACGTCATTATTTTTGCAACAACCTAACACCATCATTTAATATCCCAAGTTTTATAGCGAAACGTTATTTGTAGTAATCTTCCTCCATTATCCTTATTTATTTATTCCGTTGGGTTAATAATATTTTCAATATATGTATATTCTCAGTAGAAGCAGAGTATACAAAAGAAGAAAATAGGATGGCAGTTAAATGAAATGAATGACATTTACGTATTCCAGTATGAAAAATTCAAACTCAAACTTAAATTAAAATAATGGCACATATATCTGAGAAAGCGTCCATCAACAACTGGGTAGGGCTTTTCAGTTACGTCATGTCTTAGTATCTTCAGTGGCACCACCATATATTGCATCATAGAAAAATCTAGAGCTATATTCTGATGTTAGCTTAGTGTTTACGCATGAAAAAGCAGTCTGTGTGTATTGGAGTTCGAAGGGAGCTTGTTATTGGGTGTTTATCTGATGGCAGAAAACTAAGGATGCTCTCATTGTTTTATAAACAGCTTGGCACGGGCGTTGTCGCAGGATTTACTAGAACGAATTTACTTGAACGTAACATCTGACTGTATTAGTGATTTAGGCGTCATATTTTCCCTCGGGTTTATTTCTCATGCCTTTCCCATAATTTGGTATGGTCGAAACGAAGTTTAAAATATAAATGTTCCTTCTCTTACGTTGATTACCATCCCTCGCTAACGATTCCCATTTAGTCGAAGTGTGTGTGTGTATATATATATATATATATATATATATATATATATATATATATATATATGTATAATGACATAATTTAGCACTTGAAAATATATTTCAATTAAGCACTGTTGAGTGATAGGCTAATTCTATAAACAACAGCAACCTGCGTTAATGCAAAGCTCTTCAGTAAAATGAATTGGAGCACCCCAGCTGATTGGCATTTGTTTACATTCGTAAAAACAATATGCTAGATTTTGTTGTTTCTCTCTGTCAAATAAAGATAGCTCAGTGGTAGAATCTCTAA
Organism: Acanthosepion lycidas; assembly: GCA_963932145.1. Taxonomy (NCBI): domain Eukaryota; kingdom Metazoa; phylum Mollusca; class Cephalopoda; order Sepiida; family Sepiidae; genus Acanthosepion; species Acanthosepion lycidas. The sequence continues at coordinate 81,146,152 of OZ010591.1, read as the reverse complement.
CTGGTCAGTTGGGTTTTGAACCGGGCTTGGAGTAATCGGATGACTAGTCGCACTGAGGAGCTGTGATACAGCGAAATAGTTCTGTCTGCGAATGATATATATATATATATATATATATATATATATATATATATATATATATATATATATATATATACGCATAGACACACACATATATATTTTACACTGGATGTCGGAGTAAACAGTTCCTTATCAAATATACCACTTTAAGAGTTATTATTATTATTATTATTATTATTATTATTATTATTATTATTATTATTTTAAATGATAATAATAGAAATCGGTAAATAGACAAGAAATGAATAAAAGTATAAAATTATCATCAAATATATGACAACAATTTTTGTTAAAAATGTTTGAAAGATAAATAATGGAAAAAATGGCCTATATAGAACCAATAATAAAAGTAGTAAACAAAAGAAAAGTAACTTACGACTCGAAACGTTTTCCTAAAAATTTGGAAATAAGTATTCGTCCATAAAAATGTTAAGTTACAAACAATAAATAATGTTAAATCAATAAAAATAAAAAGGTAAATATTGTTAAAAATGTTTCAACGATCGAGAAAGAAATCGAGGGTGCTGAACCAAAAGTCAAAATAAAATAAACAAAGCAATTACTAACCGATATGTTTCGAAAATTCCGTCATCTTTCTTAAAAAATAGAAATGTTACGCGTAATTATAAATTTAGTAGAATTTTTTGTGCCAATGTATAATTAATTTAACAAATACTTTGTATTAAATCTTTATAATATATTAATTCTTAGTAAGATATTCCTCTAAATAAATTAAACTTGCAAAATAACACTTATTTTAAAAATCAACAATCAATAACCACGACTTATCTAAAAAATAAACAAATATGTATTTTAGTAATTGGATATTATTTGTATTTGATAATATAATAAAAAAAAGTCTAATATAATGAACAAAAAATGTAAGAATAAGTGAATATTTAAAATTTTCTTTTAAAATGTATCGAAAAGAGCACTTATGTACAGTCCGACACCAGTGTTCTTTTTCACTGCATCATACTTCTCCTTCTTGATTGTCAGTTATTATTATTATTATCATCATTACATTTGTATTTACATGATCTTCCGCATCCCAACCAGACACCTAAGGTCAACATTTTGTCATAACATATTCCAACGATCATCTCTGTAAATAACAAACAGGAGAAAAAGATCACACATATTTTTCATAGATAAATCTCTTCATAATGTGTAAGGGGTTACTTTTGAGTACAATATTTTGTATTTCCTTAATACATGGGCTAAATGGAATCCCTTCAATTGGCTCTATCGAAACCGTTTCCAAGCAATCCGAGGGATCCAACCAAAGGTGGAATTATTGATGCCGTCATGTCACACATTTTTTGAGATTCCCATTCAATATTATTGTATTTTGGAGTTTTGTTTTTTTTAACATAATCAAAGATGCATTAGTATCTGCGGGGGACTGTCGTGTTATTAAAAAAAAGTACGTTCCGTATTGCGACATTTGACCATGTTGTCTGGAAAATCGATTTGACAGTTCTGTCTCTATAATAAATTCCCAGCAAAGTTGTTAAATGTTTTATCTCTGAAAGTAGATCTGGATTATGTTCATACCAGTTTCATTCAATGATCTTCCTGTAAAAGTAACACATTTTCCAGTGTAGATATTTGCCCACTCTATAGTACAGAAATGTTATATTCTGTGGGTGCTAACATTTTTTAAAACTGATACATATTGGTCAATTTTTTCTCGGTATTTATCACGGAATCTGCATTTGAGAATAACACGATTTTTCAGTATGTTAGCTTGGTAATTTTTGTTTAGCAAGCATTGGTCCGGTGCAGCAAGAATAAAATTTAATTTAAATTAAATTATCAATTTTAAAAAAATCCCTCCATATTATAAAGAATTTTAAACTCACACTTCCAATTGGAGAATATTAAATGAGAAAATGAGATAAAACACTAATAACAGGACTGTAAGTCCTTCTTTTATAATATTCTATGCATCCATAAATATGCACATGCACACATATATATATACATTCGTACAAATACACACATACATCGACATACATATCCATATATATCCATATATTCACATACACACACACACACACATATATATATATATATATATGTGTGTGTGTATACTCATACATACACACATACATATGTAGATACACACACACATATATATATATATATATATATATATATATATATATACACATATATACATACACATACATATACACATATATACATATACACATACATATACACATATATACATATATACACTCATATGCATATACACATATACACATACACAAAAATATATCCATATCCATATATACACCACATGTGCGTGCATGCATAAAACATATCAAAATCCAATCTTAATTACATCATTATATCTATATTCTCCCATATTATATATATGAACTAACAAATTCTTATATTTATACATATATACACTATCTATGAAACGACATATATGTAACCATCTATATATACACACCCACACTCACATATACATATATAGAAATTATAAAAAATTGTATACATACACATCCACACATATACATGTACACACATATCCCCCACACATATATACACCCATATATACATATAACTACATATATAAAAAAAAAGATTACCTATATACATACAATTATATATACATACATATACATAACCACAGCCACCCACTCCAAAAATGTGCCCACAATACACAAATATAACACATACATGCCTATGTTTCCTTATAAACGCATATACATATACATATCGAAAGACGTATCAATGTTCAAGTTCAATTACATAGTTATATACATACAGTTATGAGGTCGGATAGCAACATTTCCAAAAACAAAAAATCAAGATATATAATATTAGTCTTCCTATATAGTTATTTCTAAATATATTTAGCTAGATTTAGGTTGTTCTTATGTCGAAATTTAAAAATTAGTTCATTATGTTTGTTTAGTAATAAATTTATGTGGCATCTGTCTCTGAAATTTATTAGATTTCTGGCTCTCGAGATTATCTTCCACTTTATTTTTGTGGTTAAGCCACCATCCAACAAATCCCAATAATGTTTTGACAGTGCCGTTTGGTTATTTTTACATTTATTTTTGAAGGACTGGCGATGGTTATAAAATAGATGTTCCCAACTTCCCGCCGATATTCCTATGTTTATCCTTTTATGCTCAAAATTATCTTATCTAAATTGTTGCCTCATATATTACATTATATATATATATATATATATATATATATATATATATATATATATATATATATATATATATGTATATTTATTCATGTGTAACATGCCCTCAGCCTACCTGTAATCAATCCATTGCGAATCACTCCAATTTATGAAAATTTCTTATTAAAATGTTTCGCATATATTATCAATATACAGAAATAAATACTCAATAACTGGTAATCAACTTAGTCTGCGAGTGATTTTTCAATAGGAGGCAATGTGAAACCTTCAAAATGTAGAAGCTATTCTTGATTTGTAAATAAGAATCTATTATCCTTATATTTCTGGAATCAAATATACATATTTTTCAGTAATGAATATATCTCAAACCTCGGGGAGATGCTAATATATTTGTGATGTGTATGGCAAGAAAGACAAAAAAATGCTGTAAGAGAATAAGAATTTACTTTGCAGAAGGAATCTCATCAAATATTGACAAACAAAAAGGCTATAGCTGGGTAATGAATAATAAATGTATAACAAGCAGAAAGATAATTCTGTAAGTATGCATATTACAAAGGAAACTTTTGGCTCTAAATGTACATGCATGAAACGAAACACTAATTTAAAAAAATATGAATGAAACAAGGAAATACGAAAAATACATGAAAAACATTAGAATCATAAACTCGAAGTAGTTGTTAAGAATTTTGCATTTCCTTGCAGTACCGAAAAGAATGAAAAAATATTAGAGGTAAGATGAAGATTACAAATCACACTGTGCTGAAAGCAAGGTACCAAGGTCAGTGTGCCCGGGACACCATTTTTTGAATGTGTCGAATGTATTTCTTTTTTATGAGTTGCATATTTTTTTTTACAAAGCCTTCGCTTTAAAAAATAAATATTCGGGTGAGAAAACATATAGGATAAAAGAAAGCTGTAAGAAGAAAATCAAGGAGTGATCCTTACAAATAAGAAACGTATTAGGAAAATAAAGATTGAAAGTAAAATGAATGAATGGTTTGGAAAAAGGAAAAAAAAAAATAGGAAAAAAGTGAAAGAAAAATAAAATTCGGAGAAGACAGGGAAGAATATAAAGAAGGAAAAGGAAAAATGTTGAGGTAGAGAAAAATGAAAAAAGGAAAAAAAAATAACAAACAATCAAATAAAGAAAGGAAGGAAGATCGAAATGAAAGAAAGAGCCAAAGAAATCAAGAAGAACTGAAGAATGGAAAGAATGAAAAAGAAAGAAAGAACGATTATATTAGGTTGGTGCAAAAATAATGACGTAATAATGTCGTTTTTTGACATTAAATAATACGTCAAAAAACGACATTATGACGTCATTATGTTTGCACCAACCTAATATTAGGTTGGTGCAAAAATAATGTCGGTTTCTCACATAGTAACATATGTGAGAAAACGACATTATTTTTGCACCAACCTAATACATGAAAGCGGCAACATTAACATAATCCATATAGAGAAAAATGAAAAAAAAGGAAGAGAAAGAAAGAGAGAATTACAAAAAAAAATATATATACTAAACAAACATTTGTTTAAAAAAGAAACAAAATGAGGAAAAATGCATAAAATATATGAAAATAAAATACAAAAATTAAGTTTTCGAAAGAATAAAAAAAGAAAGTGTATTAAAGAAAATGATGAACAATGGCAGAAGAGGCAATAAAAAAAAACAAGTACTAAAAATGGTATACAAAAATAATTTCAAGGTAGATGGAAAGAGTAACGCGCTGTTAAAATATAAAATGACAAGGAAAAACGAGAAGAAATAAGATGGAGAAAGATGAACCAGTCATAAAGCCATTAATGATGTATCAAAAAAAAAAAGATAAAAATCACTCTCATAAGCCCTTTTAACATGCAGAGAATATAAAACACGCCACGCCGTATGCCATGATATCTGGAAGCCATCTTAAAACATCAAATTTCATACCGACAAACTAATAGACCCTTCGAGTGCGCCATGTTATGTTGTAATGCTTAACACGCTGTACTCCAAAATCAGATACTTATTGAATCGGTCTATCAGAAACAGCAACTCGATTTGTGTCGCCTCATTGACGGACCGTGAAAGCAGGTTGATTTTGAATGTGGTAAGTGAAGCAAGTTAGATTTGTCTACCATTAATACAATATTTGTGAAATATGCTAAAAGACTCAGGTAAGTATATACCTATATATCTTGTTCAGAAAATAATGTAACTTTCAGGCTGCGAAAAAAGGTAAATTGCATCTAAAATTGGACTGTTAATAGTGCATTCTTAGGATAGTCTCTCGGTGAATAGTGTTTTACACTTGTAGCTAGTGTAAACGATATTGGCGCGAAATGTGCGAGTCAGTTTTATTTATTTGTTTATTTATTTATTTTGTACAAATGTTCTTGAGAAATGCATGATTAAAAATCCTATTACCACCAGCTTTGGTTTATATATTAGAGCAGATTTTCCTCTCTATCGTTGGGTGGATAACAGTCTAAGGCTATTAAAATTCTTAATTCTTAACCGTTTAGATGGCAAAGGAAATAATTTGACTAATGTTCACAATATCGCTTTAGTATGGATGATGTGAAAGAAGCTCCCAACCTAACTTTCTAATTAATTCTTGGGTTTTGTTTTGTAGAGTGTGTTTTTTCTGTTGTCATACTGGTGAATTATAAATTATCTGTTTGCAAAAGCATAAAGTGTTGATGTAATAATTCATCTACCCTTTCACGTCGCTGGCCATAAACGTCTACAATGGCGTTCTTGCAACATCTCTGTAGTTTGGAATGGACAACACACTGTATATTCCACCTGAAAAAAATCAAAGATTTCTATGGATGTAGAACTAGTTTGCTGTTGGCACTGGTTTCTCGTCTTGTGATAACAATTAAAAAAAAAATTCTGTTGACATGAAATCCATTTTACATTTGCGGTAACAATGAAAGTTTAGCATCCTTACCAGTTGCAGATGAAGAAATTTGTTTTCTGTTCACGAAGATAATCTGTGAGAAATCTAATCTCCAAGTCTGAAATTTTACCAAAGAAAAATACCATTGACACAATTTTTTACCAATGTTGCCATTTCTTACCTTGGTTCAGCTTTGGTTTGGTTGACTAATATTTCATAGCGGTAATAAATATAATTACTTTCCCTAATATTTTTTATCGCTTTGATTTTCATAACTCCGGGGATGACTGCGAATCGCCTATCATCCGGTTCACACTTCTCCATGTTTTTTTTTTTTTTACAGTAGTAAAGGTTTATCCCATTTCCTTTTTAAAATTATGTTTCCGGTTACTTCTAAATTTTTTTACATACTCTTGCACAGCTACTATTCACCTTGTGTCTTAGTGGTATTATCACCTAACTTGGGAGGGGGAAATGATTAAAAGAAATGACAATTTTAATTTATGGAGTGAGTCAAAGTTAAATTTTGTACCGGAAAAATCGTCTGATTTGGTCAAGAGAAAAACATTAATTTTCACAATAAATGAGTAAAATTAATGCACTTTGCGTAAAATAAATCAATTGAAGATCGAACACTTTTGAGGGTGTATTTCATCATAATCCCTTAACTGTCTTAACATATTATTTTTTTATTCAGTTAATCTGATCTTGGTAACCCATAATTTAATTTACCGGCGAATCAATTCAGGATATTTGCGATTATTATTTTCTGTATGTTCGGTTTATTTATTATCTATGCAATGTCATACACTCTAGAGAAATGCAGTAGATTGGTTGTCCATTGCCTTCTCTTCCATTTGGGATTCTTTAAAATTAACTGCCCGCATAGCTAGAGAAAATAATTAATTCCACCATATAACCCATAGTTAAGATCTATTTCTTTTTCTCCCAATATAATATGAAAGTTAATGCAAAATTTGAAATACTTAATGGTGAACAATTCAAAAGTATGATGGAAATCAATACAAAACCAATAGACGTCTTTTTGTTCAGAAGCTCTGTGTAATTGAAGAAGCAAACAATTTCATATTGTTTGAGTAATTCCGAGGAATTAGTATATTCATAAAAAAATAAATTAAAATTTGATTATATTTCAGAAAGTTTTAATTAATTCGCCAGTTATTTAAAAATCTATTTACAAAATCTTAACAACTTGACAGATCGATTTTCCACAAATAATTTCATTTTGGGGAATTGAAATTTTACAAATTAAGCAGTTATATTTTAGTAATCCCAAAAGTTTGCATTTATTTTAGATATGTTTCACAAAAAATCCCCCCCCAAAAAACAAAAAAACAAAGAAGAAGAAAAAAAGTATCCCAATTAAAAAGAAATAGACCGAAAAAGAATATAGTATACAACATGTACAGAGGATAACCATAATTCCCTTCATCTTAGCATCTAGAAGCCAGTAGCATTAAAATGCGCGTATATGAAATGTATATTGAAGTAGTGATTTTCTAAGCCCGGCTTAGATGTAGCACAAGGCCGAAAGTATGGGGCACCCAGTGAGAAACGGACCCACTATTCAGTCCTAATTGTTTTAACGAGACAAGCTTGCTAACCATTACACCGCCTCGAGGTGCCCAAATGTATATTGAAGTATAAAGTATATATTTCTCGCTAGGATGTGAAAAAAAATCATATATATTTAACATGCAGGACTACCCGAAGCGGTGTAATGTATAGCAAAGTTGTCTTGCTAAAATAATTATGAATGAGTAGTGAGTTCAATCCTCACTGTGTGCTCTATACTTTCGACCACGTGCCATATGTAAGCTACGCTTGAAAAAAATCGCGATATTGAACATGTATTTGAGAAATAGCTAATGGTGTAAGTCTTACAATTAGCGGCAATCTCCTGAACGGGTTTGTTCGGTGTAAGACGTTTACATGAGATTATTCCTTGTTAAATGTAACAAAATGTCGAAACGGTTTTACTTTTACCATAAGGGAATAAATATATACTTTCAAAATTAATATTATCTTGTAATTTTTCCTCATATGCCAAGACATTCTTTCATCGCTTTCTAATTATTAACTATATACATGAACGTTTTTAGAATTTTATTGTTGGTTAGTTTTTCTTACTTTCCTTAAAATAAAGAATACATCACATATATCTCCCATAATTTATACTGTCACCTGTCTGATACTAGTGGACATTGGGAAGTGGAAATGATAACAGCAAACGCGAGGTATTTCTGCTGGACCCTGTATTTGGTTTCTTTTTAATATTTTTTTTTTTTTATAATTCTTCTTTAGTTTTGACTATCTCTTCTTTCAAAAAAAAAAATAGTTTTGTTCTTATTTTCTTCTTTTTTCTTCTTTTATAAAATTTCCCACTTTGTTTGTTGTCTCACTTGTTTTTATTATTCTGCTAATATTGTCTCATTTTATGTATCCTTTTCATTCGTTTTGATGCTTTAAATTCTTGTTTTTGTGATTTAGGTCGAGGAAGGAAATGTCAGATCATTTTCCGCCAATCATATGAATGCGACAACTACTTGTCGGGAAATATTAGTTTGGTGCAAAAATAATGTCGTTTTTTGACGTATTTTTTAACGTCAAAAAACGACATTATTACGTCATTATTTTTTGCACCAACCTAATACTACACTCAAAATCCTGTACATTAACAAAGATTACCCAGATAATTGAAAAGTGCAGATCTTTAAACCTAGAAATAGTTGGTATTTTTTTTAGAGTGTTTGCACCTTTTATTTGTCTATATAATTCTGCCTCGTAATTCATTCCTCTTACTTCGCCTTTCATTTTATCACGTTTCTCCTATTTTTTATCTATGTTCGTTTTTTTTCATTTTTTTTTTCTTTTCTTTATTTACGTAATTCTTCTTCAGCCTACTTGATACTTTAACAATTTTCTTTATCACGTGTTTCATTCTTTGGCTCCATTTCTACAACTATTCTTCATTTTCTTCTTCCTTAATTTTCTTCATTTTTTATTCTCTGTCGATTTATCTCATTTCTTTTAATTTCCATCTTTTTCTTCCTTTATAACTCTAAGATTTTCTTCCTTTCCTTTGTTTATATTTGTTCAGTGTTCTTCATTCTTCGTGTAACCCTTCTTCATAATTCCCTTGGAATTTATCTCTTTTTTTCACTTTTATCTGTATTCATTCTTTCTCCAATTTCTTTCTTCGTTTACCTTGTTTATATTCATCACACTCAGTGTAATGTTTTTACCGTTTCTTTTTCTCTATTATTTTTCGTTTTATCCCTCTTTTTGCGTCTCATTATCGCGTTATTTTTTTTTCTTTTCGGTTATTTCTATCTGTCTCTTTTTCATCTTCGCATTTTTATTCTTCCCCGATTTTCTATTTCGTTGATTTTTTTTGATTTTTTTTATTTTGCCAGTATTTATCTTTTGTTTTTCTTTTTTTTTTTCTTTTATTATATAGCTCAATATCTTTCAGTTATTATTTACTTCCTCTTCTGTATTACATTCTTTGGAATGAACGCTATTTTTTTTTTCATTTTTTTGGCAATTTCGATCTTCAAACACCGTATCTTCTCCATGCAAATGTCTTCCTTCCTCTCCGATGACCTTGCTGCTGTTGTTCCGATTCATCTTGCCTTTGGCCTTGCTTTTTGTTTTCTCCTTTCATCATCGCGTTCTTCATGGAACGAAATATATTCGACTTTTGGAAGTTGCGATGATACGGGTTAAAAATATAGGGGAAAAAATCATGCACAATGCAAACGATAGTGCTGCAGTGTTGAAATATTGCTTTTATTTTTTTAAACTGCTGCTTCCCCGGATCACAAGATTTACGTAAAACTGGTTAAATAATTATAAGCTGGTTTGCATTCGGTATTTTGAAACCATATGTTCTTCAGAAACCTAATCTGACTTTCCAGCAACGTAGAAGAACAAAGACACGTGCATGGATATAGAATAAACAATGAGTTGAAATAAATTTTTTTTTTTTTTTTCCAAAAATAAAACACTGACCTTGATAAATATCTAAATTCCTATGGAATTCGTGGAGCCTTAATTTTGCGTTATACATTTAAGCATTAAGCAAAAGTTCTATTTAGTTTATATATATATATATATATATATATATATATATATATATATATATATATATATATATATGGGGGTGTTTTGCTGCATATGACAAGCAAGGACACTCGTATGCCTTTTTATTGAGTTTTTCTAGAATTCTTTCTAAAGTACAGTATTAATTTTTTTTTTACTTAAAATGTTCTAAATTGTCTTTAAATTTTTAATAGATGGACACCATTTTCAATTGAAGCCACGTACCATTCGAAGGAATCGGAATAAACACTACCATCATAAAATTCAACACAGAAATTACATCTTAAATGTCAATCATATAAGAAATTAATAACAATTAGCTTGAAATTGCTTACAGTAATAGGCGATATGTCTTCAAACAATAGACCCTACGGACAATTTTTACACGGTAACTTCAGTTTCTTTTTCTCCATATCATAGATATCTAAATTCTTACGGAATTCGTGGAGCCATAATTTTGCGTCATACATTTAAGCATTAAGCAAAAGTTATATTTAGTTTATATATATATATATATATATATATATATATATATATATATATATATATATATATATATATATATATATATTAAATATACTCGGTTGGTAAAAAGAAAGAACCGTATGCCACAATTTGCCAGTATATCAAAACAATTTGGTAACCGAGAAAAAATTAGGAAAAAAAGAAAGAGCCAAAAATATCCGAACAAGTAACTAAGATAAAACTTAGAGTGTTCAATGCACTAAGTCCAGCAAATATATATATATATATATTTATTGGGGGGAGATGTGTAAATTGTCGCCATTTTGTATTTATCATTTCGCGCATGTGCTTTGTCTGTTTTTGCTTTTATCGATTGCACAGTATAGTTCGATCAATCAGGTCTGCACTGTCAGTGAGAAAAAGGAAATAAAAGTAATTCTCTCCGCCAGAAATTTGAAAATGTCAGGCTGAAATGCGTTGCATTCGCGCCGGAAGATCCAATACGAACATTTCAGTGTCTTGTCTGTCAGTCTTAGGTCTGTGCAGAGGAATAAAAAAAAATGTTGTATGTCCAATGACGATTACGAAGTTGTTTGTAGTGTTTACTATTGATGGCAACGTTATGTTTCAATCTATTTTGCGTCAGGACCTCCAACTAAACAAAGAGGCCTACATTGTGGAGGTAGTGTTGTTTTAGGTCAAGAGGGTGGTTGCTGGAAAATACTATGTCTGGTAACAGGACTATTCACAAAGCCACAAATGCAGAACTCAGTCATGGCAGGCAGACAATTTTTCGGGACTATATCAGCCCTTCTATCTGACCACCAAACTACCCAGCGTGCAAGCCCTTGATTATTATATGTGGGGCGCAATGGAGCGAGACACCAACGATGAATCTAAGGCAAGGATTATGGTAGAGATCACCAGCGACACCAGCAAGAAGACAGACCAGAAGAGAAGCAGGAGATACTGATGTCTGGAGGCCATAGTTGAAACCAGTTGAGATTTTATAGAATAATTGTACTCTCTATTATTTCAAGATAGTTTTGTGTTTTGTCAAATATATCTGTTAACATGAGATGTCTGAATATATTTTATCTATCGCACACACACACACAATATATATATATATATATATATATATATATATATATATATATATATATATATATATATGTGTGTGTGTGTGTGTGTGTGTATGTGTGTGTATGTGTGTGTGTGAGTGTGTGTATTTGGGAAGTAATCACTCTTTTATAAAATTTTCATTAAAAAAGACTGGGAAGGGAAAGATTTTTATTGAATATTTCATGTAATCTTTTATTTTTTCTCGGCGTAAGTTGTGTAGAAATTGTCCAAATGTTTTGTATTTCCAAGCGCTTTACGCTATACTTTAGCCATTGTCATTATATATATATATATGGCAATATATTAGTTTGGTGCAAAAATAATAGTAACATATATGAGAAAATGATATTACTTTTGCACCAACCTAATATATAATTTTATATTATATAATAATTATATATTATATATAATTTTATATTATATAATAATTATATATTATATATAATTTTATATTATATGCGCGATACTTATATATATTATATATATTATTATTTATTATGTGCAGCATATATATATATATATATATATATATATATATATATATATATATATATATATATATATATATATATATAAATATATATATATATGCTGGTTATATTTTATATATATTATACATATATTATATGCGTGGTGTAATCCAACGAAATATATATATATATATATATATATATATATATATATATATATATATATGTGTGTGTGTGTGTGTGTGTGTGTGTGTATCTGTGTGTGTATGTCTGTGTTTGTGTATGTGTGTGTGTGTGTGTGTTCATTGACTTTAATCACAATATACCACGTGCGTTAAACACTCTGTAACTGACATAGCTGGCATACAAACCCTTATTTTTTCAATCACTCAGTCCCTCACACAAATGGTTGACTTTCCTACGCGTTTTCCCAGTAAACCAGAGAGTAATGATTCCCTTCTCGATCTCAGTTTTCCCTCCATCCCAACCTACTGTCGTGTCAGGCATTTCTGCCCTCTTGGCAACTCTGATCATGACGTAGTGTCTGTGAAAATCTCCTTCTACCCATGCCCCAGCAAAAACCACCTACTAACAAAATATCTTTCGGTTATCAATACGCAGACTGGGACTAGTCCTGGGATTTCCTTTGCGATGTTGCCGGGAATGTGGCTTTTAATCTTCCAGTGCAAAAATGCGAGTCTGAGGTATCTTTCTGTGTAAATGCTGGAATCAAGGCTTTCATCCCTGCAATAAAATACAAATTTAAATTGCGCTCTTTTCCTTGGTTCACAGCCGCTTGCTCAGTTATTATTTCCCATAGAAATCATTTCTTCCGTCTGTATCGAAGTGACATATCTGATCGCAACAGACATCTTTTTGTCTTGTAATGAGTGTAAGCATGTCCTCAATGAAGCAAATCTACTATTTGCTGGAAAAATGAAACAAAGTATCGCATCAGGCGGGATTACTGGCGGCTCTGCAAGAGCGTGCTGAACAACAGCAAATTCACCACCTCTATTCAATCAATTTGAGGTACTGACTTCCTCAGTTGATAAGAATGCTTTGCTCGGAAAATCTCATCGAATTCAACGATCGATTCATCCGTTATCCCCACAACTGATTTTCCCCTGAAAACGAGGATCTGTTGAGTGACATAAACATAACCCCATATATGGTTTAGGACATCGTCTCAAATTTAGACTCTCATAAGGCTAGTGAAACGGGTTCTCCAGTTCCTTACACACGAGATATGGTGTTCCGTAAAGTTCAATCCTGGGTAATACACTTTTTCTGATCGTCACCAACAATTTTCCTGTTGACATCCATTCCCAATTTTTCATCTATTCTGAAGACACTACAATTTACTCCTGCCTCAATAGTAAATCCGACATTGTTGACAAAACTAACCTAGCTGTAGCCCACGAGAATGACCTCCAATCGGGTTAACTGGAGCAGGAAATAGCTTGTAAAATGAAACGGCTCTCATTTACCAACCATAGAGGTCACTCCCTGCCTCCCACCATGAAGGCTGATATCTCGACTCCACGAGAGCGCCTTTCTGTGCCTGCTTGGTCTCACGCTGTCCACTGACCTGAAGAGAACAAATACATTGAATCTATCGTTTCATCTATAGCAAGGAAAGTTGGTTCTCTGTGTCACGGCAGAAGGGTTTTCGTGCATGAGTCCATCCTTGAAATCTATAAATCAACCTTTCGTCCTTGCATGTAATACTGCTGACATATATGGTTTGGTGTTCCTGCTGTTCATCTCGAGGCCCTCGATAAAATTAAGTGTGGGGCATGCAATGAGATTTGTCCTGACCTCCCATCACGTCTACAGTCACTATCTCAGAAGTAATATGTTTTCTACAAATACTTCCATGGAAACTGCTCCGACAAGCTACTTTCACTAGTTCCAAAATTGCATGAATTCAATCGTGCTACGCATCTCGATCCCACACTTTCACTGACGAAACGGCTAAATGTAGCCATCTCTTCTTCTCCATCAGCTTATTATCTCGCACCTCCCGTCACTTGGTTCCCTGATAGCTATAATCTTCAAATATTCAAATGCAATATCAATCGACATATTCTGATTCGTTCACCCTGTCCTTCTCTTTATCATTTTTCTCAAACACTTCTCGTTACTCTTACTCTCATTCTCTGTAATTCCCTTTCTCATATATATATATATATATATATATGAAGATATATGCTCTTAACGTGTGCTATATTTATGAGATAAAGTGCTCAATATCAGAGACTGAGCGCGTGTAAAAGTGGCCTGACTATTGCATCGAGCATGAAACAGCCTGTCGCCTCTAAGTGTTGACTTCAATGTTTACTTATATATATATATATATATATATATATATATATATATATATATATATATATATATTTTTATTGGGGGGCTCGCCACTTTTACACAAAATTGACTCGTCCAAGTTTACTTATACTACAGAGAGATAGCGTGACAAAAAAGGTCGACACAGTTTGTTCACACAGAGTTACGAGAGTCCCGAAAGTGAGATAATTACGGCTTCAATTACAGAGACTTGTAAATATACGTTTCTACTTACCCGCATTCCTGGACTACTAATCTTCATTTCACTTTGTATTCTTACGTATATACAAATATTTTCCTATTTCTATTACTGGCGTTTTTATTTATTTGTGCCGGATTCCATCCCCAGAATCCACGACAACTTCGCGACTAGGACTTCGGGCAGACACGGAAGAAAAAATACATTTTCTCTCTTGCCAACACAATAATTTGCCGACTAGAATTTGCACCTCTCGAAAAACAAAATCCGTTTGCCAGTGTCCACAACAACTGAGTGACAAAGATTTCCGAAGATTTGTGAGGATTTTGCGTGACCTCCGTGATTAAAATGTACTTCCTCAAAATACGGAAAATCGAGTTTTTCGTAAGACTCTTATTATGGTGGACTTTAAAAGTATTTTAGTAGAACTTGTAAAATACCAAAATGTACAGAAAATACAACTCCAAGAAAGAATGGAGAAGAAGTGGCAAAAGCAATTACTACAAACACAGAAGGAAAATGAAGAAAGACAAATTCAACTTCAGGAATTCATATTAAAAGTAGCGGGCAGCACACAACAAAAGAATATCGAAAAAGAGGCGACGCAGTTTGGAACACAATAGAAACATTTAAATACTCTCTATAAGATGATTAAAATTTCGGGGACTCTTACAGGCGTCATGAAGACATTTTCAACATTGATTGCCAAAATTTGCGAGGAACCTACGTTTATTACTCATGAAATTAGGAACACACGAGTACCCACAATTTGTGGACTATATTCTACCGAAAAAAGACAAACGATTTGACGTTTGACGAGGCAGTTACATGCCTTACGGAGCACTTCAGTCCAAAAATTCACTTTTCCACAAAAGGTGGAAATGTCTCAATCTCGTAAAAAGCGAAAATGAGGAATACTCTACGTTCGCTGCAATTGTAAACAAACATTGCGATGACTTTAAATTAGCAGAATCGACTCCAGACGATTTTAAGAGTCTCATTTTCGTACAGGGATTAGTCTCAGCCAAGGACATTGAAATGCGCAAAATAATGCTCTCGAAACTTCAAAACGTTCCTTGAGTAACGCTACAAAATTGTCAGGATACTGCTAAAAATGCTTGAGCACAAAAAAGACTCTAAGAATATCAAGGAATCGGAAGTAGCACACATACGTAAGTTGAACAAAAATTGACGATGTTCACCCCCACCCCGGAAAGAAAACAAAGTTTATCATCAAGAAAAAATTACAAGGTATAAAGCGATTAATGACAGAGATCAAAGCAAATATAAGACCCTCCACCCATCTGCATGCTAGAGATGTGGTGGATGACACTGGAATAAGGACTGTCGATTTAAATGCAAGAACTGTTTAGCTTGTGGAAAAATGGGACATAAGCCATCTCAATGCAGGAACAAAAAACACACTAGTAGCGTAAGAACTAATAGAAGGGACTACGAAGACAAAGTAAACACACGAAAATACGTGGAACTCGAATAAGAAGGTAAAATTACAGTTAGTCTCAGATTCGGATCTAACTATAATTAATTTACAAACATGGAGGAAGCTAAATAGATAGACCATGATGCATACACAGAAAATCGCTAAGTCTGTGGCAGGGTAGCGTATCAAATTTGAAGAAGTAATTCTAAACGAAAAATTGAATGGAAAAACGAAAAAAATTGAAAATATTTGTAATGAAAGACACAGAAAATTTGGTGGGCACAGACTGGATGCAAGAATTTGACGTATGGGATTTACGTATTAGCTAATTTTGAAAGAAAATAGAGTGCGAGCCGTCAGAAGTTACAGAATTAAAAGAACTACACAGTCAATTTCCCGAAGTATTCTCGATCGGTTTGGGACGATGTAATAAGTTTGCAGCTAAATTTGAACTACAGGAAAATGTTCAGCCAGTATTTAAAAAAAAAGCGAAACGTGCCCTTCGCAACCATAGAAAAAATTGACAAGGAGGTAGATAGATTGGTACAAATTGGAATCCTTTCACAAATCGAATTCAGTGAATGGGCGGCACCAGTAGTCTACGTAAAGAAGAAATCCGGAGAAACACGTGTTTGCGCAGATTTCTCGACTGGTTTAAACAAGGCTATCAAGGATTATCACTACCCATTGGCATGCCCGGAGGAAATATTTACTAAGCTTAACGATGGGAAAGTATTTTGTAAGATTGATTTACGAGAAGCTTATCATCAGATCCCAGTAGAAGAAGAAAGTACAAAAATTCTATGTATTAATACTCACAAAGGACTTTACAAATTTAACAGATTGCCATTGGGGATAAAAGTAGCACCGTCAATCTGCCAACAGACGAAGGATTCCATGCTCATGGGACAGAATTTTGCTACTGCTTACTTAGAATACATTTTAATCAAAAGCGATAATGTAGAAGAACACGCAATGCAAATTAAAGATTTTAAAAGAATTCAGGATTTTGGTTTTAAAGTGAAGGAGAAAAAATGCGATTTTTTTCTAAAAGAAATCAAATATCTAGGTCAGATAATCAATGAAAGTGGCAGAAAACCAGATCCAGAGAGCGCATCTGCAATAAAAATATACCTGAGCCGAAAAATGTCGCAGAGTTGCAAAGTTTTCTTAGTGTAGCGAACTATTACGGTGAATTAATTGAAAACGAGCACAAATTCAGGGCTCACCTCAATGACTTATTCAAAAAAAGATAACAAATGGAACTGGACGGAAGACTGTCAGAAAGCGTTTAAGGAGAGCATAAAGAAATTAACGTCTGATCTAGCACTGACGCATTTTGATCCCAAACTGGAAATTATCATTGCTAGTGACGCAAGTCCACACGGTGTGGGAGCTTGTATATTACACAATATGCAGGATGGCACAAGGAAACCTATAGCTCTCGCATCTAGATAGTTGTTACCAGCAGAGAGGAATTATTCGCAAATTGAGAAAGAAGCGTTAGGCATAATATTCGCCATAACTCGCTTCCACAGATACATATATGGAAGAGAGTTTACTCTTCAAAGTGATCATAAACCTCTTCTCACAATATTCGGATGGAAAAATGGACTACCAATTTACACAGCCAACAGACTTCTGAGATGGGAAACTATATTATTGAATTATAATTTCAAACTAGAGTTCCTACAGTCGAAGAAAATTGAGGCATGCTGATGGATTATCTAGATTGGTACCTGCGAAATGCGAAACTCTGGAAGACTCTGTAATATCGGCTTTGCGAGCCGAAGACGAAATTAGTAATGTTCTAAACAATATAATAAGGGAATTACCAGAGACATTGTTAGAAATAAAAAGAGAAGCAGAAATGGATGAATTCATACGAAGTACAAAGAGAAAAATAGAAGAAAAAAGAAATCTAGCCGACAGCTTTTAAGTTTGGGATCACGTACTACTTTATAATGAAAGAGTCGTCATACCCAAATCTTTACAAAGACGAATTCTGAAGGACTTTCATCTAAGACACTCAGGGAAAAATCGTATGACGGCGTTAATGAGAAGTTTCGTGTATTGGCCTAATATGGATAACGATATTACTCAAATGGTAGAAAAATGTAGAGCCTGTGCTGCAGCAGCAAAGGCACCAAATTTTATACAAAAACCATGGCCTAAGATGGATAGACCTTGGTCTAGAATCCATGCGAACTATACAGGACCCTTAGATGGATATTACTACTTGATAACGGTAGATAGTTTTAGCAAGTGGCCTGAAGTTTTCAAATACAAAAAACCTACCCCGGAAAACAGTGTCTACATGAGTTATTCGTAAGTTTCGGCGTTGTAGATTGCCAGGTAACGGATAATGGTACACAATTCACCTCGAGCGACTTTCAAGTGTTCTGTGCGACTTATCAAGTCAAGCATATTAAAATAGCACCATAACATCCACGATCTAACGGTCAAGCCGAAAGGTTTGTGGATACGCTTAAGTGAGCCTTGAAATAGCAGAGGACGTACCAACAGAAAGAGCCATACAACAGTTCCTACAAGTCTACAGAATCACTCCGAACGGAAACACACCATCTGACCTTTCGCCAGCTAAAGTGATGTTTGCTCGCAAAATACGGCCTCCTTTTTATAAATTATTCCCCAGCAAAAATAAAACCAACATACACCGATAGTGGTTAAAAGATCCTTCAAACCAGGCGAACGGCTCTATTTCAGAATGTTCAAGAAAAATGTGGCATATTTGGAACCTGGCACGATAATAAGCAGACTGGGAAATGTTCTATATACGATCCAAGGCGAAAAATTCACTCACAGGAGACATATCAATCAGATACAAAAAAGACGGGTAGACGAGCAGAGCTCGTCACCTTCGGAGAATGAAGACTCAATGGAAGCGATTTTTGAAGCATTTGAAATTCAAAGACCACAAGTAGCGACGGAGATTAGAAGAACAAGCAGGAAAAGAAAATTCACAGAACCCCTAATAATAGACCATAAGCGGAAAAAATATTAACTCCCCGACAAAAAAAAAAAAAAAAAAAAAACGAAGTTAAGGTGGGGAGTATTGTAGAGCTTGCCACTTTTACACAAAATGGACTCGTCCAAGTATACTTATATTAGGTTGGTGCAAAAATAATGACGTAATACTGTCGTTTTTTGACGACATTATTACATCAGTATTTTTGCTCCAACCTAATACTACGGAGAGATAGCGTGACAGAAAAAGGTCGACACAGTTTGTTCACACAGAGTTACGAGAGTCCCGAAAGTGAGATAATTACGGCTTCAATTACAGAGACTTGTAAATATACGTTTCTACTAACCCGCATTCCTGGACTACTAATCTTCATTTCACTTTGTATTCTTACGTTAATACAAATATTTTCCTATTTCTATTGCTGGCGTTGTCATTTATTTGTGCCGGATTCCATCCCCAGAACACACACACACATACACACACACACACACACACACACACACACACACACATATATATATATATATATATATATATATATATATATATATATATATATATATATATATATGATCCGTATTTATAGGATGGCATAAAATGTATGAATTCTATCGACATCGTCATTAGCCGTGTTCATATAAAATAGTAAATGTTAATTTATTAAAAAGAGAAAAACTTTTGAATATCTGCTGGGGAATAATTTTAAATTGTGTTAATATACATCTCATTAAATTTATATGTATATCAAATTAGTTACAAAATATTTAGTGCTAATGTATAAGATATTGTTTACAGTATATTCGATGCATAAGAAAATATTCTTAATAGTGTCTTTATTTGCCTGATGATACAAAATTCACCAACGTATTAAATTATATAATTGCTCTCTATATACAACACATTATTTAATAATTAACAAAAATGCCGACGGTGATGCGTTTTTAATTTAGGTATTGACATCTAATGCCCAAGAAAACATTGACTTTTCGTCGATAGTCTCGAGAGAACCAAATATATTAATGGGGAAACAGTGAAATTAATCGTTTCCATTCAGAAAACATTCAGCAATCATTGACCTAACTTTGAGAATCTGCTATATTATCGGACCTGAACTGGCGCCTCGGTTTTATTAGGTTGGTGTAAAAATAATGACGGTTTTTGATGTTAAATATACGTTAAAAACCGTCATTATTTTTGCACCAACCTAATAGTAACTTCACGCCCGCCGTAACGTAGCTTCCCTGTGGCCTTTCTATAAATATATTGTTTTGATGAACTTTTCTCTATGGTACCTAGATTTTATGAATGTAAACATTGCAATAGATTCGTGGCAAAGACTCATTACTTTAGACATTTTACTTTTTACTTTTCTTTGCTAACAGTTTTTCTAACAATTATCACCTATGGATGCCTTATCCGTGTTTTTGCTTTACAGTCAACTTTAAAGAATTTAAATGCAATGTCAATCGTTATCATTCTTATTTTTGTCGTTCCTTGATAATGGTTTTCATTTTCTTTTTCTTTCACACTCAGTATCCGCTTGCTTCTTTGGTTGTCTTTATTGCCTTGCTTGTGGTGATTATTAAAAGAATTAAATAACAAACAAACAAAATGAAACCTTCCTATTGAAATTTATAAAAAAGTTTTCTCTTAAAATAATTTTTATGAAATTTGATTTATCACCCCCAATATTATCGCAATTTCTAGCAATGACAGTTACTCATAAAACAATATTTTAGGGAAATAAACTACTCAGGTCTAATTACTGTTACAGATCTTTCTAGCTGTATGGAAATTTAACAATTTTATTATATCATTATTTGCTATTCTAGAAATGTGTACCCCACATTGTTTTTGCTGTTTGAATTATTCAAGTGTTGTTGTGTTTATTATATGGTAAATCTCTTGGTAGCGCCATTGTAAATGGTCTGGTGCATAATTTTATTCTTTAATATCTCAAAGGATTACTTCGCTTGAAATCATTTTGAACATTTGGCCCGGGAAAAGGGTTACATATAGAAACTAGTTTATCTGAAAGTTTTGGACGTTACGCCTGTCAACAATCTAGAATTGTAAAATGCAGAATAGAATAATTTATACCAAATTTCCTTTTCATTAGATAGAATGTTTGTCTATCCTTAGAAAAGATATAATTTATTACCTACGCTACAAAACATTTTCCAGTGTTATATTTTTCTAGAAATTATCCAATGAATGATTCAATCTATATATTTCTATATCTAAAGATTCTGTACTTCAAGTGATCGTGTGCTTCTCCGAAGAGTAATAGGTATCGTAAACGCTCGTAACAGGTAACTCCATATAATCCAAGTGGAATACTGCTAATTACATTAATGACACTCTCATTCGTCAAACTCTGTTTGGCATTGATCAAACCCTAGATGTATCGGTGAGAGAACATTTGGCAATGGTTCCATAGAAACTGACTTCAGTCCCAAAATATTCAGGTTACCTGCCCGCTTCGTACAAGACGGCAAAGTCCCAATATCGGCAACCAGCCAATTCTTCTGACAAAGGCCATTTGATTATGATGAAATTCAATCCCAGCTCCATTACATTTATTGAGTAAATCATAAAAGTATGAGGCAGACAATGAGTGGAGCCCCCGATCAATGGTAATTCCTTTCCATATTTACAGATATGGGCTCCTCCAGATTATGTCTTTGCTGCCAAGTATTCCACATATATCACAGAAGAATGTGCGTGTATTTAAATATGTTTTTCAAGTTCGTAATTGGTAGATCTTCAGAATTTTCTACCCAATCAGAATGTTGCTAATTTTAAAAGTGTTATATTTATTATAAATTCTATATTAAGGATCAGAAAAAAGGAAAAAAAAAACATTGGAAGGAGTAATATAATACAGCTGACACACTCGTATGTTATGGATAATTTTAATGCAAAGTAATTTGATAGCATGTGGTACAATGATCTGTTTGAACTGTCGTTAAAATATCTCTTCATGAAGGCTGTTCGAATAATCCAAAGCATTCAGCGGAGAAATATGCCTGAATACAGACAGAATATATATTCAGTAAATACAAAAAATAGAAAAAAAAAAAAACTAAAACAATGTGTTTTCGTACGAAATTTATTCAAACGTTACAAGGCAGCTGTACTAATACAGCTGAGGATCCGACTAGGATTTATTCTCTGCGGGCAAAATCTTAGCAACACAGGATACGCAGATGATACTGTGCTTATGGGTTTCACAACGGACACTCTCATGATATGTTTCACAGAATTCAGGATATCTAAGACAAAGTAGAAACGGAAAGTGTGAAGAATGGATGAATCATGATGAAGGCCGAATATATGCTTATCAGCAACAGAAAAAATAAATCGAGATTCAAGCTGCGTATTCGATATATCAAAATCGAAACAATACAGAAATTTCTGTATTTGGGAAGTGTTTTAGAAAATAATGAAAATGTGAAACACAGAGACATTGACATATTGGAATTTACAAAATATGCCTTTCAAAAATTAAACAATGTATTAAGATTTATTAACGTATATATATATATATATATATATATATATATATATATATATATATATATATATATGTATATTCACTGGTTTGATTTTGTCGTTCTTAAAATAAAGCAACACATCCTGCCTTGGCCGCATGTACAAAATTAAGAACAACGATCTATAACATCTAATAGCCCAAGTGTAAGCTTGATTAGTTTCCGTTTTCTGGAGGGAAAGCACGTCCTACAGCACGTAGCAAATTTACTCTGGTTGCATGCTGAATAATTATCATATTCGGTCTGGTCGACCATCGAAGAAGTCTGTTGCTTATTTAGACCCGAATCTTGTAGTGACATGGGAGCAACAACACTGACAACGCAGCTAGAGTCTTCACTTAAAGGTTTAATTTAAACAACAGAAACAGTAATGTTCTTTAGAAGCAAAGGGATTGACTTTGAACTTCTATGTAATGTCAAATCTCGTATAAGGCAGCGAATGCTGGACAATTTCGCAGAAGAAAAGGTGGCTTGAGAAAGTTATATAGTTCGAGATAAAAATAAACATCCTGAGAATAGCCATGAACAATGTATAAAAGCAACGTGGACTTTTTAAGAAAAATGGAAACAAAAGTCATTAATATTTAGATTAAAAAAAAATAGAACTTTCTGTGACATGTAAAGAGTAAAGAAGTCTTGGAAAATTGTTAGTCTCTGGACATAACGAAGGCAGGAGAGATAGAGGGAAACAGAGAATAACTTATATAATTATCTTAAATAAGCTGGCAGAACAAAGATTTGGAGGGATAGTAAAAAGTCAATTTTTTTAAGAGCACCAAATGTTAGGAAGTTTTGGAGAACCAACTTTGAATAGTTGTAGTATTAATGGGGCACCGGAATATGACCAATGTATAACCATTAATGGACAACGGAAGATGAGAAATGTACGTCCGTAAATTATATAAAGTGCCTGGTTAGAATTTCCGCAAAGATTACACAGATAAAGACGCATATTGAATAGATTAGAGTGAGTAATAGCCGAAATTTGTCATCATAACAACAATATTGAAGACATTAGTTCGGGTATAAATAGAATAGCAGTTAAAATAATTAACTACCATTACAATAAAAAAAAACAAACACTGGTTATACCTTAGATTTTATCGAGGTAATTAATCATATATATATATATATATATATATATATATATATATATATATATATATGAATAAAAATGACAATAGGAAAACTGGTAATTGCTGACGCGTTTCGTCCAATGTGGACTTTATCAAAGCAAAATACGAAAATGAAATTAAATGAACAAAGTAACTAATAAAAACAAAAACAGAATATACCTAGCAACTGGAATGTAGAGAAACGCTATTTTCATATTTTTAACTGAAAAATAACGTCAGTAATTGTCACGTGTGGAGAATATTGTCATTATAACTGTGTTGATGTATTCAACCATTTTCTTTTGATTTTATGAATCTGTTGTGTATATTTGTTTGTAAGAGCATTAATTTTGTTAAGAAAGGTGAAATAGGGAAAAAACCTGGGCGTAGATTAATATTTGGGTAGTTTACTATGGCGGCACTCTCCAGAATTTTCCTTCTGAGTGAGTTATTTTCTTTTTTTATGAGTGTAGCATTTTTAAAATCAAAATTATGATTGAATTTATTTCTATGTATGACTAGTGCATTAGCTAAGTTGTTTTTTGTGAGGTCTCTTTTGTGCTCATAAATGCGTTTTTTCAAACTTCTACTTGTTTCTCCAATATATTGAGAGGAACAGTTTTGGCAATTTATTCTATAAATGCCTGCTTCAGAAATATTAGTGCTATTATTGTTTGAAGATCTTATTATATCCATAATGGTTTTGGAAGTGTTTGTGACTATTTCAAGATTATTTAGATGGGATAGTGCCGCCATAGTAAACTACCCAAATATTAATCTACGCCCAGGTTTTTTCCCTATTTCACCTTTCTTAACAAAATTAATGCTCTTACAAACAAATATACACAACAGATTCATAAAATCAAAAGAAAATGGTTGAATACATCAACACAGTTATAATGACAATATTCTCCACAGGTGACAATTACTGATGTTATTTTTCACTTAAAAATATGAAAATAGCGTTTCTCTACATTCCAGTTGCTAGGTACATTCTGTTTTTGTGTTTATTAGTTACTTTGTTCATTTAATTTCATTTTCGTATTTTGCTTTGATAAAGTCCACATTGGACGAAACGCGTCAGAAATTACCAGTTTTCCTATTGTCATTTTTATTCATAAATATTGTCTCTCTACTGATTAATTCGGAGAAATTTTCATATATATATATATATATATATATATATATATATATATTCCAAAATGATGTCAAATCATGAATAGAATAATAATCATCGTTATAATCAAGTCTTTAGCTTTAAAATACAAGATAAGTATTGATATTTACATCTGAAAAATAAAACGAGAGGAAAGAATACAAGATTTTAGTCTTCCAACCGGTGCGTTAATTTATACTTCTATCTTGGCCAGCCTAAGAACGTTCGTGAAGTACAGTGAAAATGAGTATTACAATTATTAGATTGGTGCAAAAATGATGACGTAATAATGTCGTTTTTTGCCGTATTCTTTAACGTCAAAAAACGACATTTTACGTCATTATTTTTGCACCGCCCTAATATATTGTAAATCTTAGATTATAATGAACAAAGAAGAAAGTGAACTAAAACAATGCAAGAAATTTATTTAAAAATATGATGTT
>OZ010591.1:81113071-81115571 GCA_963932145.1 Acanthosepion lycidas | reverse complement strand
GATGGGAAGCAGGAATCGTTGGGGCAGTAGTTTTATAGTTTGGAAAGGACAGGACCCAGTTCAGGATCACATTTGCTCAGGACGAAGGCTGATATACTTTCCCCACCCTTAGACATGTGGGAGTCTAATTTAGAGATGATGCTCAATACCAACGATGGGGTTACGTGCGAATCGCTTAACAGAGCCTCAGTTTTGTCGGTACACCGGACGACTCGAGCGTTGAATTGGATGAGAATTTACGAACAGATCATTCGGCCTTATCAACTGAGGAATTCAGGAACTCAAATTGTGTGAAGAAAGAAAATTTGGGGAATTTGTTGATATTTAGTACGCTTTCGCAGAGACGCCAATAAACTTTAGAGCCGAATTTGCGAGATAAAATACATTGTTTTATTCTATCAACAAATAGTGATTTTGCCTCACTGAGGACACGCTTGCACTCATTACGGGCTGAGGTAAAGAGATGTCTGTTGCAATTTGACATGTCACTACGATACAGGAGGAAGTAGTGATTACTATGGGCAATGACAACTGAGCAAACAACAGAGAACAAGATGGATGAGAGTGAATTAAACTTATATTTCTTTGCAGGGATGAAAGACTCGATTCCAGCTTTTACCAAGGAGGAGACCTCAGAAGCGCGTTAAAGTTCACATTCCAGAGGACATCGCGAAGGAAATCACGGAACGTATCCCAGTCAGCTCGTTGATAACAGAATGATATTCTGCTGTTAGATGGTTCATTGCTGGGAGTGGGGTGGAAAGTGATGTTGACACACACTTCGGAATGATCAAAGTTGTCAAGAAGGCAGAGCTGCGGGGTATGACAAGACTAGGGGATAGAGGTGAAACAGAGATCGTGAAGGGAAGCCTTACCGTCATGGTTGTTGGGGAAACATTTGGAAAGTCAACCACTTGTGTGAGGGATTAGAAGTTAAGGGTTCGTATGTCAGTAAGTTCAATTAAATAGCTTTTAAATCACTTGGTATGGTGGGCGTTAAATCACCGAACACGAATATATGAGCAAACAGATGAAGAGAGAGATAGCCTAGTCTATATTGTCGGAAATGCATCCAGTACAACACAGTCTTGAGAGGATAGAGAGGCTTAGAGGAAGAAAAGGTAGCCTGCAGCATTGATGAGAGATGGACGGAGACACAGGTATGAATGGCCCGGATATTCGAGAGAGAAAGAGAGAGTTCCCTAGCGAATGGGACATCGTCCTTGACGTAAACTCCTAGGCCGTGCATGTGGGTTTGGGAGTCTTTTCTGGGGAGAGGAAGGTAATCGGGGAGAGAGAGGTCAGAGGAGGAGATAAACGAGGTGAGTTTGGTCTCGCAGAGAACCAGTATATCAGGAGACTTCTCAATGAGGAATGAGTCCACACTGCAGAAGTTGGTTCGAATACCACGGATGATAGAAAAGTAAATGTTAATGGGTTTAGATGATTTTTAGTGATGCTTTAGGTTTACTTTTTTGATCGTTTGTTGTCATGTTTGGTAATGTTGTTAGTAAATTGAGAAGGCCTGAAGTAGAAAAAGCAGAGGGTCATCTTATAAGACAATAGCAGAAAGGCGTTGGCGCGACCTGCAGCATAACGTGGCCTTAGGTATGCAAACTGGATGTGGGTACAAAGACACCATTCCATGCGGGACGTAACTTTACAGCCACATCGATATTATACAACTCTTGATCAGAGTGTCCGTTCAAGACGTTACGCAAGATTTAATGCCCCAGAAAACTGTCAAAACGTTACCCTCAGAATGAAGAGGCGTTGACACGGAGAGCACACATCACAAGAGAATCACACCAGTAATACTACGTGGGCCTGGGAGAAGTAAAATAAAGGGGCTGCGAACCCCTTCCTAAAAAGGGCACAAGGGGTGAGGTCAAAGAATGCCAGATCCAAAGAAATGTATCTAATCTAATGGTCTAATAAATAAACGAAGCGTCTACCGAAGCAGGAGTATCCACAAAAGTAAGGTTTAAGATGAGTTTTAAGACGAAAATTAACATTAATTTTGACAGTCAGATTACAAGTAACAGTTGATATGATTGCTTCGCTACATAAGAGTTCTCATGTTTGAAACATGAGAACTCTTATATAGCGAAGTAATCATATTTTCAACTAAATAATGATATATATATATATATATATATATATATATATATATATATATATATATATATATATAGTTTTTTATGGTACAAAATTTACAATAGCTACGAAAAAACAAAATCTATATAGCATTCTCAAAAAAGCTGAAAAAATTGTCCCATGACTTATGAAGTATATTTTTCTTAGATATAAAAATATATATTTAAGCGTGTAAATTAAATTAATATAACGAATGGAATGGGGAAAATATGAATTTCAAGAAACTAGACTCCAATAACATTCAGACACAGTCAACATTCCCTATGTTTATAAAGGGAAGGCCCACGGGATCTGATATACAAGGACTCTAGAACCTTGAGGTGATATGCGGAGTGGGACCTAG
>OZ010591.1:81048071-81108071 GCA_963932145.1 Acanthosepion lycidas | reverse complement strand
TTCATGTAGTTTGCGGCCATTTTCTACTGGCCAGAGTGTGAGCCTATAGCTGGCTGTCACGAATAGGCAGGAAGATTCTATTGGCCAGCGTGAGAACCAACAGCTGACTGACACGAATGTTAACTAGCATGCTAGCATGCAAAATAATCGATAGCTACATTTGTCACAAGTGGGAAAAATTTAAATCTGCAAGGCACTTTACTCCAATTGCTCATTCGTTTGCTTAAACTCAACGTTGATTCTGATTCCGCAGAACTGGGTTTGGTGTGAAAAAGTATTTGTTGTTAACATTCTTTTTTCATTCGGTTTTTCCAGTTACGATTCCTTTTTTAAAGCTGATCGTTTTCTGTTCATTTTGTTAGTTCTTTTTTCATAACAGATTTAATGTTTAGTATAGAGCTTAGAAAAATCGCAGTGTGAGATTGGTAAGAAGTAAGGCATGTAGCAACATCAGCACGGAAAATGGCATACCTTTAAAGGCAAGGAAGGGCAAACAAATTTTAAGTCAAATAATAGCGATTTCTGTATGAGTCTTACGATTTTTGAATCAAACACGGGCAACGCCGGGCCATGCGGCTAATCTTTCACTATTTCAATTGTATATTGTCTACCACTATACTACGCAGCTAATTGATAATAAATTATTCTTGCCACAATTATGACTGTAAGGAGTTAATTACTCTTGTTCCCACCACATCATTTTACACTGGAAGTTTAACAAAAAAAGTTTTTGTGACATAGGACATGAACCAAATTTTGATATAGCTCAGCTTGTGTCTGCTATTTTTGGTAGAATCAGTTGTGAATCCACAGGCCTTAATAATATTTCTCTGCATATTATCTACTAAAATACTGTCGTAATATCAAAATCATACCCCCCACACACCTTAAACAGAGACCAACCCATATTTTTTGCTTAAATTACTCAGTGCTAAGTTAATATTTAGAAACTGCATTAACATATAATTTTGTTGAACAAGTCTACTGAGTGGTTCATGGTAAAAAACGAAATATGTTTCTGATACAAAATATTCATATTTTTTTAGATAGAATGTATAGAGTTAAAATTATCGAAGTAAGTGAAGTCTGGAGAACGTCGGAGAAATAAAAACAATTTTATTTTAAACAAATACAAAATATATCTTTTTGTTAAACAATTCCACACCAAGCAAGGCTGGAAGCCACTAGTGCGCAAGGTGTTACAGAGAGTTGGAGTGAGAGCAAAGAGGAGTGGTGGAGGAAAGGATAGAAAGAATGTTAGGGGATAGATCAGGGTATAACTGCTGGTAAACAATTTCAGTTATGTCCGTAAGCACATGAGCTGTAGAACGGGCAAAGCGGAAACCATATTGCTTGTCGGAGAGCAGATAATGGGATGTAAGGTGCTTAACCAATTCGGCGTTTATTAAAGCTTCAAAGACTTTGCCGAAGAGAAGTAGGAGACGGTAATTACAAGGATCAGAAGGGTTTCCAGAGTTCTTAAAGACACGGACAACGGGTGTGGACTTCGAACAGTCTTGAAAACAAAATTCATTGAGGCAGTAGTTATATAATTTAGAGAGGGCAGGGGTCAGTTCAGGCACACATATCTTCAGGACAATGGCTGACATCCCGTCTCCACCACTAGCCTTGTGGGGGTCTAATTTAGAGATAATGCCCACAACCGAAGGCGGGGCTATATGCACTTCGCTCAATTGAGCATCAGTTCTAAGGAAGAAATCGGGTATGGGTACACCGGAAGAGTCGAGCGTTGAATTGAATGAGAATTTCCGAGTAAAGCATTTAGCCTTGTCGGCAGAAGTAGTCAGAACCTCAATCTGATTGAACAAATCAGGTATAAAGGGTTATATATTATTCGAGCAGCAAATAGTTATTTCGCTCCAGTGAGGACACGTTTACACTCGTTACGGGCAGAGACAAAGAGACGTATATTGCAAACAGATATGTCGTTACGATATAGGTGGAAGAAGTGATTCCTATGGGCAATGGCTGAGCAAGCAGTGGAGAACCAAGGGGAGGAGCGCGATTTGATATTATATTTCCTTAAGGATATGAAAGCCTCGATTCCAGCTTTAACCTAGGAGGAGACATCGGAAGCACATTCTTGAACGGGAAGCGTGATGACAACGTCTCAGAGAACGTTGCAAATGAAATCACAGTCTGCTCGTTGATACCAGAACAAAGTTCTAGTGGTCAGAGGTTCTTTGCAGGGGGTTGATTTGAAGGAGATGTTGACAGAGACTACAGCATAATCGGAGCTGCCAAGATGGCAGAGCTGCGTGCCGCTACTAGACTCGGGGATGGAGGTAAAACATAAATCAAGAACAGAAGATTTACCACCCAGGTTGTAGAGAAACTATGTGAGGAAGTCAACTATTTGCGTGAGGGATTTGTGAATTTTAAAAATTAAGGGTTTGTATGGATCTTGCATCCATACAAACCCTTAATTTTTAAAATTCAGTAGTAGCATTTTTAAGCCACTTGGTATGATGAGCGTTAAAATCACAAAACACGAATATGCATGCAAAAGGATGGAGAGATAGACTTGCCAATGCTGTCAGAAATGCATTAGAATACACCACAGTCTTGGGAGGATGGAGAGCGATAAAAGAAGAAGAGGTAGCTCATAGTATTGAGAAGAGACAGTCAGAGACACATATACGAATGTTCTGGAGATTCAAGAAACAGCTCCCAAGCTGACGGGATAAGGTCCTTGGCGTAAACACCAAAGCCATGCATGGGATCGAGAGGTCAGAGGAAGGGAATAGATGAGTCGCTGTTGGTCTCACAGAAAGACAGTATCACAACGAGGAAAGAAATTCCCTTAAGCAATTACATGTGATATATATGCATTTTCTTAATTTTTTTTTCGTAGTCGCTCTCTCTCTATCCCTCTCACAGCCACACACACACACACACACACATATATATATACCTGCTTCATCAGAATGACTACATTTTCTTAATACAATGTAGTCGGTCTGATGAGGTATATACATCTCTAGCTATATCTATCAATCTATCTATCTATATATATATATATATATATATATATATATATATATATATATATATATACAGAGAGAGAGAGAGAGAGAGTTATAGATAGATAGATAGATAGATAGATAGATAGATAGATATCTTGAAAGAAAATTTATACATTGTGTTCTCACCACGGAATTAATCTAATATTTTCAAAAGTAAAATGTCGTCCTTGGAAAAATCCCTATCACTTACGTGTCTTCTGATATATATATATATATATGTGTGTGTGTGAATATATATATATATATATATATATATATATATATATATATATATATATATATATATATGAAAATATATAGAAAATAGGAAGGAACTGGTTAGGTAAATAATCCAAAGTTCTTTCGTATTTTTGTTATTTTTAAAAAATAGTACTCGATACAAAAGTAGTTTTTTGGCTCTTGTTTTGAAACATGAGAACTCTTACGTAGCGTGTTGGAATCATATTTTTAAATAAATAAATATATATATATATATATATATATATATATATATATGTGTGTGTGTGTGTGTGCGCGTCTATATATATATATATATATATATATATAAACATATATATATATATATTATATATATATATGCTACAAAAATCATTAAATAAAAATATATTACTAGTTTATACAGCAACTTAGAGTTGATCTAACTTCAATTCTATACTAACAGTTTCTTTTCTCGTAATATTTCGCTTGTGGATTTTTCTTCCAGCCTCTTTTACTCCAGTCAATTTTTGATGTTCCAAAATGTAAATTCTGTTTCAGTTGTTATCTTTTGCTTTCTTTTGATAGCAAAATTCGCTCCGTAATGACTTTAGTGGCTTGACTGTCGTGAATTTATTGAAAAAAAATAATATCTTTAATGTTCGTCCCTAATCTGCCACCTTCTATATTTCCCCCAATTTCAAATTTTAATTAGTGCTGCTATCAGTTGTTTGACAATTTTTTTCTCAGTTTCTTTTTTTTTTTTTTTTTACCTTGCAACGTTTATTAGTATTTTTTATATTAATTTCCATCCAGTAGCAGTCCCATGCGCCAGAGTGTTACTGTGTGGTGTTGTATTAACGTAAGAGAGTGAAAGAAGCCCAGTTCATGAGGTTTTATAAGATTTATATGAGTTAGCTCGAGAGAAGAATAGGTCAAGATGATAGTCATCGGGAAAATATCATGCCCGGAGTTCTTTCCACAAAGTAGCAGAAGTATCTTTCCTAGTTGAAATTATGTCTTACTGATGGAACTCAAAGAAAATGTGGATGATTTACCCTTTGGAAAGTGGTTTTCCGAGTCTCAGCTGCAAAGGCCAGGGCTGGTATGACCAAAGAATTAAGCTAATCAAAACAGTTGCCATGGAAATAGCGAGAGATTGGCGAGATATTTGCAGTGTTTTGTCCGTGAAAAAGGCTGTGTTGGGTGGAAATAATTTGTCATGTAAAAGACGCCGGAGATACTCTTGAACCCTGTCAAAACAGTCAAATGGGGAATGGGCAACTATAGCCCAGATATGAAGGAAATATTCTATTTTGGTCTGATTTGTTTCCTGTAAAGATAGAATACACCAAGTGGTGTCAGATAATTGCCGGAGCAGTAAAAATGAACCGATCATTTTTCCAGCATCTTTATTAATAGACTTTATATATGATATTAGCTGTGCGTGTCTGGAGTGAGTTTCGCATAAACGTTCAAGTTGTTTCCACCTTGAGAGAAAATCATTTATTATGTGTTATATAGGAATAAAGTGCCGCTGCCGACAATTGTGTTTGAACATAGATCGCCAGAGATCAAACACAGGCGATCACATTATTGAATTAATTAGACCATGCGACCATAGAGAAGGCAAATATATGGGAGGTATCGTGTGTCTAATGAATTCCCATTTCCAGTATATCCTCTGTTACTATTCGGATCGATATTTCTACTCTATCCTCCATTATTATACGGACCGCTATTCTCTACTCCATTCACTATACTATTTCTTTGTAGGGATTAATATTCGAGCGATTATTATCAAGCAAGTACTATTCGTACGAGTGTTATTCGAAGGTGTCTGACCTCAGTTTTGTTCAACGGCGTTACCATAGTTGTATCTGCAATTATAGAGTCTCTTCTACAATCAGAATTATGAAAGTGACAATAAGCATTATTTGGCCCTCACAAAAGTGGTAACGAATATTCGTTGACATCACAAAATTATGATATGTAAAATTTCAGTGTCTGAATCTAGAACGAGTAGTTCTATTTTTGGGTTCAGAAATATTGAATATTACAAGACAATTTCCCCCCTATTGAACCAGCAGTTATAAGTAGGACGAGATGAAGTCTTTTAACGGTGCACCCATAAACTTCTGTATTGTCCGCATAGATATTAGCTAAATTTCGTAAACTGTTCTTACGTAAATACTTATTTTTTTATATCTTCATTTTCACCGTGTACAAGACAGAAGAGACACCCTAGGTAGAGGGTTACAGAGTAAGAAATTGATTTCACGGGGATATGTGGGAAAGATAACGATTGACTCGAGTAATGAACAGCATAGGATTGTGGTGACCGGGGGAGTATCTTCTTGAGACTTGTTGGAATGTCAAAAAAAAACACTGAGTAACGCCGTTGAAAGTTCAGGATGTGTTCATTGATGATTGATCGTTATGGAAACTAAATGTAACCTCTAACATGTATGCTATTTCGATCAGCTTCATACTTGCAAATTGCCACGGAAATATATCAGATTGCTGTTATTTCATATATCAGTCAGTTATGTGCTATATGAGATACACGCTTAATCATGAATGAAGAGGCTGAATTTTTCCCGCAGTATGTTGCCATTTCTTTCTGCGGTAAACCAGTTGCCATCCAAGGTTATAGAGCCCGGAATGTTCTGCTGCTTATCTACAGCTGGGGGGAGAAAATGAGGGTTCATTATTAGCACGTAAGGGAATGTAATGGATTCGACTCGAATTCGAACACCGATTCCACAATCCGAGCCTCTATCCAATACTCGACCATGCACACTCACTTCATTATCTATCTGGAAATTCTTTATCAAATTAATGCTTTGACAAATACGAAAATGATAATGGAATCTGAAAATATTGCGCGTTATAATTCCCAATGAAAGGGATAACTATGAGATTAATTTATAGGTAAATCACCTGGGTCTCGTTCTTGTAGTCATTCAACTGCATGTTTACGAGCACTACGTCGAAAAATGCGAGAAAATAATATTACAACTGGATATTAGACAATTTACATTGGTTATTGACAATTACTCGGCTGCTAAGAAATATTCAGGCAATTGAGAACGTCAAATAAATGAGAAGAGTTTCGATTGGTTATAACTTCTTTCTTGTTACAATTATTAGCTAAACTACGCAATATGGAGATATTGTGCGCTATTATAATTACAGTAACGATTGTGTCCATTTTGATTGTTCTTCATATATATATATATATATATATATATATATATATATATATATATATATATATATATATATAGTTATATACATATATGGAAACGGTTATAATTTTTCCAACGAGAGAAACAATTATATTTTAAAAAAAGAGTCAAACCGCAAACAATAGTGGTTATTACGTGGATTTTTTTTTAGTGTATATATTACATAACATGAAGAATAAAATATATAAGCACTAAAACAAATCCACATTATAAGCAGAAACGTTTGTAATTTCTTTCTTTTTTAATATATATATATATATATATATATATATATATATATATATATATTATTATGTACCTCCACGACATCGCTAAAAAAGAGTATAGCATGATGAAAAAGACGCCAAACTTGACAAAAACAAAATTTTATAGTCTAACTCTTTGTTATTATTAAGAGGAAAGATCAAAGTATTTTGGGTGTATTTTTTCCATTTTTTAATCGTTCCTAGCACGTCCGAAATTTTCGTTAAAAATCTAGTTTTTTTTGAGTCAGCAAAATTGACTATTTTTTTCCATTTAAAATAAAAAAAAACTGGAAATCTCATTTTGAAATTCTTTTAAATATCAATTATCATTTTTTCAAAACTTATTTTAAGAAAATCAGAAATTATAATGTTTATTTAAAATATTCTGAACCAAACTTAACTTAGCTTTTGTGCCAAAAAGATGTAATTTGAAAATAAAACAAACCAGGTCATAAACTTTCGCGTCTCTTGACAGGTGATGAATGACATATTTACGAATTCCATGAGGCTAATTTGTTCTACGGAAGGAGAAAAGTGAAATAATTTACATTTAAGTGACCAAATTATTTACCTCGTTATTTTTAACGAAAACTTGTTTTTGTACTTATCTTTCACCTTTACGTTTATGATGCTTTATGGAAAATATATTATAAAGATATTAAAATAAGACTGTTAAGAGTGACATAAAATTTCATATTTCCTAAGAAATATATCTAATTTATAGGTACCTTTCTTATGAAATTTTATCAGAACTGTACATAAAATACTATTATTTTATGTACATTTAGTACATTTTACTGTTATTTGTATTTGCATTCATTCTATTATTAATTATGATATTTCATTTATGGAAAAATGTCATAACTGAGATTAATATAAAAATAAGATCGTATAAATTTCATAAGATGATACAGATATTGTAGATACCCTTTTCAGTTGAAATTGAAAAATCAAATTAACTTAAGGCCTTAACAGCGGAGAACAATGCTTAACTCAAATAACGCAACTTAATTATATTCTGGTTGGTCTTCCGTACTTTATAATTACACCCCGGTTATGAGCACAAAATTACATTTCTTAATTACTGTGGATCTTCTGATTAGTCAAAATGATACAATTTACAACGCGCTAAAAAAAGGTCTATCTCATAAGGACACTTAGGAAAACCGATGGGGCTTTTAACTAATTTTATAATATTTTAACAACTTAAATGTAAAATCTATTATAATTAAAGATTATCATCGAAAAAATTTTTTTGCTTTCCGAAAATATTGTCCATATTCATAAAAACAACTAAAAGCAAATAAAAGAATTTGAAATTAAATAATGTCTTTGTTTTATTGTGCTTTGTATGTTACAATTCAGAGCTGATTTTCAGGTACGTTGGCTCCAATTAAAAAAAAAAAAAAAAATACATGATTTGCATTCCTCAAAGCCCTGTGCTTTCAATTATTTTAATCACTAAACCCGATGCGATCAAATTTCTAGCTTTTTCATAAAATTAGTTTGGGGTGGGTAATAAATATTTTAAAAAAATATTTCTATCATGGCTAAAATTAAAAAAAAAATCATATTTATAATAATTTCGATCATCTGTGAATAGTTCCTGAAAGTTTCATTAAGATCCGACAATTATTTCTGTTTTTGCACGATTTTTCAAATTAATGTGTGCCATACCAAAAAAACGTGCTAAAAATTGTCTATGTTATTTACTAGTTCCGCTCATACAAATAGAAACAAGGTTTTTTTAATCAAAATTTAGAATGTTCTAAAAAGAAGAACATTTTTTTTTAAATAATTAAAAAAACTTTGGTCTTTCCTCTTAATAATAACATAAGCATTTAGACAATAAAATTTTGTTTTCGGCAAGGTTAGCGTCTTTTTCATCAAGCTATACTATTTTTTAACGATTTTGTGGAGGTACCTATATATATATATATATATATATATATATATATATATATATATATATATATGTGTGTGTGTGTGTGTGTGTGTGTGTGCGTGTGTGTGTGTGTGTGTGTGTATATATATATATATATATATGAAGAAAAATATAGGGAAAACACAAACAAAAATCCTAATATGCAATTATGCTGTTTTAGTGTTAATATAATCTCAACGTCGGACATTTCGGTTAAATAGGCCATCTTCAGGACATATTCATAAAACATGAACGGAACGCTGATCTTATAAAAAGTTTCAGTTATCTGTTTGGATTGGTCTTGCTCTTATGTCCATCGTCTTTTTCATGTTGAATTGAATATGGTCTAATGTTAATTATGTTTTATGAATAAGTCCTGAAGATGGTCTATTAGACCGAAACGTCCGTGGTTGACATTATATTAACATTAAAACAGCATAATTACATATTAGGATTTTTCTCTGTATTTTCCGTATATTTTTCTTCATACTGTCGGATCTATATCCATATAGTTGCTTACATACATACATACATACATACATACATATATATATATATATATATATATATATATATATATATGTATAATTTTATTATTTAATTTTACATATTAGACCAAAAACATGCTGAAAACGTTACACAGTAGCTTTCTTTTTTCGCTACTAAGTTGTAACTCTTACGGGAATGGTAGGTGACTGGGGATTAAAAACTTATTTAATCACCATTTACTTACAATTTGCCGTATCCAGCATTGGAGTGTCATAGAAGAGTACACAATCCTTCCATTATTTCACTGCGTATGTTTCCTCTGCCGCCGAAACATTGGTCTGGAAACATAGATCAAATTTGTTTATGTACCACTCATGATAATCGTCAGAATGAGAGATTCGTCATTACAAGTGATTTGAAACACACACACACACACATAGAACAAACACACACACACACACACACACAAAACACACACATTCACACTCACACTAACGCATACACATGCAGACATATATGTGTGTGTGTGTATATTTTTGTGTTCATATATTTTAAAATTGTGTATTTAGGCAACAGTCCTTCTTTCATGCAAGCTTCATTAAATATGACAGACAAGGTACTTTGATGAATTCTTTTTATATAATCTGTAATATGATCGTATATTTTTTTCTTATCAGTAGATAATTAAGTTTGGATAGTTTTTGTATAATTTATCTACTGAAAAACAAAATATATCATATGGGAATTTATATAAAAGTTAATCAAACACACTGTCTGTAATATTTAATTGAGGTTCATATATATATATATATATATATATATATATATATATATATATTCGATCGATATTATTGAGATTTGCTGTGACTTGTCTAGAATGGCAACGATCGAATATATATATATATATATATATATATATATATATATATATATATATATATATATATATATATATGCTGTGACTTGTCTAGAATGGCAACGATCGAATATATATATATATATATATATATATATATATATATATATGGTAACGCTCGAATATATATATATATATATATATATATAATATATATATATATATATATATATATATATATATATATATATATTAGTTCGTTGCCATTCTAGACAAGTCACAGCAAATCTCAATAATATTGTCCACCAATCCTCACTTACTCCGATGTTTATAACATACAACTCTGACGCGATAGTATGAGATCAATTCCAAGCTACACAACTTCGAAATATTTATATGTTCTTTTAATTAATTCAGATCTAACAATGATTATTATCTCCCCAATTATGGGTTAATTATTAAGACTTTTAAAACTCAACCATTATTATATAAAAAAAAAAAAACAAAAACAAATATTCTTAATATCTAAAAATTGTTTTCTGGCTTTAAATAACTTGCAAATGTTGATAAAAAGAATGAACAAAATCAACCAATAATCAGTGATCGCTAGGGGCAGCGAAATTCACTATCATTAATATACATTTTAATAGTTGTCGCAGTTGCTAAGGACTGAGTTAGAAATTGTACACATCAAATTTCCAGTGATCATCGCTGAAAATTAACTGACACAAAGTTTAATCAATTTTCCATTCCTTCCTTACTGATGTCCCCATAAAATAAAGTCCGAACCTGTCCTGGAATTTCGAATTCAATCGGACTCATTTTACCAAATTTCTAAATCAGCCTACTACGTACAGGTAACAAAGCTTTTTATCCAACCGCTACTCAGCTCCCGGACAATGGTCATTAATTTTTTCTTCTCTCCCACTCTCATTCTATTTGACATTAAATTTCGACACACAACGCCGTCTACAATTTCACATCGACTTTGAATTTAATCTCTATTCTTGCTTAGATTGGTTGGTCACTCTATTATTTTTGTTTTTTTTTTCCATTAAAATCTCTGGTTTATGCTGATAGAATTTGACTGCATGGCTTAAATCATTCGTTATGCACAATCCTCAGAATCTTGCTCTCTAAAGTGCCTATCCTTCACGCGAGTGACATCACCTTGCAGAATTCCCTCATGGTGCTATTTCATGTCTTCTTACTAAAAGACGTCTTTTAGAGATTTGCTTTTTTTTTTTTAAACATTTCACGCTGAGGCAAGTCAGTAGCTCGACTAAGAAACAAGGAGTTACTAAGTCTTAGAAACCTTGACCAAATATATTATTTCGGAGAGTGAACACTACAAGAAAAAGAAATGAAAAAACAGAAAGTAATGATTGAAATGCTCTTAAATTTTGAAAGATCAACGATGACTTAGAAGTAATAAACCGGAAGAGATTTCCGTAAGCGAGCAATGCGATAGAAGAAACGGTTAGCATAGAGATTGCGGTTACATCCATTTCAACTCTAAAATGATGAGATATGGCTGCCAATGTACTACTACGTTTCAATTCTAGATATCATACGGAAATGTTCACCAGGACAATTACCATGAAGTTATTTCTAGAAATAAAAGACGTTATCTATATTATGACGATTTTATAAATGTTCGGTTGGTGAAGTTATTTTAATAATAATTCAGTGAAATAGTAGCAAACAATTAAATTTTCAGTGACGTCCAAATACAAGAAATCGAATCTACACACCATGTTGACCAATTTAATATTCGCATTGCACGCACACACATCACTGCCAAATATGCAAAATATGATAAAAGATTTACATATAGTTAACTGAAGAACACCTTCAGGTTTTGCAACGCAGTCGGCGTAAAAGATTTCCGTTTGGAGATGTTCCCAATTATCATGATGTGACACAAGATTCCTTCGCCGCATCATCCTTCAAACATAAAAAAGCGTCACTCTCGACCAGGCCATGGTTATTTACAACTGCTCCCACTCACGAACAGAGTTTAGCAGCGTATCAGTCTCCGGGGAAATGTACAATTGGTCAAGGATAAGGCCATTGACAATGGACTATGTGGTATTGAACGCGATATTCACTGTAGTCTCTTTTAATTCACTAAGCAAAACATGTTGACATTTTCAATCCATCAAGAGAAAAACCCAGGACAACCACTGCATAAAACAATAGTCCATCATAAGTAGTCTGACGGTGATTTTTCGTCTGTCGCAATGAACGTGTCTTCTCACAGAGATAGTCCATACCTTGAAGGACTCAGACTTCAACTCAGACTTCAACTCAGACTTCAACTCAGACTTCAAGTAAAAAATTGTACTTACGATCCGTCGCTAAAAATGCTTGGTAAATAGTCGGTTTCATGTACCTTCCTAGTAATTATATGTATCCTCCTGCAATGTGTTATCATTCCAAAAGACACATCGAGCCCAAAACGGAGAACTGTTACCATATATGGGCAAGAATTGCCTAGTCTTTACATCTCAGTCTTGATAGAGTTCAATAACATCTAACCGGCATTTTGGATGAGGAAGTGATTTCCACCCTACAACTTTTCCTACTAAAGACGAAACTTTCGAAGCCCCATCGCTATTCTGTTTTAATTTCTATTCCTAAAACTATTTACATTGTTCCGACTGTTGTCCTCATCTTTATTGTCATATTCACAACGTTTCAGCCGCTGTACGCTCTGGTCTTCTTCAGGTGATTTACGTCGGAATTTCTTACGATACCTCATCTCAGAAATATAGACAGATCCTGATGATCCTAGAGCTCACAACGACCGAAACGTCGTGAATATGACAATAAAGATGAGTAACAATGCAAATTATGTAAATAGTTACAGTACCTCATCCCAGAATTACAGATAGATACACTCCTTAGTTCCAGCGGTTTTAATACTTCACGGATAAGACTCTCCCCCATGCCAGGCATATTGTAACGAACCTCAATTATACTTATCGAACTCTATTGGTGGAATTTTGAACAGCTTCTTCCCACGAACCACTACTTTATGGGATTTACTTCAAGTCGATGCTTCTCGGATGACTACAATCTTAACCTCGTCAATTTAGAACACTGAAAATTATAAAGAAATAAATATTGCATATTATTATGTTATGGTGAAAAAAAGAGATACGGTATGGGTGTAAGGTTATCCTATGTCGACTAATAAAAAGGCAAGATTAAATATATCATATATAACAGTATTCTATGTCCTTCTCCAGACCTCGGTAGTTAATCGTGGCTTATCACAATAAATAAGTAAATAAAATTATAAAATCTTCATAGATCCATCAGTCACTGTTCGGTCGGGGCCCTCGCACTAGACTGATATATATATATATATCAGGAACATACATAAGGAACCACGTGTGCATGCTTATTAACAAAGAAAAAATAATAATCCCACGATTCAATCTGCAATATATTTTGTTTTCAAAAATACGTTAAAAAATATGACTTAAAGAAATAAAATATATTGTTTATGGGATACTGTTATATTCTCCACATATCGTCAAAAACTATATCCCTTATCTCTTTCTCTGTAACCATCTACCTCGAGTGGTTCTTGGGCCTTGTACAAGCTGAATATTATTATAAAATAATTATCATTCTGTTATTCAACACCAGCAAAATCTTGCATCTTTTATTGCAGATGAAAGAACAGAGATTCAATTTGATACTTTCAATCAGCCTGCTATGTTTAATAAACTTGTCGGTTGGAGTTTATTGCTTCTTTCTTTCGTTTACAATACATGCAGTTATTTTTTTCTTCAGAAAAATGTCAAGGATTTTTAAGTGTTCTCATGATATTTGATTTCCAGAATGTCTCTTTTAATTTATGCGAATGACCAGCTGGTTTCATTCTTTTTTCAATTCTTCTTTAATATTTTTCGTTTGTCTGAAACGTCATGTTGCCGGCATTTTCAGATCTATATTCTTGCAAGATGTATGCACGTCATCAAATCAGGTGCTGCATAATTATGCACACATGGGACAAACCGGATCACAGTAGATACATAAACAACGAACTATCAGAGAAGAAAATGAGATACTCAGACATACTCACGAGAATGTAGACTCTGACTTATGAGAAAACCCCTAACCACACACCACGATTAACTACCGAGGTCTGGAGACAGACATAGAATAATGTTATATATGATATATTTAATCTTGCCTTTTTATTAGTCGACATAGGATAACATCACACCCATACCGTATCTCTTTTTTTCAACATAACATAATAATATGCAATATCTATTTCTTTATAATTTTCAGTGTTCTCCGCACTGAACAACGTTTACTTTTTCGCTTTCTTATCTACCGTATATACTCGCATACCAGTCGAACATTTTTACAAAAAAATTCACAAAATATTAGGAGTGCAACCTATTCGTTTGACATTGATGTAAAACAAAATTACCTTGTTATCCTGATTTCTAAGAAATCAGAAATAATCCCCATAAACACTAAAACTGTTTTTTTTTTCTCAGTATAGACACAATTTATCTACCATATATAGTGTCTCATTACATTAGGCTTACTTCATGTTGCTAGATTCACATATCCATCACAATAAATAAATAAATAAAATTATAAAATCTTCATAGATCCATCAGTCACTGTTCGGTCGGGGTCCTCGCACTAGACTGATATATATATATATATATATATATATATATATATATATATATATATATATATCAGGAACATACATAAGGAACCACGTGTGCATGCTTATTAACAAAGAAAAAATAATAATCCCACGATTCAATCTGCAATATATTTTTTTTCAAAAATACGTTAAAAAATATGACTTAAAGAAATGAAATATATTGTTCATGGGATACTTTTCTTTAACGTCTGTTTCATATAACATTAAACGACGTTCCTAAGTGCTATTTACAAATATCAAAGCGCATGAATCTAGTTCCCAAAAGGTTTGCACTATTTTGCACTGCGTAGTGATATTATTGGCAGCCAAATTTACAGTAAATAATTTTAATTGTGCAAACTCTAATCTTGGGTAAAAGAAAGAGTTATCAATCAGGTTTTACATTAAAAGTACGAAATCGTGGAGAAGAAGATGGAAATCCATCAGCAGAAAGGCAGTTTAGAATTTCAGAAAAGTTTGTCAGAGGACGGAGAAAGCAGAAATATCATCTTAAAGAAACACTGAAATCAAAAGGAGCATCGAAGTGTTCGGTATCTCCATATCGAAATATGCAAAAATAATTATATTATTGAGTTGTGAACATAAGAAATAACGGCCTTATTCTAACAAGGCTTTCAATAAGTACCAGAGCCCTTCATATACAGGCACAGCAGTTACTTGCTTTTCATTTCATGATGATTGACGAAATGTAATTTAACTGCAAAAGTGTATTAACAATTGAAAGTTTTAAAATAAAGGAAGAAATGAAGGAAGATATCTGAAAATTCTTACGTTTAAAAAGGGCTGTGTAATGCTCCAGATTATAGTGCAACCCGTCCGCGAGTCAACTGTAAATAATTATTAAGTTATAAAGCAGAGTGGCGACCTCTTCGGTGGAGCGAATTATCTGCGACTATATACGGTACGTTATTTTTAATAAGCTTTGTATGAATGAGCTAGTTTACTAATGAAAGTTTCAAATATATTTATCTCAATTTCCACCGTCTAGTTCCTTCTTTATTTGCTATTATTTTTTCTTTTGACATCCAGGAATTTTATTTCAATGTCTCTAATGGATTTGTTACTTTGTTCCTACAAGTGTTTTGCTTGTCTTGTGAACATTTACATCTCATCAACTCCCATTAGCCTGCATTGCTTTCAATATCAGGAACAGTTTTAACAGAAGACATAAAATGTGAACAGACATCCCAAGTTGCATTGGAATATCGAAAAATGCATTTGGAAAGCAGAAAAAAGTCATAAGAAATTGGAAACTCTCGTTAGAAACAAAGGAAAGTACTGAATGTGTATGTAGTACAAATCCTATCATATGACAGTAAATGTCGGCAATTTCTTCACGGATGAAGTGGAGTTTTGAGACACATATATATTTAGTTCTACAGATTAATACAATATATATATATATATATATATATATAAATATATATATATATTATAAAT
The DNA here is from genome assembly GCA_963932145.1 of Acanthosepion lycidas. NCBI lineage: Eukaryota > Metazoa > Mollusca > Cephalopoda > Sepiida > Sepiidae > Acanthosepion > Acanthosepion lycidas. The sequence goes on along the minus strand of OZ010591.1, from coordinate 81,091,916 downwards.
TAATAGACTTAAAATATGGTTTTTCGCTACACAGTTCCAACCATGTTTCAGAAATGAAGCTAAAAGCCCCGAATTTAATTTTGTAATTAAATTAAAGACATTAGTCCAGTTTCAGCTTCAAGCGAATTCGTTTGAAGATGAAATGCAACTAAGTCTATTAATTTATAATATAATGCTCTGTAAATTTACATTGAGCACTATATTTAAAAATAAAAATATCTATAAGAACACCGGATTATATATCTTACTGTTCTTTCTTTTTATTAATATATATATATATATATATATATATATATATATATATATATATATATATATATATATACATTTAGTTCTATAGATAAACAGAGTAAAATAAAGCATTTTTTGTAATGCGACAAAGAGCAGGATATGAGGAGAGCCATAATCGCCCACGTCCTGAAGACAGAGGTCTAATGTAAAAATCAGAACCACTCACCCTTGCATGAAATATTGCTGCCATATATGGTTCGGTGCCCCTTCTGTTTGTCTCAAGGTTCTTGATAAGATCCAGAGACTATATGCAATGTAATTGGCCCTGATCTGGCTTCTCGTCTGCAGTTGAAACTCTCACAGACGTGCCGTCGCCTCCATCTGACTTTTTCTTTTTACAAATACTTTCATGGTGACTGCTCCGATGAGCTGCTTTGGCTGGTTCCCAGACTTCACGAATTTAAGCGTTCTACTAGGCTGGCATCTCGCTCACACCCTTTAACTGTCGAAACTGTTAAATGCAGCCATATCTACTACTTCAATAGCTTCATGTATCGAACCTCTCGCCTGTGGAATTTCCTCCATCTTTCCTTTTTCCCTGATAGCTATAATTTCCAACTATTCAATCGCCGTCTCCAGATGCCTTGATCTATCCCCTATTCTTCTCTTCATCTTTTCCTCTATCACTCCGATTTGGTCTCAGTCTAATTCTCTGTAACCCCTTGCGTGCTAGTGGTTTTCCGCCTTGCTTGGGGTGAAACGCTTAAAAAAAAACCCAAAAAAACCATGGACCAAACATGTGAGTAACTGGGAAGCTTTAAGAAAATATAAACAACAAGGATCCGTATATAGTATCAGGAAGAAACGACTTATATATTGAGGATACAGAATGAGAAAAAAAGGGTTGGATAATTTGACACTAACAGGCCATATTGAATGCAAGAGTGAAAGAATGAAACAGCGAGGAAACGGCTTAACAGAGTAGACGAAATAGATTGGAAATCTGTAAATGGGATACACAATAAAATAAAGCATTTTTTGTAATGCGCCAAAGAGCAGGATATGAGGAGAGCCATAATCGCCCACGTCCTGAAGACACAGGTCACATGTAGAAATCAGAACATTTCTGTAAGTTACTTTGAGAGACGAGTCAAAAGAAGTTTATCTTTTTCTAATTTCCTAGTTTTGGAAAAGAGGATAATGATATACATGAACTGTACATTAGAAAGTATTTCAATAAATGTCTGGTCTTGAAATAATCACGGATTCAATGCTAAATTTTCGTTTTGAAATTATTTCTAATCTTTATATAACTATTTGACCATCCACACACAGACACACATACACACACACACACACACACACATATATATATACACACGCATACACACGCATATACACACCCACATACGCACACACACACACACATATATATATATATATATATATATATATATATATATATATATATATATACACACACGCACACACACAGACACACACGTCTAATCTTCGCCCCATAGATTAATCTATCAATCAAAAACTCGCAACAACTTCCATAATAGATGCAATATATGTGTTGTGGCATTGTTAGGGTCAGATATAAAGACAGAGAGGAATTAACTTAAACAAATATATTAACAGAACCAGTAATCCAAACATGTTCAAGCGAGAGTGTTACAGCATGGATGATCTGTCCGACTGCTAGATCAATAGCTACTAATTATTAGTTTATGAAGAGAGAAAAAATCGTGAATATACAGGGTAAGAGAAGTTAACGAGTTAAGAAGCTCAAATTTGAAACAGAAATACAGCAATGTGTCAAATACAATCTCAGAGAAGTGTTTAAGATGGTGTCTATTTAGAAAGAACCATTATCATCATATAACCATCATCTCATAATACTAATGTTAATAATAAAAAATATATAATATATTTATAATAAATATATATAATTATATATATTTATATGTAATATATAATATGTCTGTGTGTGTGTGCTTTCACTAATGCGTATACGGAAAGTTTAAAATACATTTTTTTTTAAATGTTTCTTGCTGCTTTCATTTTTTTCATTTTAGCTTTAATTGAAAGAAAGGGAATTTGGAATTTATTATTTCCAATAAGCAAAATATCTGGCGTATTACAAAGTAAAATTGTATTGTTCTGAATCTATTTCTTTCAGTGAAATCGATAATAACGTGCATTTTGACTCATTTGTAAACAAATGTTAATTCTCAGTTTTTAAATCTTGCAAAAATAAAATATATAATTCTTAAAGTTTATTTGAGAAAAATTAGAAAATTTAAAGTTTATAAGTAATTATTATCGAAAAAGTTCGACAAACAAGGACATCATGAAAAGGAAGGGAAGAATTTCCATATACTGCGTGAACATAAAAGCTGGACGTGTATTTTTAAGGATTGTGATAAAAAGGTCAGCTTAAATTCTCATTATTGAAGAGACAAAAATGTCGTCTACATAACGAAAATATATATCAGGTGTATCAGGATCAGATATTAAACTCTCTTCATGGAAACCTACAAAGATGTTAACTAAAATGAATCCTAAAGGAGAACCCACTGTGAGTCGATCAATTTGCCTAGACATGACGCCGTCAAAACTGAATTCAACAGATATCGTGGAAAATTTATTAAAAATATCCTCTGAAATAAGAGGAGGGTGGCAACTGACTACGGTATAAGATATCACCACATCCATCTACAATGTCTATAAGAGAAAGTCAGGTAAAAAGGCCTGGAAATATCAATGGAACACATAAATTTGTCAGGCGACTGGTAATTCTGTATAAAATGAGAGAATTCAAAAGAATCTCTGATAGAGGACGAATTGTATTTGCTGTAATATACCTTGTCACACTCTGACAGACATACAATCGCATAACTCATTCACATTGAAAACTTAAATTTCTTCCACACACGGGCAGGCGCGCGCTCGCACGCACGGACACACACACACACAAAACATATACGTACATATTATTGGAGGTAGACAGTATGCAAATAGAAATGCTGTCAATGAGGTCAACACCAATCGGTGACACTCACCTCATGAATAAACGCAATCGTTACGCCTTGTGTGTTATATTTTAGCAAAACTATTTATATATGGTTATGTGTGCATATAAATAGTCGAGCCGAAACACAACACACATGATCTGAATATTGCGTTGTATAAAACATTGTCTACGCTTGGTGAGGATCTTAGTGTGCAACATTCCTTCCCCCATATATATATATATATATATATATATATATATATATATATATATATATATATATAATTCTATATTATGATAAAACGAAAGAACAGTAAGATATATAATCCGGTGTTCTTATTGATAATTTAATTTTTACAAAACATTGCTCAATGTAACTTTACAGAATATAAATATTATAAATTAACTGATATAAAATATGGATTCTTCGTTACACAGGAAGTGCAATGTTTCAAAATCCGAAGCTAAAAACATGAAATTTAATTTTATAATTAAATTTAAAACATATGTTCTGTTTCATCTTCAAGAAGAATTTTGCATTCCAAAATTCGCTTGAAGACGAATATATATATATATATATATATATATATATATATATATATATATATATATATATATATATATATATATATGTGTGTGTGTGTGTGTGTGTGTGTGTGTGTGTGTCAAATTTTCTTTTAATTATTCACCATTGAAAACGTTTATGAAAGTAGATTTGTTTTGAAATATAGCAGATAATGCTTTTCACCATTTATGGCAACATTTGCTCCAAAAGCGAAAGAATCAAATGCATGTATATGTATTTGTGTCTATGTGTAAAGAATGAGATACCATTTTAAGCTGGCGTTTCTCGTGATTAATAAAGAAAAAAAGTGTGTCTTTTAAGAATAGGATACATGGTTGATTGATAAAAGCATTGGTTGAATCCAGTCATTTGTACCAAACGTTTGTGAATTCAATGCTTGACTACAGCTGAGTTAATATAAACTTTGGAAATTTGATTAAAAAATATATAAATGATACTGAGATATCAAGAAAAGACATGGCACGTGACATAGGACAATCTAACCCTGAAAAATGCCGGGGCGTACAATCGTCGTGAATATGGAAACAATTTTGTGGACAGCAGTTCAAACAATGTAAATATTGTTAATAATTGAAATACCTCTTCTTAGAATAAAAATATATATATATATATATATATATATATATATATATATATATATATATATATATATATTGTGTGTGCGTGTGTGTATTTAGGCAGCATTTTTTAATTTATACATTTTTCATTAAATAATATAGACAAGTGTTGTCTATTTCTTTTATGTAAATTCTTTTCATAACGTCTGATAAGCTTAATAACATTATCATTAAACGAAGAAAAAAATCACAATATTGATCCATATTTTTTAAATCCAATCTAAGCTTTCGGCTTACATAAGCCATTATCAAAGATGTCAATTACTGTACAATATATTAAGCAATATACGCACAAGACAGTGATGATAGTCTGTGATTGTTTACATAGATGATTTCCTAGCAACGATAAACACGTGCACATAAAACGCTAGAAGCGAAAATCGCATCAAAGCTCATGACGTCACACATAACCACGCGAGAGTGAATTCGAGAATTATTAAGTATGGGAAGCCATTGGTATAAACCAATGGCTTCTGTTACCAATTATAGACATTTAAGTATATTTGTAGAGATTCGATAGTTGATTTTGTTTAGGTTGTGTTTCAACTGTTTGATGTATATTGCTTTAAGGATTTTTAGTTTTTGTCTATCTTTTTCATGTTGAAGTATAATTGTGTTTTCGACAAGGTTTTTACGGAATTGGGTGTGCGGCCAGGCATGTTGTTTTAAATGCCTAAAAATGTTAAAGTCTTCATTCAAATGTAGTGTCAAGAGTCGTGAAAGCGAGTTTGTGGTGTGACCAACATAAATATTTTTTAATTCGTTGGAGATACAATCTCACAAAGGGCACTTGAATTTATAAACTAAGTTAGTTATTTGCAAATCGCTAACCGGGGGAGAAGATTAATTGCGAAGAATTAAATTGGATATACTGTCTAGTTTATCCAACTTAATCCTTTTATATATATATATATATATATATATATAAATATATATATATATATATATATATATATATATACAGTGTAACCCGGATATAAGAGAGTTGTAGTGACCGGATACATCTCTTATATCCGGGTTTCTCTTATATCCGGGTTTGGTCTATTTTATATACATTACCACAGGCTCTAATTTGGGACCAGAGAAAACCTCTCTTATATCCGGGATTCACTTATATCTGGGTCTCTTATATCCGGGTTACTATATATATATATATATATATATATATATATATATATATATATATATTGTTGGGTGTGATTGATTTCTTATATGTAACTAGTTATATGACTTTGTCAAGATTTAGCGTCATGTCTTCGTTGTTTCTGGTTCGATGTTTGCGTCGCAGTTATTTGACTAACATTAATATTCTTGGTGATCTTTTATTGCCATTTAAATAACAAATATTTTACAGCTCATTATAAAAGGCCATTCATATCGTATACATTTTTCGGATTTTATATTTGCTCTAAGGTAAAGCCTGCTTAAAAGAGTCATTCTTTTTTTAAAATATTTCCTCGCTTAGTTATAACTAAAATCTTTCTTTTATATAATTTGCGGTGATATGCTTTTGCGACATTTCCAAAGAGATTTCAGACAGGGCTAATCATTATAAAACAATGCATTTGTGAACATTACATTTTATATGAACGATGTTACCTTATTAAACTTTTTTTTTTAAATCTTACTATTAACTCCAGAGGCAGGCGAGATGATCAATGTCGATTATATATTTTTTTTTTTCGAAATTAGATATTGCTGATATAATATGCATTTTATCTTTTTTTAATTTACGGCTGGTTTTCCACATATCTTATTTAAATTATACATTATTCTCAACGTTAGTTCCATCTATCTTGCCTGACGGGGAATAATATACAAATAAATGGAATAATGTGTTTTTTTTCCCTTTTAACCTTTGAATTCCTACTTAGTAAACTTTCTAAATAATAGTTATTCTCGCTTTCTCTCTCTCTCTCTCTCTCTCTCTCTCTCTCTATATATATATATATATATATATATATATATATATATATATATATATATATCACGTTAGCGTGTTTCACCGATTATCTGCTGTCGTCAGGAAAAATATAATTTTATTTCACAGGAACATATTTTTCGTTCGCGAGATAACACGTTATTCATGTTCAGCGTCTGCATGTTTGATGTTTTATTTAAATGTCAAAGGTCTCACTTGTTTGTAATCCTGTCTTACAGTTGGGGTAGCTGGTAATTGTTATGAAATGCACCAAAATCCGACTAAATTTAGAAATGGGCAGTGTAATTCTCTCATAAATTTATGTGCATTATTGCTTTAAGATCATTATATAATGACGCTTTTTCTCAACAGCCTCACAACGTACAAGTAAATGGATGTATAACATTCACCTTTTGCAAAGTATTTTTGTGACGATTATTACACAATTCTGGTGTGCGTAAGGTATTTGAGGACCCATTAAAAACCGTAAGAAATTTAATCACTTCTTACAAAGAACTAAATCTATTAATACAAAATTCGGTACATAGATGTAGTAATGATTGATTTAAAGGTTCATTCGATGTAACCACCTTCAATCGCATTGATGGCTTCAATGTGGTCACAGAATCATTGACATGCACACAACGCATTGTATGTAGTGATATTATACACTACTCGCATAATGGCGGCTTTTAAAGAAATCAGTCACATCGTGAGAACATTGATTAATCTCCTGTTCAACAACTTCCCACACGTAATAATTAACAACGACCCGCATTTAATAGTCAAGAAAATTTAGATTATGCCGGTAACCAATATTGGGTCACCATAATTTTGTAACCAGGTGTAGAGTCCTGTTGAAAGAGATACGGCCTTCCATCGCATGCAAGGTCAAAAATAGTTTCCAGTATATTGGTTTGGTCAGTAGAATTCAGTCTAAGATATTGGTGAAAGAAGTTTCGGGGAATGAGGTTTCCTTCACTCTTGGTGTAGAAAAATCACTGAACCGTGAAACATGATGTGAAAAACATTGGAGACATCAGAAGTATTTGCATATAAGAAGGTATTTTTGGGGGGTCCAACATTTGATCCAGCTTGAAATTATTTCGCCTGAAAAAAGAAAGCAAACAAAAGTAATCAGAGAATTCCAGGTTCTTCTGGATGTCGCAGCTTTGTTCAGGAATATTTTTGGTCGGAGCAATCATTGTTCTTGTGTGTTTGGCATAAAAATTTACCCTTTCCCTATAATGTATGTTTTGTAGCGAATATCAACATGCGTCATATTGCGGATTGTGCCTTTGGACACATGGACAATTCTAGCAATGACCCTCGTGAATTGCCGAGATTCGTACTGATAATGTTCTCCAATCGCTGTACAGATTGTGTCGTGATATTGTCCGAACATCGCGAATGTTATATTCACTCCACTCCAGGTAATTCATCTCTGCTGGAGGCTTCCAAACCTTTCCCAAATTTGTACACAAACGATGTGGCGACTTCGTACAACAACATTGCTCAGAAAAAATAAATGGCATTAACTGATTATCTCATGTCCAAGTGCATTGATACAGATATTTAAATGCCGTACGCAATCTGTATATCTAAGGATTCTATTTATCATTGTTTTTTCAGCGTTTATTTAATTTCAGTACAACTGGTGTAACTAATGTTATATTTACTGTGTTTCACATCAAATATTTGTTATAATGATTGTCTATATAAATAATGTTATGTATTTATTAATATAGTGATCACAAAATGATATTATTACTGAATTTTTGTTTAATATCATTTAATCGTTTATCGGAAATGATATAATAGAATGAAATTAATTTATCTCGGTTGTTAAGCCTTTTCTAACGGCAGTTTTACATGGGTGAGGATATTTGAATTTTTAGCTAATGAAACGGATTGATACTAATATATATATTTTTATGGAGATGTTATAATATTCTGAATGTTAAAATATTAAGTGTATCAAATTTAGAATATTTATAAAGGCAAAAAACAAAAACAAAAAAACAAAACATTTCACATTCCTTAATGTTGTTTATCCTATCGAGATACTTTACAAAAAAGGAACCTGTCAACGTTTACTGGATATATACAGATGATCTTTCTTTGAAATCTTTCGTTTTACAAATTAAATTTCCACTGTTAAATGAAGCTAGAATTTTAATGATTTCGTACAATACAAAATCTGAATGATTTCCTCAGTGGAGTTTATAATATATTTCTTGTGTAAATGTCAATTAGACCAACGTTTTTGAAAACTGGTATGCAGTGTTATGGCATGGTGTCACTGAATTGGAGAATAAATAAATTTACGGCTTTGACATGAGTGTAAATGTATCTGTTTCTAACTAGTAAATATTTATGGTGTTTAAAAGACAAGATCGCTGCATTCAGGTTTGGGTCGTTTGTTTTAAGAAGGAGTTGGCGGTTGTATTTAAAGTCTACTTTGGACATTGAGATTCGATTGAATTTTTGAGTTTTAAATATTTATTTACGTTGAAGGAAATTTTGAATTTGTCAGTAGTTTTGATTAAGTTATTTTTTTCTGAGTTGTAAATATTATTCCATAGAGGACAGGCGATGAGAGTTAGTGATGCGATTTTACTGTTTTTAAAGACAATTCTACATGATTTAAAAACAGTAAAATTGACCTTCATAACCGAACGTTCCTATGCGGCCCAATCGGTTAAGGCACGTCAGGGTATCTGACGATTCCGTATAGGATACAGGTTCGATTCCTGTCGGAGGACGCATATTTTCTATGAAAATTTCTCGTATATTCAGGCCGGTATATGTTATTAATAATATTAGGTTCATGCCAAAATAATGTCGTTTTCTCACATAGTAACATATGTGAGAAAAGGACATTATCTTTGCAACAACCTAATACTTATTATAAGCAGAGCATTTACTTAAATATTTATATCTACAATAAGAACGTATAAACATAAAAATGTCTTAAATAATTGTCGGACTTTGTCCATTCCATAATGTATAGATGACTGTATAAACAATGGTCAGTGTGTCGGTCAGAAACACTTAAATATTAGAGGAATTTTTAAAACATATTTTCACATAATTTATTACTCCTTTAATTTAGACTTATCGGTTGGTCTAATCATTCTTTAAATGTGAGATTGAATGTTTATCTTGGCCACATCGCACAATACAATTAAATAATTTACACACTACTTTCGTATTCTTAGAATATATTTATTTGTTGATCTCGAAATTGCACTGTTCGAAGTTTCAACCTGTGGTGTACGTCACTTCGTACAATCAAACACGACATGTATTCGCGCCAGTGAAAGAGACGGAATGAATTGTTATCAGTGTTTTAAACGGTGAAATGATTTTAGCTGTTTGAACCTGAAGCGCTAACCAGAAAATTACAGCGGCAAATTGATCATGTAACACTATTATCTCTGCTTCAATTCCTTTCTAACAACCGATGGGCGGCTTAATTCACGTCGAAAATGAGAGAGAAGAGAGCTTTTAACTCCTGAACTGACGGACGCTTATATCCCAAATCATCAGCCAGCAGATACAATGACTCGAGTAATGAACATGATCTGATTTTAGTGCTTGGGGAAGCAACTTCTTGAGACCTGTTGGACTAAGGAGGAAACACTGAAAATAGCCGGTGGATGTTCAGGATTTATTCAGTGTTGATGGATCGTTATGTGAACGAACTTTAACCTCCTAAATATATGCTATTTCGATCAGCTCTATATTTGCTTATTGCCACTTAAATCTATCAGGTTTCATTTATTTTATATATCAGTCATTTATGTGCCATGTATGATACATGCTTATGCGATACATGACTAACGAGGCAGATTTTTTTTCCCGCAGTAGGTTGACATTCTGCGGCAGACCAGTTGCCATCCAAGTCTATAGAATTCGGTATGTCCTGCTATTTACCCATAGCTGGGAAGGAAGAAGAAGAGGACTACTACATTTCCGAAGGTTATTTGCACTTAAGTAAATGTAATGGATTCGACTGGAATTCGAACTCGGCTCTCTGAATCCTCAACCGAGCCGATATCCATTACTTCACCGTGCATCCAAAAATATAGAGAAACCAAATATTCAATTCATGATTGATCATTATTAACCTGAGCATTTAGCGATTTCATAGAATGTTCGCCCGTTAGCGTGTAACTACTGTTTTATCATGCACACACACACACACAAATGCACCCACGCATATATACATCTATGTACGTCATTGTGCGAGCATGTGTGTTTGAGCGTTTTGCGCGTGTGTGTTTGAAATGTAGATTTTAGGTATGCAAAATTTATGGCAAAAAGCGTCCCATATTAGTGAGAGAGCGTGTGTAAATTTACAACAGTGCAGCGAGGTCAACCCGCGAGAGGCAACCGTCTAGATCATGCTGAACGCAAACTTTAGGACATGTGTGTTGTGTTTTGGCTCGACTATTTATATATTCTTGACAATTGTCAATCAGTTCAAGAATATATGATTGTTGCCGTTACCACCGATTAAATCAGTGCAGGGCTGAAGACGAGGTTTTCCCTGAATGTATTATGTTGGTGCAAAAATAACGACGGATTTTGACATATTTTTAACGTCAAAAACCGACATTGTTTTGCACCAACCTAATAGTACCCTGTCTGTCGTTTTTAATGAAACAGTAATAAAGGAAAGATTTCTGCCTAAATATGAAACTATCAATTTACACGACCCGGCAGCCAACCAGGTAAATAACACCGCTACATTGAGAAGAAATCTCGTCTTAATCATCCTTGATAATGGCTAAAAGTATAGCCGAAAGCGCTCGGAAATATAAAATATTTGGACAGTTCTTTCACAACCTTTGTCGAGAAGAGAAAGCTCTTGTCAGAACACAAGAAAAATTAAATAAAAACCTTAACAGTGGTACCTTGTCTGTCGTTTTTCATGAAAGATGCATAAAGGAAGGATTGCTGCCTAAATATATGATTATATATGATTATATATATATATATATATATATATATATATATATATATATATATATATATATATATATATATGTGTGTGTGTGTGTGTGCGTGTGCGTGTGTGTGTGCGTGTGCGTGTGCTTGTGTGTGTGTGTGTGTGATGTACCACCAAACCCAAAAGTGTATAAATGTAAAGATGGAGAAAAAAAGCTTTTCAGTACCGGAGGAAACCTTCATTGCTAGAAACCGTGGTATCGGAAAAGGATCGTGCTTGTAATATTTTAGATATTAGCTAGCCCTACACTTTTGCTTTTTTGACTTTTTTATTGAGCACTTTTTGAATATAAACGCTTCTAGGAAGGGGTAAACATTTTCCGTAAAAAAACATTTTTATTGTGTTTATTTCTTCCTGTTTACAGTAGAGCACTTTATAACGGTCTAATTTTTAAATCACATTACGTGTTTAGGCAGCCTCTATATATATATATATATATATATATATATATATATATATATATATATATATATAAATATAAAATAAATATATATATATATATATATATATATAATATATATATATATATATATATATATATCATATTGCATACGTGGAGACCTAAGACGAAATCATCTTATATATGCTTGTCGAAACGTGTGCGTAAAAATATATACGCAACATCATTTGAATAGATAATGGAATAAAAATTAATAGAAGAGTTAAAATTGGCGTAGACTTTTGAAGCACACACCTGTGCTAGGTTATATATATATGTAAGCGTTAATGACGAGATTAAAATTTCAATTTAAAGCAAAAATCCGCCCTCCGTCCGTGATAGATGAGTTGATTGTAAAGATATGATTTGTATAATGAAAAAGATCAAGTCAAGAAAATTAAATAGCGTCTGTCAATAACGTTAAGCAAATGAGTTGAAAAAACAAAGAAATCCTCTAAACTACTAAAGCGATAAAACAAACACATCTACATGATGAATGAATAGGAAAAAAAGTTAAGAGGTCATAAAATTTTATAAGAAAGCCCCGAAATTAATATATCAAATGATAAAAAGGGAGCAGAAAAAATCACGTCCCAATTGAATATAAGTGGCAGGTTTCAGAAACTATATATATATATATATATATATATATATATATATATATATATATATATATATATATAAACAAGCTTTACTAACCGTAAACATTCACAAGGAAATTTTTTTTACTATAATCCATCATTTCGCCTGATTGACGCAACAAAACAGAATTGGAAAAATAAGCCATAAAATTCTAAAAGAAATATGTTTCACTATGGGTATCCAAAATAATATGTATTCTGGGTGTATGGAAGGCAGCTTGAAGAGAAGATGATATAATGATCACTTCATTTAAGCTAGAGAGTTACAAACATTATATCTAACGAGCGAGCCACTTGTAGGAGTTAAAAGAAAAAAGTTGAAAAAGCCGTAATATATGTTGGAATATTCTGCAAAAACACAAGCCATGGAAACACTGGAAATATTATGTTAAGATTGTGTCAGAAAGAAACCTGTCATATCCAATGATTATGATTATCAAAGGCAAGTTAAAATATATATATATAATGGCACCTGGTAAACATACAAAAAAAATATCTACTGCAACAATATGAACCTGATTGGAGTACTAAAATTATATATATTTTTATTTATATATTTATTTATATATTTATATGCTTATTTATTCATTTAGTTAATTAGGTATATGCTTATTTATTTATTTATATTTAGTCATATTCTTATTTATATAGTTAGTTATATTTTATAGTTATATTCTTTTTGACTTATTTATTCATAATTTATTTAAGTATTTATATATTTATTTATATGTATTTATATATTCATATATATACATATATATATATATATATGTATGTATGTATGTATATATATGTAAATATAACTTTATTTATATATTATTTATTAGAAAATTATAGCATAAATATGTTATAAAATCACTACAAAATGTCTATCTCTTTTGCGATGTATATAAATGTTACTCTAAGTAACACTTCTCTGTAAATAACTCGAATTTAAAAAGTGTTTATTTGCGACATTTTTAAACTAAATCTATTCAAGACCAAGTGTTGATCCAAATATTAACCAGTCTGTTTTTACTTCTGCCAGCCATATTTGTGTCCGTATTGCATCTCGTTAGAAAAGGTGCCTTGCTATCAAATCTAACAATCATTCTTTTACGAATTGATCATTGTTTCTATTCTATACTGACTATTATCCTCTATTATTACTTACGTTTTCAATGTTGTCAATTTCAATTATTACATTTTTTAATTCAATTTATTTCTATCTACAGAGATGAATCAACAACGTCAATGGGATTATATTGCTAATTATGTCATTACATATACATTTCTGCAATGTTGTGTTCAGGCTATCTATCTATCTATCTATCTATCTATCTATTTATCTATTTGGGTACAAGGAGAAATAACGTCTAAAGTAATTAGCTTCATGGATGTGGCATTCAGTATTAAAAATATTCAGTTCACACACACACACAGACACACACACACACACACACACATATATATATATATATATATATATATATATATATATATATATATATATATATATATATATATATATATATAATTAATTATTCAAAAAATATAAAATAAACATGTTATAAAATCATTACAAAAAGTGAGGGTACTGAATGTAGAATAAACCCCCTTTATTCTACATTCAACGCCATCACTTGATAAGACACCAGAAGTGTGCAAACAAAATAGATATTTTTGTATTGATTTTATAACATTTTTATACAAAATTTTAAAATAAGTAAAAGAATACTAGAAAGAATTAATTCTGAACTTAGGAAGAAATTAGGAGTAAACCAGTGGAAAAATACGAAAACAAATATTGACTGGTTGCACAGCATAAATAACAAACAAAAACTGCCAATTCTTACAGTTAGACATAAAGGGATTTTACCCATCCATAACAGAACGTATGCTAGATAGGGCAATCAACTTAGATCAGGAACAAGTAATAATACAACCAAGCGAAATCAACATTTACTCCCGTAAATCATTATTATTCAACAATGAAGAAGCATGGATAACGAAAGATGGGATATTTCACACTACAATGGGAAGCTTTGACGGTGCATAAGCATGCGAAATCATAGGCATTTACTTACTAAACGAACTGAGCAAAATAATAGATAGAAATGACACAGGACACTACAGGGACGATGGTCTAATAATCTTAAGAAACTGTAACAAACAAAACACAGACAAAACTAGAAAAAAGCAATAATAAAGATTTTTAAAAATAACGGATTCGACATAGATATAAAAACTAACCTAAACGAAGTAAATTTTCTAGATTTTACCTTCAACCTAAGAGAAGGCACACATAAACCATATAGAAAACTTAATGACAAACCACTCTACATACATACATCTTCCAACTATCCACCTTCTATAACCAAACAGATACCAAAATCGATTAACCGCACGCTCTCTGACAATGAATCCCTATTTAACAAAGCTAAGAAAGACTATGAAACAGCCCTAAAAGATAGCGGATTCCCAGAAATACTCACATTCTCACCACAGAATACAAAAAAGGCCAACAGGAGAAGAAATATCATATGGTTCAACCCCCCATACAGGAAGAACATAAAAACAAACGTAGGAAAAATATTCTTCAAACTCTTACACAAAAACTTCCCAGAATCAAGCACCTTACACAAGATATTCAACAAAAACACAGTAAAATCAGCTACAGCTGCACCGAGAGTATTGCACAAATAATAAAAAAGCACAATAGGAAAATTATCAACAAACCACACGAACAAATTAAACCCACGTGCAACTGCAGAATAAAGAACGAATGTCCCTTAAACGGAAATTGTTTACAAAACAACGTAATATACCAAGCCACGATAAACTCACCAGATAATGAAGAAAAAGTATACATAGGAGTAACTGAAGGACCCTGGAAACAAAGAAATTATACACACAAAACATCTTTCACAAATAGCAAATATGCAAACAGTACAATGCTTTCTAAGTAAATCTGGGAAATTAAAAACAAAACGAACATCACACCAAAAATATCTTGGAAGATAAGGAAAAAATCATCAGCCTACAATAACCAATCAAAAACTTGCAAACTTTGCTGGGAGGAAAAAATAGCTATCATTACTTTCCCGACCAAAATAAATTATTAAAAAAAAGATCCGAGCTCATTTCAAAATGCAGATATGAAAAAAAATTTTTACTACGTAACCTAAAAATTAAACACGGACAAAATAAAATAAAAACAAATAAACATACTAATAAACAAAATAACAATAAAAAAAGATAGAAATAAAACAGAAATAAATACTATTTTACTAAAAATCTAAAACCGAAAAGAGAAAATATACAAGTAAAATAAATTGACTTAAATTCAACCAAGTAAATATAAAAACAAACCAATCCCAAATAAAGATAATCAATTAAAAACTGTTCCCGACAAAATAATACTTAGAATGAACTACAACAATCAACCCCAAAACTGAACAAATAGCTTTAATTAAATTCCCAAACCAAAACAAAACTGTTAAACAAGTGATATAGACAAATTTTTACTACGTTAATAAATAAGGAAATAAATAAATAAAATAAGAAACAAAAAAAAATAAAAACAAGCAATATGATTTGACCCAAATAGATGAACAAACGACTTCCGGTGAAATAACCGCCATATCAGAATACCCACGATGCACCACTAACCCGTATATATATAAATAGACGAGAAAAATAACAGCATATGTGGTCTGACGATTGCAAATAGCATGAAACAGACTGTCGCCTCCAAGTGTTGACTTCTATGTTCACTTTTATAATTATACAAGCTCTATCTCTGATATTGAGCACTTTATTCCATAAATATAGCACACCTTAAGACTATATTTCTTGATATATATATATATATATATATATATATATATATATATATATATATATATATATAAGAAAGAACAGTAAGATATATATCCGGTGTAGATATTTTTTTTTACAAAATAGTGGTAAATGTAAATTTACAGAGAATTAATATTATAAATTAATTGATTTAATACATGGTTTTTCCGCTACACACTGTGTAGCGGAAAAATCATATTTTAAATCAATAAATTTATAATATATATATATATATATATATATATATACATACACTTCTTTATTTTTTTATTGAGTTCCGTTTTAAATTAATATTTTAAACTTTAAAATTTTACTCTTCGTTATATATATATATATATATATATATATATATATATATATATATATATATATATATGATGATCGACTCTCCCGTCGAGATTCGACGTATGAGTGTCAAGCAGATCAGTTTCCAGGAAACCGACAGCCCGACGCCGGCACATGAGATTTGATTATAGTGGTGAAGGCCTCGTGCAGGACCATCCACACTTTTTGGAGGGACGAATACAGAGACCTGGTGCACCGAATGCCACAAGGTCCCCAAACGACCCTCCGCAGGTTTTGAATTCAGAGTTGTCCTTCTCCTAGACCAGTTGCCATCCAAGGCTATAGAACACAGTCTGTTCTGCTATTTTACCCATAGCTATCTATCTATCTATCTATCTATCTATCTATCTATCTATCTATCTATCTATCTATCTATCTCTCTCTTTATATATATATATATATATATATATACGTTCTTTATATATATATTTATATGTATATATATATATATATATGTATATATATGTATATATATATATGTAAATATATGTATATATATGTATATATATATATATATGTATATATATATATATGTATATATATATGTTTATATATATGTATGTATATACATATATATATATGTATATACATATATATATATATATATATATATATATATATATATATGGAACATGAAGAGAGTTGTACACCTGAAACATAGGTTTGAGAGCAGGATTAATGAAGCTGTGTGGGGCCGAATTTAACGTGAACATGTAATATTTGGAGCTTACTTTTTGAACTAGGAACAGGGTTAATGATGCTTAATAGATCAGACTCTAAATATCGAAGACAGGGGATTAAAAAGGATTACCAAACAATGTTAAGAAATTAGTGAGGCGACAAGTGACTAAAAGAAAGGAAAAGAAATAAGGAAAACGACATTGTTCCACATCGCCGATTTTATATGAAAAGAAAATCGGTAATGGGACCAATTTTTTCAAATTATAGAACAATTGCTTCCTTAAGGAATCGGAAATATCGTGGATTCTTTATAAGTATTCAGTAAAAATAAGTTACAGCTCTATGTCTAACGTAGAAAATAGGACTTAATTTGCAGAATTTTAATGCTTAGATCCAGAAAAGTGTACACTTATATAAAATATATATAATAATTGTTGCATATCAGTATAGAGTGAAGGATGTCAAATCAATATATATATATATATATATATATATATATATATATATATATATATATTCGACAGAATGATAATTTCAATATAGGTTTTATAATCGTAATTTTAAAATAGATAGAAGATAAGTGAGGACGGCGCTTTCAAAAAAATTTTGTGAACTAAAAAAAAAGAAGTTGTAGGTTGCACGGAGAGGAGAATACTCAAGAAATTATTAACCTGTGAAAATGATCGAAGGTCTGCATGTCTGCCTGGAGTAGAAATTGGCTACATTTATTTATACAGCTAACGTACAACAAAGGTACTAAATCGGGAGTACCCCAGGGATATATATACTCAGTTTTTAATTTTCATTAATGACCTTCCCGGAGATATCAACTCTAAACTTTGTTTAAACACTAGGAGTTAACCATTTATACCTCGATAATAAAGATGATCTGTCCAACAACATCAAGATGGCGGTCGATGTCAAAAACGGCATAAAGACCATCATTTATTGAGGCAAAAGATGGCTTCTTAATTTTAACGCCTACAAAAAATAAAGATAAAAGAATTTATTCCATCAATTATCTTCGAGAACCCTCTCTGCCTTCTATCAGCATTGGTGATGCTAATCTCAAGGAAAATGACTCATGGCGCCTTCTCTGACTAACCGTCTCAGCAGGCATGAACTTTAAAACTATAAGTGAATACATTGTTCGGTCACTTGCTAAGAAAGTTATTTCAATGTGACGTGCGAGATAATTTTTATCTCCAGAATCTCTCTTACGTATCTATATGTCTACGATTCGTCCATGATTAAAATATTGCTGCCACATATGGTCCGGTTACCCAGCTATTTATCTTGAGCTCCTTGATAAAAATCCTTGGAAGAATTAGCAATATTATTCGTCTTGATCTGGTGGTTCGGCTTCAGTCATTTTCCCACCGCCGTAAGGTTGCCTCCCTGTGTCTTCTCTATAAATATTTATATGCTAACTCTTTGGATTAGCTCTTTTCTATGGTACCTAGATTTTTTTAATTTAAGCGCAATACTAGACAGGTGTCGAGATCTTATCAATTTGTTACTTAGCTGGCTAGATGTAACCATCTGTAGCGTAGGGTGACTTGTGAACTAGTCACAGCTGTCCGTTATAGGAGCTAATCGCCAAGGTAGATAAGGAATATTACTTGCCTCTCCCAACCATCTCTGGATCTTATGTGAACTAATTTTAATGTGAGAAAATACACTTCTGTCAACAGGGTCTCCTTATTTTGGTTTAATACTTTTCGCTACATGTATGAACTGGCTATAAAATGTCTGATTAATTGTCACATGACTGAATCCGTGTTTTAAGAAGGGTTCAAGCATACTCCCCATGTGTTAAAACTTTTTAAAGTTAAAAAAAAAAAAACTTTTGGTGTGACTTTTTCTATATACTCAGGACCGTATATATAACTCATAAATTCAGAACAAAATAATACACTGTTTCGTCTAAATCCAACCGATTATAAATTCTTTGAATAGGTAAGTCTTTGATTTCAGCCGCCCCGAATAAAATATCATCACTTTAGTAGAGAGTACTGCTGGCTAAATACGGTAAGCAAAATAATTTCTGCATTTTGGTGTCTTTCTAATTAGGACCCCCAATATATTACTCTGTTTCTCTTTTTCATGCACCCAGCATACACTAAAAGGAACATTTATGTAATCTATGGGTGAAGACTTTTCTCGTTTAAGTGCCTATATCTAGGGATATCTCGTAGCTTTCTTACATTTCCAGATCAGACGAGACAACCTCTGAACGTTGTCCATAGTATCCAGAAAGCGAACCAACAGACACGGGTTCATGTGACAGCTACGATCAATTTTTCCGTAAAGTCCACCCAAATCCCTGTGTTTTGGGGAGATGTATATGTTTTTTTGCGTAATCTTCCTAAAGTGGCGATAACGTTTAAAATAAAATAGCTTATTCTAGAAAGTAATGCAAATATCCTTTATATAAACTTTTTCACTCGAACTTAAGAATAAAATTTTGAAATTACTGCCCTCTGTTTTAATATAATTTAAACCTAGTTGTACGGTGTCTTATGACTATAACATGATTACAATCTGACTGACTAAATGAGATTATTTACATTCAAATACGTTTTACGTTCTGAAATTAAATACAAATTATATTACCATAATGTTCGTCAAGATGAAACTGTTGTTTCGTTCAGTGCTTCAACAAGTTAAAGTGAAACATCTGATCTTAATATTGGTGGAGAATCTCGTTTCAAGAGTCACTTAATATATAAATTCAGTCATTAGCTGCTAAGTTAAACCACCGAGATGTCCGTTCGTGCATGCTTATTAAGTATTAGGTTCATATGTTACTAAACTATAAAGATGCGCAACTCGGTGTCAAGTTATTAAACCTGTTTGGTTACGTTCATGAGAAACACCCTATATACATAAAAGTGTTGTATGATCATTGAACAATCGTATAATGAATTTTTCCTGTATGCTTTTACTGATTAATCTAAGAGTGATACGACTAAAATGTTTTGCTCCCAATGAAAATTGATCTCTGTACAGTAGCCTCTATCTGTGAATCTAGCATGATAAGCAATTGATCTGCTTCGAGCGTATGAAACCAAGTGTATGTCTGTTCGTTTGGAAATATATTTAAACCAGTTGTTGGATTGATTGATTGGTGCGGTTTCTACGGCTTATCAACCATTTGGGGGATATCTAAAACGAGAAAATCAGCAGAGAGATGAGCCCAAAACGCAAAGGACAAATCGGTGATTCTAAAATCAAACAGGTATAAAACTTTAGATATCTGGAATGTATTGTAGCGGAAGACGGAATCGGCGTCACTGTGATCCGAAGACGTATTGGGATAGCCAAAAATGAATTTCAAAAGTTAAGCAGTGTATAAAGAGACAGAACAATCCGTTCGAAACAAAGAAATGAGTACTGAACTGTTATATGATCAATGTTTTCCTATTTGGAAGCGAATGCTGGAAAATCTGCTCAAAGCAATAGAAATAAGTTGTGTAGAAAGATGCTGAGAATAACGTGGACCAAATATGTGAGCAACGATGGGTTTTTAAAAAATGGAAAATAAAAGAAAACATGTACTTAACATCAAGAAGAGCAAGTTAAAATCTCTGCGGCACTTAACGGGGAATGAATGCTAGGAAAACCTGATACTCACAGGATTGATTGAGGAAAAAGAGACAGAGGAAAACAGTTCGTAACTTGATGACCTTGAGTAAAAGGATGGTAGAACATGGTTTGTGACAAAAAGCAGAAAGACAAAACTTAATGATAGCTGCAATGGACAGCAATATGTGGAGGACTACGACCGCTTACACACTAAACTGATACGGCACATAAAGAAGAAAAAGTATGGTTTAGTGAAAATTCTTCCTATTTAACACATAGCGAAGGATGAAGAGATGGATTCATAGCTTTCCCAGTGTTATTTGCCCGTAACTTTATATTACGAACTGAATGAGAATTGGAACTCGGCCATCCTATTAAAAATTCTGAGCCATTATTTAGTACACCACCTGAACAGCCAACATTTCATTACCTTGAATTCCCTTGTGGGAATACATCTAGACACTGACTATGTTCGTCTTTGCTTAACTTCGGTAAGCGTACGTGAACCGGTGTTTCAAAATGATATGGCCGCAATCCTTAACGCATTGTAGTTATACTCATATTTATTATTAGGTACGTATGTCATTTGTATGTAGGGTCAAAATTTGATATCAACCGCAGGCTTGGAGACACAGAGACCAAATCTGTATTCAGTAATAAGGGGGTGAAACGATTATCTTGTGAACGCAATCACACAGGCAGATGAAATGCACAAAATGTACAATTATATGGAAAAGTACACAAATAGTTACAACCTGTCTGAAGTTATGCAAATCAAATTAACGTCACTAACACAAAACGTTCTGAAGCAATATTTGTCAAAATTAAACTCGTCTGTTTCTACCCACTGAGTCAGGTTGTGACACAAAGTCGTTTTTTTTAACGCGGGAAACCCGAGTGCTTCCACTTAGGCCGCTGCTTTAAGCTGGTCTTGCCTTGTCTAAGCTGGTGTAAGCCTGTCGTACCACCGCTATGTACGATATAGCAGGCAACGGAGAATAGAAGTCCTCCGGGTTGGAACAGATACTACATCTGCAGCATCCATTCCGACGTGAAAACTTTTTTCTCATCCTCCTCCTCCTCTGCTAATCCTTCCTGAAGAATCTAGAAGAAAAGCCCCTACTCGTCCATAACCAACGGTAGTAAAATATTAAATTAGATTTTCTGCCACTTTCAATAGTTAGTTCCTGATATTCGGAATTTACGAAAATGGACAGACTGATTGTATTATGCAGATTAAACTAATATTAGCTGAAATTTAATAAAACCTATTTTTTGTCCTTAATATATGTAAAACATAGGGAAAGACTGTTGAAATGCAGAAAATAACAAAGTTATTGAGTTTGGGAGTGTCCACATTGGAGAGTTTATCGATTGATAAAGAAGGCTGTTGAAAATATATATAAGTTAGCTCGAAGAGAAAGAAAAACCTTTAAGAACGTGCATCCTCGGGATGAACGTAAACTCAAGCGACTTATAGCGAAACAACCATTTTTGACCAGCACTCAGATCTTTGAAAATGTTAGATGTGAGGAAGCCAAGAAGGACAAAATATGATTTGGAATCTGTAAAATAAATATCCAAGGCTACCTCTTCGCAGTATGACAAATATTTTAAAACGTTAAAATTGTCCCAAGTATTACATGAAAATTGACTTTTCTAAAGTAACTTTCGCGGACAAATCTCGACTGACATTTGATAGACCTGATGGATGTGTCAATGGATGGATTTTCTCTAATTCATACGTGTCTGTATTTGAAAGAACAACAAGGAGCCGGTAGTTTTATGATATGGACTGGAATTATCGACCAAACTATTATTGGACCATTCAAATTCGATGAAGCCCTTAAACTGAATGTGCTAACTATTGCGATTTTATGAACAAGACTTACTTTGTCTGGTACAATTACCAGTCTGACATTTTCAAAATAAGGCTTGTATTTATGCACGACAAACCTCCTCCTCATGTATCTACGCTTGCCCGTGAATTAACTGAGCATAAAGAATTTATAGGGATGACGGTAATAGAATGGCCACCATCAAGACCTGATCTGAATTCGATCTAAAATCTATGGTCAATATGTGAAGTTCAAATTATATGAAGGTGATAAACAACAGAACAGCAAAGCAGACATATGGGAAGCAATCAAAATTACCATGTCAGAAATTAAACTTGCTGAAGTAAAAAAAAGAATAACAAAATCAATGGATAATAGATAACTGGGATTTATTGAGAAGAAAGGTCCCTATATTAAAATGTAATGGATTCAAAGAATTATCATATAATTTCGTTATTTGTTCTATTATGTTAGATGATCAATTGTTGTTGATTTTATTAAATTTTTATTGTAAGAAAATGTGATTATATGATTTTGTCTAATATATTCTGATGGCTTTTTTTTTATTAAATACAACTTCAATAAAACATATGTATACTACCTAAACTTTTAACTGGAAATGCTGGAAAATCTGCTCAAAGCAATAGAAATAAGTTGTGTAGAAAGATGCTGAGAATAACGTGGGCCAAATATGTGAGCAACGATGGGTTTTAAAAAAATGGAAAATAAAAGAAAACTTGTACTTAACATCAAGAAGAGCAAGTTTAGATGTCAATCTAAATTGATTCTTTAAAATTTGACAATTTTTTCAAGCCAAATTTGAATTATTGAAGTTTATTTGATTGTTTAATAACTTCCCACAGTGTGTAGCTGGATAGATATTCTTCTGTGAGCCGAATCACTTAAAAACTTATGTGATTATGGCTCTCTAAAATTTGCTATCCTTTGTAGCTCATTGAGAAATTTATAGTTTAATGTATCTCCTAATCCCCGTTGTGCCAATCATGTAGACATGATCATTAGATATTTTATGCGCTGCTTATCACTGTGCCTCTTACCTTCAATATGTCTTGTAAGGTCAAATTGTCCAATGCGTCTTTGCAGATGATTGTCCCTAGTAATTTCAAATGCTTCGGCTACGTATAAATCTCTTTTTATTTTCATTATACTCTAAAACGTTTTATTGTTAACTTGTTCAGTCCATGTCATTCTCAGCATCCGTCTGTAGAACATAATTAATCAATGATTAACAATAAATAGCAATATGTAATGGACACAGTAATCTCGGTAATCTGTTTTCACAAGCACGTTGGACGGGTTACTCGCTTTCGCCCTTTGAATCTCTCGCTATCAGTTTGTCATAAAGACTCTCCAAACATTCTTTTCTCAGTATGTAACTTGAATATTTTAAATGTCGCTTTTTGATTCTAGGTATATGTATATATTTTCTAATTTTTTGTTTACATTTTCCTTGAATATTCCGCTTTGCTTACAATTTAAGGCCACGATAATTTCAAAATTATTCTGCAGGAAATCCTCTTCATCTGTAGCGGAAATTTATCGGTATTTACTACCACATAGGGAGTCATATTAAATAACGGTTGAAAATTTATTTTTTTAATGCTTCCTGTTTTTTAATAATTCGCTTATCTTTTGGCAAGCATATTTTGAAGTATAACCGGCATTCAGATTTCGTGACAAGTTTTTCTTCCAGTATTAAAAAAATTCCAAGATATTTACACTTCCTTACTTGCATGATTTTTATATTTCCAGTTTATGCCTTCCAGTCTGGCTTGTTCTTCTTACAATTGATGGTTAATCCATTCTAAACGCTTTCGTGTCTGCATAATTATCGTAACTATGAAGCATTTCATAGAACATTAAATTGCATTTCTCTAATTTCCTTTTATAATCACTTTTTCTGTGTCCTTTTAAAATTTACACATATGTTTATTAACCAGTTGCCATTTTCCGTTCGTTTTTATCTGTAATATCGTCAAAGCTAAATTTCTCCTGTTCCTAACATCTTAATGACTATGACGATTAACTGTGTTAGAATATTTTAGTGCTTGTATGCGCATGATTCTACTGCCTCTCTTTTTTTTCTAAGGATACGTGTTTGTTTGTTTTTTTCATTTTTCTTGAATCTTCCTCTATAGACCCAGTTCTATGTGGCCAAAGGCCTCTTCTTCATCTGTGATGATAATGATCAGCATTCACTACCACATAGGAAGCATCGCGTTAACCAATTGTTGAGAATATTTTTTAATGTTTCCTCTTTCTAAATATTTTGATTTTCGTGCTTATGTGTGTGTGTCTTTTCTTCTGCGTGTCTTTATGTGTGTGTGTGTGTGTTTTTCTATTCGCGCGCGCATGTTTTTCTATGCGCGAGCGTGTGTTTTTGTAGGCGCGCGGGTGTGTGTGTTTGATACCTATTCATCTGCGTTGTGAAAGCACTCAATCTTCATTACCCAGCGAAAAGTAGGGAAATCGGTCTCTTTGATTTTGTGCTTCTTGAGAACCAGACAAACACTACAGACAATCGACTGCTTCTCCTTGTAAAATATCTGTGATTATATATATATATATATATATATATATATATATATATATATATATATATATATATATGTGTGTGTGTGTGTGTACGTAATAAAATTAGCTATTTCAAGTTACAACTTTTATATTTCCATAACATAATTGATTTTCTCGTAATAAATATTGTTTGCCTTTTCATAAAATTCATATTTCCGGCCGAAACTAACTGAAAGGGAAGTGATGTTACACCTTTTTCCCCATCATTTCTTCTTCTCCTTTTTCTTCAGATTATTATTTTTATTTATTATTATTATTATTATTATTATTATTTGTTTTTCTTTTGCTGCTTTTTTCTTCCTTTTTTAAACTCACACGTTTCTGTTATTTTCCGTTTTCTAATATTCCATATCTTTTGGTTAAGTTTTGGAGGGTAGTTCTTTCCTTTGCTGTCATTGTCTTCTGTTTTGCTGCTTCTACATTTTAATTTTTTCTTCCACTGGATGTTATATATGTGCGTGTTTTTGTGCGCGCGAGTCTGCGTATGTGTGTGCAACATATCGCTGAGTGAGTGCTGGTGAACAAGAAAACAATATTCAATGTATAATAACAGAGCTAAAATTTATACTAATAATAAATGTAAAATCTTATTCCCATCGGTAGCACAAATGTTATATGAGCATTACAAATGATATGTTCACTATCAAAGATGACATCCTGTTATATTTTCATAGAAGTTTGCTATGCGTCGATAGCGACGTAAATATAAGAGGATGTCATCTTTGATGGAGAACTTCTCTATTGTAATGTCCATATAACCACTCTGATGGTGGCTCATGTGAGCCGAAGGCTTAGATCGAGGGAAAGCATAAAAATATCCAAATGTTGGACAGTTTTCGTCTTTATTTTCTCCCAAAACGAAAGCCACTATATCTTAGATCGGCTTATAATCAAACATAATAGACATTAGTTTTCTGTTATATTTAACAATATATATATATGTGTGTGTGTGTACGTGTGTGTGTGTGTGTACATGTGCGTGTCTGTGTATATGGAAATGTATGTATATATATATATATATATATATATATATATATATATATATATATATATATATATAGTCTCATATGTATTCCTAAATATATATTCTTATATATAAGCATACTGCGATATATTGCCACATATGCATTTATATATATATATATATATATATATATATATATATATATATATATAAATAATTGTGTATGTATGTGTGTGTGTGTACGTACATGCTTTTGTGTATGTCCCTGTATATTCCAGCGATTATTTCTATTATAATTGTATCGGACATTTGGTTTGAAATTTATTTTGCAAATAAAAACAGAATATATACTCTTTTCGGGAGGTATATATCTTTCCATCGCTAGGCCGGTAGATATTAATTTAATTGTTTTCATATCTTTATTTTCTTCTTTGGTTTGTCTTCTTTTATACATTTACGCTGTATCTCTTGAACAAACTATTTCGGCGTTGGTTTTGTCTTTGTGTAGCACCCACAGAATTAGTTAATAATGTTCTCTATTTTATAATTAACATTAAATCTGTTATATTTACTTGTTTCAGTTTATTACCTCCTTTACGACAAAACATTCAGTGCACATCGGAAGAGCAAAATATATCTTAGTGTAATAAAGAATTCAAAATTAGGAATATGTTAGACACAACGAAAAGAGTAAGTTATTAAATGCTCAACATTTCCAATATCGATCAGTAGAAACTCGAGGCAATATAGTTGTGGTGAGTGATATGCTGTGAATATCATCAACTGATCATTTGAGTATCAAGGAACTTTTGAACACGATGGACACATTTATCCTTAAGATAAAAAAGATCCAATCGACATGTGTTGAAAAAGGAAAACATCCTCAAAATACTGAAATAAATAAACTGGTGTAACATCAAATAAACTACCTTTTTGCAAATGTAATAAAGTGTTGGTACACACAGGAATGGTAAAGAATCCATGGTTACGAAGAGCTGTAAGGTAGAGAATATAGTGGAGATCTATGGTTGCCCATATCCTGAATAGCAATCAAATCATTATTTAAAAAAAATAGTGTTGTGTTTTAGTTAACACATTAACTGCCAAATATTTTTAATGCGCATTTTTGGCCCAGACAGGTGTCTTAGGAGTTTATTTATTCCTTATGTTTAATCTCAGTAGTTACCATTGTCATTTTTATAAAAACTAGAACATCAAATATATGTGTGTATGAAACATGAAAGAATTATATTGATTATAAATAATAAAAAAAAAAAAAAAATCAAAATAGTTTTTTTTTCTGCTCGTGAAATATAAAACTACGACAGAAAGTGTCTTCTTATGGCTAATAATAAAAACTTTAAAGGCTAAGTGTTGTAAAATATACCTCTGCAAATGCAATGTATGTAAACAATTCAATGTAAATACAAGGAATAACATGTAGTGAGTTTAATTTAAACAGATCCCCAAAGGGAGTTCATGGCAGGTAGTGGGTTAAAGTCTACAATCATCAATTGCTTCCGTTCTTTCTTCCTCCTGAGTTTCATTTTTTATATAATTCCCAGAAATGAATGACGAAAGATAGATTCGTTTTTGTCTGTATATGTATAATCGTTCATCGTCTTTTTCACCTTGAGTATCGTTTCAGTCTGTCAAATTAATAAGTAGTTGTGAGTTTAAGCCTTTTTGACTGCAAAAGACCATTACTAAGCCTAGTAAATAACTTATTCAAAATAATTTTTAATATCTGTTTTTCATCTTTTGCTGCTTCATCTTTTGCTGCTTCATCTTTTGCTGCTTCATCTTTTGCTGCTTCATCGTAATCATTCATCGTACTTTTATCATTTATCGTTAATTTATGCATCTTTTTTTTTTATTCTCGCTAGTATTGTATTTTTTCTTATTGCTATGACGTGTCCTGTTTTTTATTTATTTCTTTATTGGAATTTATTTATGTTTCAATTAACATATTATGACATTGTTTTGCTAGGTGTCATTTCTGGTCATTCTTTACTCTTTCTCTTCATTACGGCATTTAAAAACTGTTTTTCTTAAACTGTTATTTTTATTGTTAGTCGTTGTTATTCTTCGTTTAGCAGGCACATATTCCATTAACTGTTATTTCTAGAACTATCACAAGGGCTCCTTTCATAGAGATTTAAATTATTAATTTTGTAAAAGGAAACTTAAAAATAGGGAAAATTATTTAATGTCTAAAAATTCTATTTTATTTGTTTCTCTTTCTAGACCTATCAACATAACGTACCTTTTATTGATTCTTATTATTCCTGTTTCTCTTCACTTATCCCTGTTATTTTATTTGCCTTTTATCTTTCTCAATTATTAGGTTGGTGCAAAAATACTGAAGTAATAATGTCGTTTTTTGACGTATTTTTGACGTCAAAAAACGACATTATTACGTTATTATTTTTGCACCAACCTATTAGTTTTCTTCTTACTTTTTGCCTAATAACTTTTTTCTTTTTACTTTCATTACGGTTATTTTTCTTACATTTCTTACGAATGATTTTATTTCATTCTTTCTTAATTATTGTTTATTTTTAATTGACTTATTTTTTACTTATGATTCTTTCTTTTGACAATTCTTACGTTTCTTTCTAGTTCCTTACGTTTCTGTTCCTTATACAATCATTGTAATTATTTTATTTTACCTTCATTCTTTTCTTTTTAATTGTTTATGATTGCTTATTTTTGCTTTCTTAACGCTTCTTTTTTGAAATGATAATTTTCTTTTCAGGTTTTTACGTCTGTTTTTATTTTCCTTAAGATTTTTTTTCATTCCCTGTTCCGTCAGAATCATTACTTTTTCGTTCTTTACGATTATATCTTTATCCTTTTCCTCCCGATTATATTTTTTACTTTCCTTACGATTCTTTTCTCTTTAATTTTCTCAGGAACTTTTTTTTCTTTTATTTACCTTACTTTTATATTATTTTTATTTCCTTAAATATTTGTTCGGCTTTATATGCATTTATTAAAAGTCACCGAAGAGTTGCCTTTTTGACTCAGATGGCGTAAATAAGTAATAACACAGGGGAGGTAATCAGGTTGTCTTACCACATTCACACCGGCTTTGTGTCTAAGACGAAATCATCCAGATGAATGGGTCTCTCGACATTTCTTTGGGATCGTTCTGATGGCAGCTGATTTGGGCTTTTTTGGCGTTAGAGGAACAGTCGGTCAGAAGTATTTCGTCTCATATTGTTGTTCCATTCTTGGGACGCTCAGATTCTGAAAGCTGACTATCAGAGTCCGTGATAGTATGCTCTCGTTTTGAGAGAACTATTTTGGTTTCGAACTCTGAATCGTCACTATCGAGGACTTGTGGAGAATCAAATGTCTTTGTGTCGTCGTTACTATGAAGAGATAACGATATTGCTTCAGGGGCCAGCTAGTCCTTCCTCTGGTTTGATAACTCGCCGGCAGCGGCCAAATCTCTGAGGGAAACTGTTGATTGTCACCCGTCATGGTCCTAGATACGCGCATAGAGTGGGTTCGCTTCGAGCAGTTCCAACTTACAGGATTATCATATTTGCTTTGTTGAACATGGTTTTTAAGTCAAACAGTATAGAGCCAAGAAGGGAGGGAGATCCTGGTCGAACATCGCCATGGAAATTTTAAAGAACTTTCGGGGTTTGTTGATTTAGTTCTTGTTAACAACTGTGTTTTATAGCGTACAGATCCTCAGTTATTACGTCTTCCCAATGTCTAACTGGAACGTTTTGGAAATGCTAACTGTACTATTTTCTATATTATTCCATTGTATCTCTGGCACTGCCCATTGCATTGTGGGTTGTATGGGTAGGTAAGCTTAAGCCAAAAACCGTTTTCGTTTGTGATTGTGCTCGTCCCAGTCACGACTGCACACTGTCACATTATTTATACAGCCAAAGGTGCCTTTTACTTTTTCTTCAAGAATTATTTTATCTGGTACCCTCTAAAAAAATGGAAACCGCGTTAATACCGTCAAACGGAATCCGTCTGAACTGATAAATTCGTCCGCGCGTTTCAAATACCCTATAAATGTCTATAGCTACTTCATGGTAATCACTCTTTGGGTCTAACGTGCGAAATATTCTGTATTTTGTGATCTCGTTCATAATCTCGCTAATAGGGAGTATAGTGTATGCATTCAGGAGGGTTGTACCTATTTATAGTTTGAGAGTAATCTATGACCATCATTTTGATTTTAATAGTTGGGACTGATGGGTTATTAGGAGTTTGAGTATTTAATGCAACATCTGCAACAATTTTGGTATGAATGAAACTGCTTTTCTGGCAGCTCTAAGCTAAGTTAAATCTGGTTGTCTATTTTCCAGCTATGTTTGACGGAGTGAGTTCGATTCTAATTCATTTATAAAGGAGTCTCTGATAAATTTTTCCTTTGCTTGATCTGCCGTCGTCGTTTGAAAGACGCAGTTTCTACTTTAGAATTTTTAAGCGCTGAAGGTACTGTACTAAACCCTCTTCAGGAATTGGCGGGTAGTTGCTAATACAGTGTAACCCGGATATAAGAGTTGTATGGATCGGAGAAGAAATATCTTATATCCGGGTTTCTTTTATATCCGAGTTTGGTCTATTTTGTTCAGGTAAGTATGGCTCTAATTTGGGACCAGAGAAAATCTCTCTTATATCCGGCTTTCTCTTATATCCGGGGATCTTATATTCGGGTTACACTGTATATGCTGGGCAAATATTATGTTTTGTTACTTCACCAAAACTTAATCCAAAATGTCTATTGAAAACAAAGAAATATGACTGAATAGCGTAAGAAAATTCAAAAATTAATCTTAAGTATAGAATTGAATCTAAAATGTCCATGGCTCTCTAGTAAGTTTTGCAATATATTGATATATACGGATATGGAAACATGGTGCATTAGCAGGTTAAGTCTATCCGTATTAGTAAAAGGACTGGATGAACTGTCTTCCAATGCAAGCAAAAATCCTTTGAATAATCGTATCCAATATTGCCAGGCGTCAGAAGACGGGTCTGTTGAATCCAAGACGAGACGTTCTGGTTTTGCCCATAATTACGTTCAATAAATCGTTATGAAAACTCAGTTTTGTTCGGCTTAATGATCCTTTATTGAACGTAACTGAAGATCGTCCCGGTTTGCCTAAGACGGCGTTACTTATTTATACAAATCATAAAATAGGGGAGGTAATCAATATGCTTTAGTTTCACTTATATTATTAATCTTTGCTTTTAAATTACCTTACAAATTTTCATGCCATTCTTAATTTAAGATTACTTTTTTTTTAATTTTCTTATGCTTTTCAGTTATTTTTCTTTATAATTTCTATTTAATTTACTTACAATTCATTCGTATAATGTTCCTTGCGATACTATTATTTCTACTTTCATTTGTATATATTCCCCCTCTTGCTCACGATAATTTTCCTTACAAATCTTCCACCTTTGTTATTCTTTCTTTCTCGATATGCTACTTATGTTCTTCCTTTCCTTTCACCTTCTTTTCCTTTCTTATTTTAATTTATTTTCCTCTCACCATTTTCCTCATCGTCTTATTTTTCTCTTACTACATCCGTTTTATTTGCTTCATCAGCCATATTTCTCATGCTTCCTATTCTAAATTCAATTGCCCTTTGAGAAAAAGGAAATAACCATTGATTCACGCTATATTCAAAATCCTTTGGAGAAATGTCGTGTCTTGTAATACAAAGAAAACAAATGAAATAAAAAGTAAATTCTTAGTGAAAGCGAAGCAAAAACAAACCAACAAAATATTCCTGTTATATATTCACATCAAAATTAAGGACCAATAATCTTCCGTAATTCTCATTCATTTCTTTCAATCAAATCAAATCGGAAGACTAATTTTGCATTTCTTTTTTAATTTGTTTCATTAAGTTTGTCTTTCCTAATTGAAATCGCGTAGTTTGAAAACAAACAATGTTATTTGATGGAATGACATTTTCAAATTAGAAAACGCGTTAATTAATAGCAATCGAATTCAATTAATTTCCGTTCACGATAAACACCAATTTCATACCGACATATTTTCATCATCATTTCTATTCTAATCGCCAAAAATGTCTCTCCCGCTCTTCAAAGGAACAATTTCCAAGTACAATTAAAATGTATTAATTTTTTTCTGTCCGAAGAGTCGCAGGAAGTCATTGCATTTTTAAGTCATATTATAATTCTGTTTGTTAGTCCGTTAGTTTTTACGTGACTTAGGACCTGGCATAATTTAAGACAAATAATGGCTTTTGACTGTCAGGAGTGAAGTGGTTTCTGTTGCCTCTTCTGTCTTATATTCTAGTATGTTATTTTTTTTTAAATTATATTTGAACACTCAAATCGTCTGACTAAATTTTCTTTACGTGTCTAGATAAACAAATCCATTGTCGTTTCGGTTTGATCCATTGATTATTCAATGTAATAACTTTGGTGTTGCTATTCTCTATTTCGCTTTATCCACAAGAAAAAGAAAAATTGTGCCACATTCCTTTAGATTGTTCTATATGCTATGTAACTTTAGGCCGACCACAAATTCCTATCATTTTTTAGGTCTTAGCAATGATATTTTTCTGTCATGTCCCTGCACTGCATTTCATTTACACAAGCTCAGTAAGTACGTTAGTCGCCATTTCACACTTGTCTTATTGATTTAACTACGCCGTGTGTCAAATTTTCAAAGATTTTCTTTTTCTTCATGGCGTGTCCCAGAAGAGATAACTAGCCCTTTATGATTCTAAGTATAAATAAACTAGTTTTATTTTCATTAAAAATATATCGTTATTTCCACGACACGTCAATTGTATTCCAATCATCTTTCTGTCGATCAACAATTTTGTTGCCCTAGCTTACATATCATCTGTACGAAACTGGAAATTACAGAGGAAAATGCGATTTCAATCTCTGTAGTATATTTCCCCCGGACTCAAATAAGGCGGCGAGCACTTATATATAAATAATATATAAATATCTTTATTGTTCGAGTCGTACTGGAATTGGTAGATTGATGGAGAATCCCAGACGTTTGGATTGCGCACACAAGAATCGACAGAAACAAATCTTAGGTGAGCCTCTACCCAGCCTCTCTGCCAGGTTAAGAATTGAACTGGTTTTATAAAATTTGGACACACATACAACTTCACGTGACTATACTTTCTTTCTGTATCTCGCTTACGCAACTTCGTGTGGCCACGCCTATTCCGCATGCACCCACGCAAGCACTTCCTTCCGCTCAGGACACTTGAGCGCCCTGTTTATTCAAGACACAGATCACTTCCTTTTTATTTTAGGCATCGGATGCTTTTAAGCTACCACCAATTCCGATTTCAGCTCACACTCTGATGGAGCGGAAGTAAGGTGAAAGGTCTTCCTCAAGCAATATCCAACATCTTCCTACAAACAGAAAACCATTTGCTTCAGATCAAAATAATAGAATTTAAGAACATTCAGCAGATCATTAAGGCAAAAAATGGTTTGTCTTGATGACAAAAAATTATATTGAACCAAAGTTTTTTCATATATTCATTATTATATTAATTGGCCTTTTAGGATAATTGAAACATCGCATTAAATTTCCTAACTTCCTTCAGGAACGGAAAACAATGACTGACCAAAGTCCTTACAGTTTTAGAGTCTCTACGATTTAATATTCACGTTTGTATCGTGATTATTTAAAGCTGAATATCTTTGTAAACAAGTACTCCTTGTATCCTTTGAAGGAGAGCGTCAAGTAATCTTCCGATTATATCTGGTACTTCGTCAAACTAGCCTATGCTTATTATCAAGAAAATCACAAAAAATACTCGTTTAATACGAAAACTATTTTCGAAATACGAATAAAACAATGCAACTAATTTTCACCTATCATTACACCAACTTTGTTTCTTATCTTCATCAACGACATTCCTGATATAACCAGTTGTTAATTTTGTAATTGAAGTAAAAATGTTAGCTGATATTGAAAATTTAATCAGTTTTTAACTAGTACAAGG
Source organism: Acanthosepion lycidas (assembly GCA_963932145.1). Taxonomy (NCBI): domain Eukaryota; kingdom Metazoa; phylum Mollusca; class Cephalopoda; order Sepiida; family Sepiidae; genus Acanthosepion; species Acanthosepion lycidas. The sequence continues at coordinate 81,057,597 of OZ010591.1, read as the reverse complement.
AATTATTGCCTAAAATAAATGTGATAGGCCTATTTTTGACTTTCATCAGAATTGCTGTTTCTAACCTACAGGATAGCGACACATGGCGCTTTCTTAGTCTCACGTTTTGCAAAACCACGATGTGGAATGGGTATATGTAATCACCTGCTACGTATGCTGCTTGGAATGTCCGAACCCATGTTGTACACTTACAGATTTACCATTTGCCCGTGTATTGATAATTGCTGGCACTTCTAGTCTGGTGTTCTTGTTCTACATATCGAAATTATTGACAAAATTCAAAGAACAGTCTGGAATCTTCTCGGTTCTGAAGTGGCAAATCAATTTCAGTTCCATTCCCAACGACGTGACTAGGCTTCCGTTTTTTCTATGAATATTTTCTGTTGACATTTCTTCCTCTATGCCTCGATCAATGGATGTAAACGTACTATTTGAATGGCCACTAGTCATCAGAGTAGTTTGTTTTTTTTTATTTTTATTTTTTTTTTTAAGCATTGCGCCCCGAGCAAGGCATAAAGCCACTAGGATGCAGGGGGCTTGCAGAAGTTTTGGAGCAAGAGCCGATAGGAGTGATAGAAGAAAAGATAAAGGGAAGGATAGTGTGTAGATAAAGGTAACTGGAGATATCGATTGATATTACATTTGAATAGTTGGAGATTATAGCTATCAGGGAAACAGTAATTGGGAAGGGTATTCCACAGGCGAGAGGTGCGAGGTATGAAGCTATTGGAGTAGAAGAGACGGCTACATTTTAAAGTTTCTACACTGTAAGGGTGAGAGCGGGATGCCTGCCTCGTAGGGCGCTTGTATTAGTGTCGAAATAGTTAAATGTAATCGTATGTTCTATTGTAACGGATTTTATTTCGCAATGTAAAACTTCGCCTGTAGAATTCGTCTTTTTTTTTTGTTTTGTTTTTTGTTTTTTTGTTTGTTTTTTCTTTGTTGCTTTCCTGCTACCTACGTTGTCCAAAAATTTAAATGCAACATCAGTCGCTATCTTTTGTCTTCCTGAATACTCTTCTTTTTTCATTTCTCCTCACTAATTTCTTATTTTCCTTTCAACCGCAGCAACATTTGCCTCTTAGTGACAGTTTCGTTATGCTTGGCGTGAAATATTTTAAAAAAATTATTTTTTTGACCATAAATGATCAGTTTACGGGATATTCTAAAAGGCAAGCGTTAGGATTATCCTTTCTAAATTAGAAACTATGACCAGAATTTGAATTAAAGTGTATGGATAAGTTATGGCAACATTAATATCATAGATAAGCAAATTGAACAGGGAATAATTGGCGCTAGTTTTTACCAATGCCGTAAGTTGCTTTAAAAGCTATATATTCACTTGCGATCTTAAATCATCTTCGTAAATGACGCCACCATATATTCTTGTATGGATGAATGTTTACGTCCATATCACGTTAAAACACCAGTTCCTATACCATCACCGAAATAAAGCAACGTCGAGTGTGATCAGTATCTAGATGGGTGACCTGAATAAACCAGGTAATGTAAGATTGGATGTGCGAGAGGTAAAATGGATTATGACACGGAATTCTTAATCGGGGCCTCACTTCTAATTCCAGTTGGATTTGTTATGTTCACTTACGAGCAAAATAACTTTTTTTTTTTATTTATTTTTTTTTAAGCGTTTCACCCCAAGCAAGGCGGGAAGCCACGAGAACGGAAGGGGTTACAAGATCAGATAGGAGTGATAAAGTTTTGAATCCAACTCTTCTTCCCCCAGATATGGGTTAATTAGTAAATCTTGTATGACTAAATCCTTATCATCTCATCAATCTCTCAAAAAAAAAAAAAAAAAAAAAGATTCGTACTCTCTAAAATTATTTTTCTTTTATATTCACTTACTTACCAAATAACGTTGAGAAAATTTTGAATCCACCTCTAGCTATAGGTATCAATAGATCATTAGTATCTTAAAAGAAAAAATTGAAAAAAATATTTTCTAGATTTGAATAACCTAAAAAATTTTTGGATAAACCATAGAAAACGAATCAATCAATAAAAAAAAATCAACGCTGGATGACATTCAAAAGGGAAACGCTTTTAGAACAGAAAATGATGACATTATAAGGTGTTTTTTTTTTCTTTTCTTTTTTTATTCTTACCAGCGTAAAAAGAGCGAAGAAAGGAAACGTGTATCAGTATTGGAAATTGCAATAACAGTTGATAAACCTATTATTATTCTGAAAAAGTGTTTGAAGATAAATATTTGTCAATTTCAACCGACAGTAACGCTGATTGTTTGGTCAATGTAAGCCGAGTATTTACAGTATGTAAAATTTATTTTCAAGTTTAGAAACATGAAGATAGACTATTTGAGCTATAATAATCACTTTCTTCTTTTGCTAAATGGATAATTGAAAAATGTACCAATATTGTGCGAGTGGAAAGATTATAAGCTATTTAGTAATATTTTAGAAATTATGAAAATAAACTTTTTTTCTAATTTAATAAATGTCTTACAACTAATGGAATTTTATCATTATTATTATTTATATATACAGATTTATTTTATAGGCGAGACGTTTAGAATTTCAGTCGGAATTCTAATGGAGTTTTCAGTGTGATACACAAGAAGTAAGTCATGGGAAGGAGAAGAAACAAGAAAAAAAATGATAAAATGAAACCGAAGTAGTCTATACTGAATGCGGCAAGTTGGTTGATGTCTACGAAATAGGTTTAAGGGAAATCGTAGAGTTTACAACGACGCTTTGTGATTCCATCGAGCAACCATCTCAGACAACGAAGTGTGTTGAGTGTCAGGAATTAATGGGAATCTAATGTAATAGGATTCTTCAATCAGACATGCCGTTATATTTCGGTTGGAATCATGCATTATATTTATAAGCAGTCATGAATACTTACCCAAAAGAAATAGCGAAACGCACACTTGAAAATAAAAGAGCATGCATATGTCTGGAGCATGTATTCACTAACATAAAGTAAGTTAAAGTAAATATATACACATTTGTTATTACAATAAACGATACCTATATTATGTGAAGTTGTATGAGTTTTTATGCCTGTTCTTCCTGCTTTCTTAGATAGTAAAATTAATAAGAGACAAGGAGACCGTAATCTAAACCAAACCGTTTCATTTTTTAACACATTCTTCAGTGTCTACTCTTTTACACACGTTATATACCAGATATTAAACACGTTTACCAACAAAGAATACTATAAAACTATATCTATATCATATATATATATATATATATGTTTGTGCGCGTGTGTGTTTGTAAATACACGCGACACAAAAATACATATGACAGACAAGGAAAATACCACCACCTCCTTGCGCAGACGCCTCTCATGTCAGAGCGCCATTTAACTATCTATCACTCGCAAACTACAAGAACCCTTGAGCGAAATACTGATCGAAAACACTGTTTTATGTAAATGAAGTTACCGAAAACATCTCAGTATAAGAGAAACCCTGTACAGCAAGACAATTTCCCATCATCACCCACATCTTATTTAACAATGGGAACACCGTGCTGAATTAAAAAAAAAAAATATAAAATCGCCCACTTGAATAAAATCCATATCCAGCACGCTCCTTTTAGAATTTTAGAAAACACAGAAATAATACATCTCGCATTGTCAAAGCATGAAAAGAAGCTAATAACAACAAAACAAAACTCCCTTGAAAATGGGTAAGAAAATAATCGAAAAATAGCTCAATAAAAAATTAATAAAATATTCCTAGTCCAAATATTCAACGAATGATATTAAAAAGAAACACATTCATAGATGCTTACAGGGCGCATATTTTCCTTATTAAGATTTCTCGAATATTCAGTTGGTGGAAGAAAACAAATACATATATTATTTAATTAATGTAGTGAATGATTGCTATGCAATCGACTCTGTGTGCCTATGTCTATTTCTGTGAATGAATCCTTACAAAAGTGCGTACACACGCATACACAAATTCAAATGAACATACTTACATGCACAATACTGATAACATTGGGAGAACCTATAAATAAACAATAAATATAATAAACGTAGCTTTTGGAATCATCTTTCGTTATGTCAATGCGCTTTTTGATTTTCCAGCTGCACTTTCCGTCATCTGGTAATTTTAAAGGGTTGTATGTTTTGATTTTTTTATCTACAATTTTTAATTTACGTATTGAGCTGTTTCCTTTGCGAACAACTATGTTACAAATGATATTTAATCGTTTCTTCTCGCATTCCTCCATTACATTCTGAAATATTGACTCTACATTGTGGTCCGAAAGTCTTGTTGTCCATGAGAACAATAGAACAAGTAATACAAAGCACATGTAATGGATTCAGTTTATTCCCATTCATTGACACGGTCACGCCGCAGGAGTTTGTGTCAAAACTGTAGGACCTTGCGTCAGCCGTCTGAAATAGAATATTATATGTATGGGTAACAAGATTTTCGGACCACCCTGAATTTTGATTCTGGGAATGCGATCAAAACTGTGTCATCTGCATATTTTATTAACATTACGGCTGGCAAAATTAAATCATGGTAGGCTCTTATTTCGGTTTGAATTGTCTCACTGTATAAGTTGAATAAACCCTGCGAGAAGAGACATCCTCCTCTTCAACTCCTTTATATTTTATGTACGTACTAAATAAATTAATCTCCGTATGCAGGCCGTTTGTCTAGTGGGAATTTTAGAAACATTTGACATCTCACTGCAAGGACCAACCGGTCAAAGGTGAAGAAATTGGAACTCCCACTAGACAGACACACATGCACAATGACGAATTTATATTACCATCCGATGCATATTTAGACATACAAGAATCTTGACAAATTTACATTCACTTAGCATCATCTACGGTTTTAATGCACGTGGCACTGAGAACACAGACCAATGAGAACTGACCGAAACATAATTGAAAATACAAGTGTTTCTGTTTTTTTCAGTTTCTCTCAATTTCTGACGAAGTTTTATAAAAATGAAACACGTTAGATTAATATATTTATCCTATTTTTTCTTTATCATCTCTCTCACTCGCTATATCTCTCTCTATATATATATATATAATGTGTGTGTGTTCTTTTTATAGATACAAATATTTAATAACTAAATGCTCTGTTTATAATAAACAGTATTAACAACATTTACCAGCCTGAAATTCGGTCTTTGTCCATTTCATTATATATATATATATATATATATATATATATATATATATATATATATATATATATATATATATATAACTAATTATGACCAGTATATTTTATAAATTCCTCAATTAACTAATTTGGACATACTATCACCTCCTTTAGTTGACGCCTCACGTTTCACTTATCAAATTAAAATGCCATTCAAAAACATCTTCCCTCAATTTACAAGAACACTTAATGAATATTCTGTTTGAAAACACTTCTATATAAATCACATTAACGGAAATCTCTCGCGATAAGTGAATCCTTGGATATTCAAAATATCTCGACCGCTATCAACATCACCTTATATAACAATGGGAATTGTGTGTTGCACGATTATGAAAACTAGAAAGACGCTCAGTCCAGCCGTGCTCAACACGCGAAGGCTCGGAATAAATCCTTTTTTTTTTAAGCTTTTCGCCCCAAGGAAGGCGGGAAGCCACTAGGACCCAAGGAGTTCCAGAAGATTTGAGCAAGATAAGATAGGAGTGATAGAGGAAAAGATGAGGAGAAGCATTGGGGATAGATCAATGCAACTGGAGATGTCGATTGACATTATATTTGAATAGTTGGAGATTATAGCTCTCAGGGAAACTGGAATAGGGAAGGGAGTTCCACAGGCGAGAGGTGCGAGACATGAAGCTATTGAAGTAGAAGAGACGGCTACATTTAGGAGTTTCTACAGTGAAAGGGTGAGAGCGGGATGACAGCCTCGTAGGGCGCTTGAATTCATGAAGTCGGGGCAATTGCCATGAAAGTATTTGAAAAAATGACAGCGAGGCGACGTTGCGTCTCTGTGCGAGCGACTGCAGACGAGATGCCAGAACAGGGCCAAATATATTGCATATCCGCCTCTGGAGCTTATCATGAAACCCGAGGCAAACAGAAGGGGCTCCAGACCATATATGACAGCAATACTCCATGCAAGGGCGAATTGTTGATTGATTTGTAGGTCCGAAAGATCGATTCCGGGGAGAACAATTTCTTGGCGTGGCACAGGGGGCCGACTTTCCTTGCGGAGAACGAAGCAATTGACTCAATGTATTTGTTCCATCTCAGGTCAGCAGTCAACGTGAGAACGAGCAGCCGCAGAGAGGTGCTCTCGAGAAGTTGAGAGTCAGACATTCTAATGGAGGGCAGGGAATGATCTGTGTGGTGATTAATAGAGAGCAGTTTTGTTTATGAAGCGTTAAAGTTGATCAGCCAATTCCTGCCCCAGTTCACAACCGATTGGAGGTCCTTTTTGAGACACACGGACAGATTAGTTTTGTCAGCGATACTAGATTTGTTTTTGAGGCAGGAATAAATTGTGGTTTCATCCGCGTAGATGCCACCTTGGGAATTTATGGCATTAGGAAGGTTTTTTATGTAGATAAGTAATAGAGTGAGGCCTAGGATGGAGCCTTGAGGAACACCTGCGTTTGTGGGATAGGAACTGGAGGAGAATCCGTTGAGAACGACCTTCAATTCACGGTTTGACAGGAATGATTGTATTAGGTCAAATCGACTCGTAATGCCATAACCCAGAAGCTTGCCAAGAAGGACAGCATGCCAAACCCTATCAAATGCTTTGGAGATGTCTAGGGCCACGGCACGAGCTTCCCCGTTATTTTCAAGAGCTTGGTAGACAGTTTCAGTGATGGCCATAAGCACATCAGCTGTAGATTGGGCAAAGCGGAAGCCATATTGCTTGCCTGGGAGCAGTTCAGGGGATGTAAGGTGGTTAGCCACTTCGGTATTGATTAGGGCTTCGAACATTTTGCCGAAGAATGGTAGGAGACTGATAGGACGGTAATTAGAAAGGTCAGAGTGGTCGACAGAGTTCTGGAAGACAGGAACAATTGAAGAGGACTTCCAGCAATCAAGAAAACAAGATTCCTTCAGGCAGTAGTCATATAGTTTAGAGGGCGAGCGCCAGTTCAGGCGCGCATTTCTTCAAGACAATGTCGTTTTTTGACGTATTTTTAAAGTCAAATAACGACATTATTACGTCATTATTTTTGCACCAGCCTAATATTTTTAACTTTCAGTTTTATTAAATATACCCTTGTTACTAGAGTTAGTAGACACTCTAGCTTGTACTGATTTAAATACTGTAATTTCTCGAAAATAATATGCACCCGTAAATAACACACACCCCAACAAATCATCCAAAAATTAAGAAATATATCTTTCCCTTTCTTTAAATTTTGTCAAAACAATAATTACGAAGGCATTTTGTAGACCCTGAACATATTGTAAAATATATTCAGTGAGGATATTATAAATAGAGGTTTCAAGAAGTGTTGTCTCGCGAGAGCCATAGATGGTTCTGAATATGACATCCTTTGGAACAAGAATGTGGAAGCCGAAGATAATTTTGAAAAGGTTGAAGATAATATTGTGAATGATAATTTGTTTAATGACATTTTAGATATTGATTCTATAATAGAAAGTGTTGATGGTGATGATGATGAAAATAAAAACTTCAATAAATTGTTAACTTGATAACCTCTTTTCTTCGAAATTGTTCTTTTTATTCAATTTTTATTTTTTCGACAAATCAAACATGTGATTACTGAAAAAAGTTATTGACAAAAAATGTTACAATTATTATTGTTGGATTTAAAATAGAAATTGGGATAATATATTTCATATTTTAGAACAAGTACGTATTTATTGTTATAAATCAATCATGAAAAAATATTTTTGTTTAAACGTATTTATAATACGCATCCCTATTATTACCTGTAATTTACAGTAAAAAATGCGTATTATTTTCAAGACATTACGGTAAATTATCTAGGATTTTATGATGGTGGTCGTAATCTTTATTTATGTATCTGTGGCTATATGGATATTTGTTATATGGTTCGTAATAACGAGTATTCTAGTGGAAGATCACATTGAGAAAGTTTATCACTTTAGTATTGTTGGTTGTGATAATATTTAGCTCGTGATCTCTGAAAATTTGAATGTCATTCTCAATCTGTCTATATTTCTTCGACTTGTTTGTTTGGGAGGAATTACACTGTCATCTCTGTAAAGCCCAGTCTCATTTATATATATATATAAAAAAAATATTAGTGCCCACAATCACAAACGTTCATCAATTGTGCATGGCTCTCTGAAATATATGCTCTCCTGGCAAGGTTAAATTATGTGGTATTTTTCTTGGTCTACAGAATAACCTTATAGAATAATACAGCATTTTTCTGTGCCTGCTTAATAATTTTAATAGGACAGTGGTCTTTTGCAAAATTTATAGCAGATGTTAACAGAATCACAGTGGTGGACGGGTAAAAATCAAACATATACATGTGTGTTTCTGTACGTTAATATCAATCATTTCGTTATAAAGAAACATTTGACATTCATTGAACAAGCAGACAGTCGGTTGAAAATTATAATTTATAAAACAATTTTCAGAAAAAATAACTCTCTCCCAACACACACAAACACACACACATATATATTTGTGTGTGTATCTATATATGAGTATGTGTATATATATATATATATATATATATATATATATATATATATATATATATATATATATATATATATATATGTATATATGTATATATATATATATATATTTAGTTGGATTGATGTGAGTTTCTTTAAATTTATGAAAATTAAATATTAAATAAAAATAAGCTAAATATGTAAATATTCAATAAATTAATATTAAATAAAAACTAAATTAACTAAATACGTTGGCTCTATGACTGATATTGAACGCATTACAATAAGTACTGCGCATATATAATATATAAAATATATTAGGTTGGTGCAAAAATAATGACGTAATAATGTCGTTTTTTGACGTTATACGTCAAAAAACGACATTATTACGTCATTATTTTTGCACCAACCTAATATATATATATATATATATATATATATATATATATATATATATATATATATATATATATATATATATACACATATAAATATAGATAACTAGACTCGTTTCGAAAAACCCTAGAATTTTTGATTTGCAAATAATCAAATCAATCTCGAGGGAAAAAAATGTTTTAAAAAAAGAAAGAGCTACAAACATGAATTACTGTCGAACAAATCGCACAGATGCAGGTCTGAAGCCCAAAGAAAAGACCCCGATACGAGTAGACAACTAACTAACAAAAGAGCTCAATACAATCGTAGAGCAGACCTAGATACACGTAGTGAGCCAGACAAACCTACCTAGGTTTCACCTAAACGGATCGTCAGGGAAAGTATATATATATATATATATATATATATATATATATATATATATATATATATATATATATATATATATATATGGAGCTTTACTGAAGACCATATATTCTGACATTTTACATTTAGAAG
>OZ010591.1:80993071-81043071 GCA_963932145.1 Acanthosepion lycidas | reverse complement strand
ATTCATCGGATTCTATCCATGCTATTTTCAGCACAGATTTTATCAGTAAAATACCAATTATATCATATGTGACCTCCCCATAACTCAGAAAGCATAAGTTCTGCGCATGTGTAAATGCGGACTGGCGAAATTGAACGCCGATTCTGAAAAAAAGAAATAGCTCAAACCTCAGCACTTGGCAGACGATGAGTCGATATTTTTTTTTCTCGACCACCTCAGACAGTCGGCGCTTGACGTTACTATCAATAACTTATGAAAACTATCAGTTAGAACAGGAGAGTTCGGCTGATGAAGTGACGAAGTTATTCCGAGTATAACAGAAAGGCATGGTTGTGCAGAATGTGGGTTACTAGGTTGGAATGGAATTGATGGCGGCTGACTCGGCGAACGAAACGAACTTTCAAAACATCAAACGACTGAATTAATGAGCCGATTTTAACAGATAGACTAGCGAATGTACGTTCGCAGCACAATGTATCTTTTTAATCTTGGAATCTCGCTCCACTCGAAATTAGAACTGCGGTTGAAACTATATATATATATATATATATATATATATATATATATATATATATGTGTGTGTGTGTGCGTGTGTGTAGGTATTTCTTTTTATTGCTAAATTATATGCGACTGATTCTAAAGTTGTTGTTTATAATAATAATAATAATAATAATAATAATAATAATCTTTATTCCGTTTTCCTCCGTTCGCAAATCTCTGCAGGTGGAATCTTACTTTGCTAATCTGGCTATGTTTTGATGATATTTTTTTTTTCAATTCAGTGAGAATCTTACTTTTTAGGGCACTCTATAATGAAGGAGGTTAGTAATGACGCAAATTATAAAATCTATTCTATTTCTTCTTTTTTCTTTGTTTCCTTTTTGTTTAATGGATTCCTTAGTGACCCTTCCGCTCCTTGTAAAATGTGAGGGTGATCTACCCTAAAAGGTGTGTTTAGTTTCACTCTCAATGGCGTCAGCAAGTTGAAGAGTTAAAAATTGAACGATGCCAATTTTTTGTCGCCTTTCAATATATAAGCTATGTGAACATTTATATATTTTATTTGAAATTTAATTTTTCTTTTCTTTTAAAATTTATAGCATGTCTTTTTATTTTTAAAAATTTTTTTTTTGTCCTTTTATTTTGAGTTCATTTGTAACTTTTTTTGTGATAATTCCCAATATGTCCATCAATGGCCTTTCATTTGGTAGTGGTTATTGCGACTTATAAGTTAAAATTTATTACAGTCAATACCATTTCCATATCCTTATGTTACCTCCTACAATGCAGGTAATCGATGATGAGCTCTTCAGTTCTGAATCTGAATATGATTCCTATTTTTCATGTGTAGATCGAGTTAATTAGTTTTGGCTGACAGTCGTCCAAGAACTGCTATCCTGAAAAGATTACCCTTTAGCTATCAAGGATAAAACGCAAAATAAATGAACAATCCCAAGGCTTATTACCAACTATTCATACTGGATCAGCTGCAACTAGGAAAGAAAAAAAAAAAAAAAAAAAAAAGCGTCTCTTAGAGAGAAAGCAGTATGGGGCCAAAAAATGTGTCGCCAGAACAAACACTTCAAACAACGACGAGACACCTGGTCACTGAACCCAACTTTGGACCAAGTGACTCAATGCCAAATCAATTAATAAAAAAGAAAGTGAAGGAAATGGACTCGCGAAAATATCAAAGATCCATGACATCCTTTTTCACCGCTCTCGAAAATCTACAAAAATATGACAAACTATGGTAGGAACGGGAATAAGACACTATCTTAACTCAAACGTGCTTGCTAATGTCCCCAGTGACATCGTGCGAAATAAAAACTCTCAAATGCAGAAATATAACAGATAAAACTAAGTATGAGACAGAAAAATCCATCATTCGCACAACAAGAACGACGTGAGAATGGAAATAAATAATATAAAAGAGGATGGTGTAAAATCATAAATAAATGAAATAAAATAATAATCCCTTAGTAAATACAACTGAAGAATCTACCTGCGAAATAAACTGAAATTATCCAGATTATGTCACAGAAGAAGTGTCCAACGACATTAAGTCAGAGGTGGAATCACCGAAGCGAAAAATGATTAAAGTAGTCAGCAGAATAACACGCACACAAGAGTCAGACATAGACCTTCTCCTAAAATTTCATAGTCCAATAAACATATTGTGCAAATATACAACGCTGCATTGTAAACACAACTTACAGACAAATAACTGGGCAACATAACAGAATTAAATAATGTCATAAACGCAATATCTTTAGCAGCTGGAAATTGCTCCAAGGAGCTGCATTCGCTGGTTCCCAGACGTCATGAATTCCAGCGCCTTATGAGGCTGGCATCCCGCTCTCAACCCTTCACTGTCGAAACTCCTAAATGTAGCCGTCTCTTCTACTCTAATAGCTTCATGTCTCGCACCTCTCGCCTGTGGAACTCCCTTCCCTTTTCCTGTTTCCCTGTGAGCTATAATCTCCAGCTATTCAAGTGTAATGTCAATCGACATCTCCAGTTGCCTTGATCTATCCACTACCCTCATCATTTCTTCTATCACTCCTATCTGATCTTGCTCTAAATTTCCTGTAAACCCTTGCATCCTAGTGGCTTCCCGCCTTGCTTGGGGTGAAATGCTTAAAAAAAAAAAAAAAAAAAAAAAAAAAAGCTACTGGGAAGCTTGGTGTGAAGACTATGAAAAGATCAAAGAGATAAACGAGCCAGCTTGAAAGGGCAACATAGAAGAAAAAAATAAAGAAAATCTGATGTGAAATATTGATACTAAACGAGATCTCAATAAACCCAAATGTCTCAATACACAAATGCAGGAAGATCAAACAGATATAAAATTAAATTAGTAAATGAAATTCCACTAATCAAGGAAATATTAGAGTGGTGCAAAAATAATGACGTAATAATGTCGTTTTTTGACGTATTTTTTAACGTAAAAAAACGACATTATACGTCATTATTTTTGCACCAACCTAATACTAAAAACAAAAACTGCATTTAAAGGCACAAAGAATAGGATGATATGAAAAGGAATCGCCAAAATAAAATATTCCAAACAAACCTTAAGAAATTTTACAGGGCAATTGGAAAAATTACTCGATATCAAAAAGCCATTATCTATTGACAAAGTGCAGGACTTTTGGGAGAATATCTGAACCAGCAAAAATAGATCCAACAAGAAGAATGTATGATAGATAGACATCTCCAAGAATGAGAACATATAACCATGAATGTAGATATTATATATCTCCTGCCAAAAACGCGTGAAACCGAAGATCCTAAAAATTATAGGCCTATAACATATCTGTTCACCACGTGTAAATTAATCACGTTTGTCCTGATGAACTGTACTTACTCTTTTCTCGAAGTAAACCACATCATCCCCTGGAACAGAATGGATGCTAGAGAATTTCATAAGTTTGCAAAGAGCAATTATTGATAAACAAATTATACTGGTAATTGCAGGAAAAGAGGCAGAAATCACAACATTGATTGATTACCGTAAAAACATTGATACATTGTCACACTCCGGGACACTTGAGACTTTAAACACGGCATGAGAATGTGAAAAACCACATTATACCTAAATTGCCCAGAAGGCACTGACACATGCAACCCCCTGAATATCCGACGATGAAACATTCAAGGAGACTCCCTGTTACACCATTGTTTTTTTTTCTGTCTGTAATCTCCATTATGGAAGAAGTAAACAATAATAGTTATGGATAAAAAGCAAAGAAGAAAGTATTCAATCACCTACATTATATTGATGATCTCAAACTCTTTGCCAATGGGACAATGAGTCTAAGGGTTTCCTCAATACTGTAAAAATCATCGTTAACGACATATGTATGATTTTCTGATTAGATAAATGTGGAAATATAACATTCAATGTATGGAGAATTATATATCGATCTATATATAAATTTCGAAACTAAGATTAGGGACCTGTAACAAGAAGAACCCTATATGTTCCTAGGAATTAGCGAGAGAGATGGAATACAACATAAGTAAATGAAAGAGAAGGTAACTAAAGAATATTACATGTTTGTGCATTTAGTATTGAATACCAAGCTGAATTCAAATAACAGAATATCAGCCATAAATACCTTGTCTGTTCCCGTGGTGCAATACTGTTTCAGCATCATTAACTGGACCATAGCCGATATTAAGCGAATGGGCACCAAAAGGAGAAAGCTTCTCATTTGCCACGGCATGAATCTAAGGCTGATATTGATCGTCTGATCCGAAGGAGGTAGATTATTATTTCAAAGAGAACTGTCTTACAAAATTTAAAAAAAATGGCCTTCAAAAATACCATGAAACTACAAACTGGATGATGATCTGTGTCGAAGAATATGATAGAAGAAACTGTATACAGTAATAAAGGAAGCAAATCAGTTCAAAATGGAGTTTCAGTTGCGTGAAGAAATACAAGTAAATCATAATAAACCTAATGCAAAATCATTAAAAAAAGAAATGCAATTGACCAGATACAGAAACGATGGCAAGATAAACCTCTTTCCGGTCAATATTCTGCGCGTAACAAAGAGAAGATATAGACAAAAGCCATACCCATAAGTGGCTGTGTAATTCACGGATAAAAGCTGAAACTGATTCACAGGGCCAATGCTTTCTTTTAGTTTGGTACAAAAATAATGACGTTATAATGTCGTTTTTTGACGTTAAAAACACGTTAAAAAACGACATTATTACGTGTTTTTTGACGTTAAAAACACGTTAAAAAACGACATTATTACGTCATTATTTTTGCACCAACCCAATAACTAGGAATTACCAATCACGCATACTGAAAAACTGTGTTAACCTAAAATGCAGATTATCTGATGAATATGCAGAAACAGCTGAGAATCTTGTATCAGGTTGCACTGTATTGGCTCCATTAAATATAAAACGTGGTATGAAAGAGTAAGCCAATATCTGCATTGGAATCTATGAAACTTTTACAGAAGGGAAACTGAAAGAAATTGCCATGACCGAGACCCAGTTACGGAGATAGGAACTGTAACAAATTTATAGGACTTTACAGTACATACAAAGAGAGCTATTAAATCTAATCGCCCAGACATCGGGATCAGAGACCAAAAGAACAAAATGTGCCTTCATATTGACAGAACTGTCCCTGCAGAGTAATTTTCTGAAATCTTCTGAAAAGTATAAATAAAGAAACTTGATATCGAAATCTCCAGAATATGGCACATGAAGACACCAACAACTTCAGTTGTAGATGGAGGCCTATGTTTGATTGGAAATGATTGCAATAGGCTCATTGAAGTGATTTTTGGTAGGCTGTGCCTTAAAGATATACAGAAAATTGTACTCACGTGTACAGTCTACGCCTTACGAAAGGCTTTATCTATGTAAATATATTCTCCTTATTGATATGGTAGTCCCTGCTGACTGCAATGTATCTTTGAAGTTATTCAAAAAGCTGTCAAAATGCAAGGGCCTTGAAATAGAAATCTCGAAAATGTGGCATATGGGAACATCAACAATCCCTGTTGTAGTTGGAACCCTAGGACTGATTGGAAAAGATTGCAGTAGACTAATTGAAGAGATTCCTGGAAGTCCATGCCTCAAGGAGATACAAAAAATTGTTCTGAAAAGTACAGCCCACACTTTACGAATTGCTTTACCTATGTAATTTTTTTTTTTTTTTTGTCAGTGGAAAGTGTCATGATGCCATTTCTAACCTTAGGTCCCTGGGCGGGACCCGGAAAGAAATGTGTAAACGCCAGAAATCAAAGAAAATAATAATAATAATAATAATAATAATAATAATAATAATAATAATAATAATAATAATGAACAAATTATTCTAACAATATATATTTAGACGTCATTTTTTGCAGTTAAAAACTCTACAAGATAAATCAAGTTTAATGACGAACAGCGGATTTTGAACATACAGTGTAACCCGGATATAAGAGAGTTGTCGGGAACGGAGAAGAAGTCTCTTATATCCGGGTTTCTCTTATATCCGTGTTTGGTCTATTATATATACATTAACACAGGCCGTAATTTGGGACCAGAGAAAATTTATCTTATATCCGGGTTTCTCTTATATCCGGGTCTCTTAAATCCGGGTTACACTGTATTAGAAAGTGACCATTCAGTAATTAAAATGTATAGCAAAAAATAATAACAGCCTAAGATACAACCACGGGCAAAATTTGAGACAAGAAAAAAGTCGTGGTAATACATCTTAACACTGAAGATCACGACTTCACCGACCATGCAAGATTTTTCTTCGTACACGAAAAGTGTATCGATTACTTCGGACAAACGTACAACAACAAATATATTATTTGCACAGCACATATAAGTGTCCCTTTCTTTAAATCACCGCCAAATTTTCGAAAGAATATTACATAAAATATTTACAAATCCCAAATAAAATCAAAATCTCACTGACTTTCAAAAAATTTTCCAGAAATTCTAATATATAATAATAGACAGGAGACACGGAAACTCCGATAAGTCAAACAATATATTTTCTAAAGGAATTCTCATTAAAAAAAAAAAAACATCATGTTTTGAGGTAATTATACAAATTTCATCAGTATCAACTCCACATAATTTTACAAAATAAACCCATTTTTATCGCTGTTATATTCGTCGCACCAAACTAAAATACACCAAATTTGAAAATCCTAAGTTCAAAAGGTACGTTAAACCGAATACCGGGGAAAACAAACACCATTTTTCATATCTACATACTCCAAATTATTACATGTCATTTAACCGGGAAACATATTTTTGAGATTTTTGTGAAAAATGTGCTACAGTCCTACACAAAATGTTCGTAGTGTCCTCTTCCTAAAGAAACGCCAACTAAATCACCTGGTTTTATTTATTAAATAGATAGGGTCATAAGACAATGATATATTTTCTCTCCAGATTAATTCTACTATTACAAGGAGGTGATCTTGGGAAAAATTCTTTGGGGATTTACTATCAGGCTAAACGCATTTATCAACAAAATGTGACAAAGTCTTGCTAGCATACATATAAATGAAGCTGCAGGAAAACCTAGAAAGTGTACAAAAATGACTAACCAAAAATTTTAAAATGGTTGCCATGTAGACGATCGGACAAAAGTTGGTGACTACGAATTCGAAATCTCAAAATCAAGCAAGAAAATTTAAACGTTTGGGAAATGCGATACTGAAATCAGAAGAAAAGATGGAAAAACGAAATGAGTCTGCCAATATCTATGTAGGCTATCAAAATAGGGAAAAACAAATGAAACGTTATGTAATACTTTCCTAGTAAATGTTAATGAATAAGGGAAATCTAGTCAAAGATGAAGAGATTCCTCCATACAACGTAATTAAATATTCACAGAATGATACTGAAAATAACATATACTTAACAAGGAAGTTTTTAGGAAAATAGAAAAAAGATCACTATTTACATTATTCGGACTATTGTCCTCATCTTTGTCGCCATATTCATCACACCGTTTCGGCCGTTGTATGCTCCTGCCTTCTTCAGGTGGTTGGAATGTCAAAATGAGCCCTTTGTTTCGATCACTGTGGTAGACTTCTAGTTCCAAGTGCCATAACTAATGGATGGGCTCATGGCACAGTGGATAAAGGCGTTAACTAGATTCCGTGAGAGGACCCAAATAGTGTGAGTTCAAAAACCTGGTTAAGGCGGTGGTGAACCTGGAGAGGTGAATTAACAGGAGATGACTGATAATTGACATCCATTAGACATGGCACGTGGAACTAGAACAGTCTACCCCAGTGAGCGAAATAAAGGGTTCAGTTCGACATTCCAAACACTTGAAGAAGTTCGGAGCGTACAACTGACGAAACGTTGTGATGAATATGGCGACAAAGATGGGAACAATAGTCCGAATAATATAAATAGTATACATAATAGCTCATCTCAGAAATATAGACAGATACTGGAAAAAGATGCTTATACTTATAAGCAGAAAGTGACAGTAAATATTCTAGAGAACATAATAATTGATTGATTCTTTTTCTACCGCTTAGAAAACATTTTATTTAAAGCCAGATAATATTTTTTTTACATTTCAAGAATGTTTTTTGGAATAATAAGTAATAGTAATAAAAGTCTCACTAATTAAGAGAAGAGTTTGATTCCTATCTTTCCCAAAGTAAGAATGCACGTAAATGAATTTAACTGGAATTGGAACTTGACTCTTTTATTAACAGGTCCCTGACATAATCCATTACACCACGCGCACATTGAAGTTTACAACACCTGGTATTTCTAAACGGTTACTCATTTAGGTACTGGCAAGCCACGACGTTGCTTAATTACGGAGATCGTGTGGAAACCGATCTTTGAAAATCATGTGACTGTAAGCCGCATATAATGAGAAAAGGGGGTTAGTAGAATTTGTCACGCAGAGGACATATTAAAGGAACGAGGAGTAAAAGTAGAGCGAGTAACTTACCTAATGTGATTATCCATAATGATGGCGAAAGAGGGACTGGAATTTAGAGTGAAAAACAAAGTTTACTATGAGCTAAAAGGAATATAAATATATGGAAAGCCATAACGGACACATCGCATAAAATGAGAAGATGTATATGTCTGTGGTCTCATCGAGATTTTAAGCCTCCATTAGTTTTGAAATACCAAGGAAGTCGTAATTTTGGACATCCTGGAAATCTCGCAAGAAATCTAGGTACGTGCATATAGTCGCTCCACACGTCATCTTGAAGTCTGCTAGAGATGTAAATAAATGTTATTTTTATGGTATAGATATTTAATATAAAATGTCATATTGAATTGATATAATAATTTATTTTGTAATACTCAGCCTAACAGCGCTATAGTTTTTAATCTAAACTAAAAAAATTAAAATTAAGATTAATGCTCGGATATGTAGATTAAATTTCTCTACATAAATATATATATATTTTAATATACTTTTCTATTTATACGTTAATTTTATAGTTACAAATGTTTAAGTAAATGGTCGTTTTATAATAAACGCTATTAAGTACATTTACGCACCGGAATGTCTGAGAAATTTAATAGATATTATGTTTAAAAACTAATTTGATTTGTCAAACAGATGCTTCTTCTGTAGCTAAACGAGATAGCACGTCAGTCTATATGACGTTTCCGTGTAGGATACGGGTTCGATTCTTGTCGGAAAATTTCTCTGTCACTCATGCAGGTGAATGTAGTTAATACCGTTTATTACAAACAGAGCATTTACTTAAATATTTGTATCTAACGTATACAAAAATAATTTTTGGACTTAGTCCATTTCATAATTTCAAATAAATAAATATCTATATATGTGTGTATGTATGTGTGTGTGTGTGTGTGTGTGTGTGTGTCTGTCTGTCTGTCTGTCTGTCTCGCTTATACTGATATGAATATACTTGTCTATACACGCCGGCATGTCCACATACCTAAAAGTATGCGTAAATGCGCTCACAAATGTTTCTTGATTTATATACGTCCATACATATATAAGTGTCTTTTTTATAGTTTCAATCCATGGATTTTCGAAATGAGTTTAAGAGGCCAGGCGTTTCTGAGTAAACGAGGAAGACCCACTGAGGGTAAAATAACACAAGAAAAAGAGGATTCAAGAAGACACTGAGTCGTTATTTCAAAATGGTCGTGACCGGGATGCAAGAAACCAGAAAAGTGTTCAACAGGCGAGAAATGCGAGAGTTGTATAGATTTCTATGAACCTGATAACACGTTTGACACGCAAAAAGATAGTATTTTAAATCAAACTTTACCATGTAATAAAAACTAATTTCAAAACGCTTCTACTTGATAATCCAAGGTAATTGAACGAAATCTTTTGAAATTTTGTTAGCAATCGATTTTTAATTAGAAGTTCAAAAATTTAATTCCTACTCTATGTTAAAAGTGACGTACGCGAAGCAGTACATTCAATTTACCTATTAGAAAACTTAATCAAATAGTAATATATTACAATAACAGAGAAATCGATATCTTGATTGAATTTTGAAATATAATTCCATCTCTCAGCATTCGCATGCTTGCGAAATAAGTCATAAATTATATTAACTTGAAAAGATACTGGAAGTGTAAAGAAATGATATGGTCTATATAAAACTTATCATTATTTTATATAACGATGTTTAAGATGTATCCTAGTTTACTAAATTAATATTTATATCTATCTATCTATCTATCTATATGTTTTATTGAATACATAGATATATTGTGATTGGTTTTATTCTGATCTTTGACAGTTCTCTAATCAGTTTCCTGATGTTAATATGAAATTCATCAAGGAGCACGGTGTAGCATTTTGTAACTCAAGTAGTTTCGATCTTTTCCAAGATCATCTTCAGGGATAAATTACAAAGAAAATCTTATTGTAACTGCGATTTCTATTCAGAGATTTTACGATTATGATTTGACTTTTCACAAGATTATGTTTAAATTACCAAAATAAGGAGGCACGGTATGTATGAGTTATGCAATAGATGTAACTTTTATAATTTATTTCATATATATATATATATATATATATATATATATATATATATATATATATATATATATATATATATATATTTATAATATTTTAATTTACATAAAATGTTGAATTTTAAACACTATTCACTAACAGTGAATAAAATATTTTGAATTCATGGAGCTACTGTATACACATCACACATTAACCAATTGAAGATGGTCTTCATGGATGGAATGTACTTGATAAACTAAAAATAATTTTAAAGAAAATTTTAGTAATTTTTTGCATCATCTCTTTGCAGCAACCAAGAAATTAATTCGTGAACTTGAAAGAATAAAAACTGAAATAAATAGATATAATAACTCTAAATTATTTAAGCAAACCTGCTTCTATAGAAATATGCAGCTTATATATATATATATATATATATATATATATATATATATATATATATATATATATATATATATATATATATATATATGAAAAATTTCCTAGAGTTAACCTGCAGACAAAAACAATATTTATAAATATAAAAGGCAAGAGTAAAATTGTAATAGTTACCGACGCGTTTCGTCCGATGTGGACTTTTCAAGGCGAAACGAAATGAATTTTATTAAATAAAGTAACTAATAATAACACAAGAAAATGTCCTTAGCAACTGGAAAAATTTAGAGAACGCTATTTTTATACTGTTAACTGAAGTTATGTCAATAAAAACAATATCTCCACATGTGACAGTAATTGACGTAATTTAATGTTTAATAATTTCATTCCGTTTCCTCTTGAAAAATTCCACGTCGAACGAAAGGCGTCGTCAACTTACTGTTTTCCTATTCTCGTTTACATATATATATATATATATATATATATATATATATATATATATATATATATATATATGTATATATATATTGATATATATATATATATATATATATTTTGATATATATATATATATATATATATATATATATATATATATTGATATATATATATATTGATATATATATATATATATATATTGATATATATATATATATTGATATATATATATATATATATATATTGATATATATATATATATTGATATATATATATATTGATATATATATATATATATTGATATATATATATATTGATATATATATATATATATTGATATATATATATATATATATATATATATATATATATGAAGAAATATAGTCTTAAGGTTTACTATATTTATGGGATAAAGTGTTCAATATCAGAGATAGAGCGTGTGTGACTATAAAAGTGAATATTGAAATCAACACTTAGAGTCGACAGGCTGTTTCATGTTAGACGCATTCTTCAGGCCTGACGATTGCGTCTAGTATCAAACAGACTGTCGCCTGTAAGTGTTGACTTCAGTGTTCACACACACACACATATATATATATATATATATATATATATATATATATATATATATATATATATATATTGAATTATTTTTAATCCGACATTTTATTATCATAAACTTTTTTAAGGGCGTGCAATACACAAACTGTCCGGCGCACTCGATAAAACACGATAAAATATGTTATTTCAGAAACAATTCGAACCTGTCTCTCATTCTTTTGCGGAACCAACCGTTTGATCCGGTTTTCTTTAGAACGCTCTGCCACAAAGTGTCTCTGAGGCGGTCTGTAAATTGTCTGGTTCAGGAACAGGTATCCACTAAAAAGGAAATTTGAATTAATATATATGTGAGGAGATAAATCGATAGATAGAGATCTAGAAGTTAGATAGAGGGAGAGGGAGAGGAAGAGAGAGAGAGAGATGCCGATCTAGATTAAGAGAGACAGACAGTGTAGACATAATAATGAGGGCTGCAGCGTGAGTGACAGTTTCAGAGTTTGATGTTAAGTTGAGGTTTGAATTTGACTTCCAACATGCAGTATTAATTTTCATATCGATACACTGCTTTTTTGCTATGTCGACTTCATCGTTTTACGACAAAAAAATTTAAAAACCGGAACTCAGATACTAGAGTATTTATATTCAAATTGTCACTGGAAAACAGGAAAAAAAGGCAATCATAGAAAAAAAATCATTAAATAAAATTCGTGGATTCTTAACTCAACAGACAAAAACGCACACGCATATACATGTGCACGGACAGTATTTCTCCAGTCGATGTTTAGAAATTCCTTCATAATTTCCCTGCTGACTCCTCTTAGTTTCCGTTTTCTGACAACCGTTATCAACAGGGAGATAATCTTAGTGGTGGCCACATCTCCGGCTGACGCTTTAATGAGGAGCTCATATACTGCTGATATTCCGCCTGCATCGATGCAAAATGTTCGGCATCTTTGGCCTGTTAGATGTCCATGCTGATAGATACACACGGTGCTTCGACTGCCGGGAAAACACTGGCGTTGTTCTCGGGGGCAAACGACAGCACAAATAATACAACAAAAAAGTTCGAAACAAAGGTTCTCCAAAACGAAAGGTCAACTTTGCAAAAAAATTAAAAAAATAAAATGGGGAAAAATTTCTCGGCAAAATATAATTTACAAAATGTGACAAGAAAATTCCAGTAGCAATACCCTTAGAAATGGTATTTATCAATCCACCCACGAGGATTGAATGTAGCACAAGGCCTTTTTAATGTGGGTATCTCCGAGCCCGTAGGCCCAGCCAAAAATAAATAACCATCCAAACCCCCCGAGGGGGGCCAGTTCCGTCAACCTCCCCCAACGAAACCCTACCTTTCGGCGGAGCTTCGTCAGGATTCCTCCCTGCAAGCAGAGAGTTCGACAGACACCCGACCCGGCAGCTCACAAAGCACAGATACTACACTTTGATCCTAGCCACCGGGCCGAGCGGGTATGATTTTTTTAGATAATACCCTTAGAAATGACTGCAAAAATATCCCCCACGACAAATATATAGACAACCACATAGATGCATGCTGGGATTTTTCCTAACCAATAATCTCACCACTTCTCAGTCTCATGCGATAGTCTGGATCTTTCTTATCTTGAAAAAATAAAGTTGTGACAGCTTGTCTGTATCCCCATCTTGTGCTAACACCATTTTTAGTTTGTGAACATTTACCGTATTGTAGATTTTGTTTTCTTCAACATTTTTTACTAGATTTGTTTTGTTTTTTTTCTCTTTTTATTGTTTATTGCAAACTTTGTCACTTCTATTTTTTGAGCCTCTCTATCAATTGCATTGAACTATGGCCAAATACTCTACACAACCTAATGAATATTTCGTCAAAACGAAATAATTTCCGTTGTAACTCATTCTTCTCCAGAATTAATCAATTTATTCGACGATCAAAATTAAGTTTAAGCAATCTGGATATCTGTTATTTCAACAGATTGTACATTTAAATGAATATTAGTCTCATATGATTATTGTATTAGGAATGAAATAGAAAATTTTATAACTACAAATCATGTCACGATGGCTACAGCAAAGCTGACTTACTAATTTTTAGTATGATCAGCAAAAATCTATTTAGGAAATACGTCGACCTCCATTGCAGCAAAACATTGATCTCAGTGATTCTCAAAAGAGCATAATCGGAAGTAGAACAGGAAAGTTTCTCTGCAAAATAAAAATAGTTTTCAAAAAATAAATCAACCATTTGACAAATCCTGACTTCTCAGGGCGTCATGGTAAAAATCTACAGGCCGCCTTACGAATAGTAAATATCTCTAAAGCCTTCAACACTAAGTAGCAGAAAACCAGGGATGATATTTCTAGCATATGTCCTACAGACACCCCTACCCAAAGAAATACCTGCCATAATGATGCTATACAAAAATAAAAATCTTTGGTTAAATACACAGACGGAGACACTACCTTCTTCGACATAATAGCAGGGAATCCTTCAGGGTGAAAACCTTGCACATTTTCTCTTTGTTATCACTTTTAAGTCAGAGAATTTCCCACGACGAGTGTCATCTACGTTTTACTTTATGATCTCAAGTCGATATCCTGTGAAAAAAATAATGACAGTTATTGGCTATGGAGAACAACTAGTGATTAGAACAGTAACAAATATCTGACTTCCGGCACCAAGCCGGAAATTGTTACATATAACAATAATTCAGCAGTTAATTCTACCTGTTTCATCTGCGTATCACCTTCATTAATTGCAATTCATATTTGTCAGGTCCTGGCGTGTCGAACAAAGATTCATGCCCTGGTAATATTTCAAATTTGTAGGAAAAAATTAATAAAAAAAACAAGCTGAGCGCAAGCAATCATATATATATATATATATATATATATATATATATATATATAATGATTTTCTAATCCCGGCTTAGATGTGGCACAAGGACGAAAGTATGGAGCACCCAGTGAGTATCGAACTCATTACTCAGTCGTAATTGATCTAGCAAGACAAGCTTTCTAACCATTACACCACGTCGGGGTGCCCTATCATATATATATATATATATATATATATATATATATATATATATATATATATATATATATGTGTGTGTGTGTGTGTGTGCATGTATATATATGTATATATGTATATATGCATATGTATATGTATATATGCATATGTATATGAATAAATACGTGTGCATATATATATATATATATGTATATGTATAAATAAGTGTATATATATATGTATATATATATATATATATATATATATATATATGTGTGTGTGTGTGTGTATACATATATGAATGTGTGTATATGTGTGTAACAGGTCGATAATAATAATAATAATAATCATCTTGCAAAAATATTATCAACGCTTGTAAATAATCCTATTAAAATCCCAGAATGATTACTGAAGGTATTAAATACCTCATACCAAAAACATCTGAAACAGACGACTTGAAAAATTATAGACCGATAACATGTCTCTCCACAACGTATAAGTTGATCACGTCTGTACTGACGAAGCGTACTTATTCATTTTTCGAAACAAACAGCACTCTTCCGCTTGAACAGAAGGGATGCAGAAGATGTTCATATGGCTGCAAAGATCAACTACTGATAAATAAAATTATCCTGGAAATTTGCAGGAAACGGTGTAGAAATCTTTGCGCAGCGTGGATTGATTATCGTAATACTTTGATAGTGTTCAACTTTCTTGGATACTTAAGACTTTGGAAATGTACAAAGTCTCCCCTGTGGTATTAAATTTCCTTAAGCACAGCATGGGAATGTGGAACACCAAACTATATTTTTGTCACACCAGGGGCACTGCAATAACCAACCGTCTGAATATCCGACGTGGAATCTTTCAAGGAGTCTCTCTGTCACCTCTTCTGTTTTGTTTATCCTTAACCCCTCTTACACAAAGAACTGAACAACAGTATCTATGGTTACAAAATAAATAAGAAAATATTCAATCACCTACTATACATGTATGATCTCAAACTCTTTGCCAAAGACGACAATGAGTTGAAAGGCCTCCTCAATATTGTAAAATACTTCAGTGACGACATAGGTATGGACTTCGGATTAGATAAATGTGCAAAAATAACATTCAAGAAAGTTAGAATTACAGAAACACCCTTAATAGATTTAGATTTTGTCACAAAGACTAGGGAACTGGAGCATGATGAAACTTATAAGTCCCTAGGAATTATCGAAGGAGATGGCATAAAACACCCCCAAATAAAGGAAAAAATGAGAAAAGAGTACTACAGGCGTGTACGCCTGGTACTAAATACAGAAGTAAACTCAAAAAACAGAATATCAGTTTTAAACACATTGGCTGTCCCTGTAGTGCAATACAGCTTTAATGTTCTTAACTGGACCATAGCTGAAATTAAGCGAATGGACGCCAAAACCAGAAAGCTTATCACTTGCTACCGCATGAATCATCTCAGAGCTGATGTTGATCGTCTGTATGTGCCCAGATTCGAAGGAGGCAGAGGATTAGTTCAACTAGAACTGTCCAACAAAACTACAACAATTGGCCTCCAAAGGTAATTGGAAACTACAGAAGACTGGATAATGGTATGTGTCAAGGAACATGAAAGTAGTAAGCGTCTTTACTCCGTAATAAAGGAAGCCAACAAATTCAAAATGGAGTTTCAAATGGGCGTAAAGATGCAAGCTCAACACAATACACCGGCTGAAAATGCAAAATACTTTAAAAAGAAGGCAAAGATGAATGCAACCGACCAGATACAGAAGCGATGGCAAGATAAACCGCTTCATGGCCAATACTCTGCCCGTAACAAACAAGCTGACGTAGACAAAACTCGTACCCATCAGTGGCTACGTAGGGCAGGGTTGAAAGCGGAAACTGAAGGTTTTATCCTTGCTGCGCAGGAACAATGCTTGTAAACTAACAATTATCATGCACATATACTAAAATATTGTGCCAGCCCAAAATTCAGATTCTGTGATAAATATCCAGAAACGATTGGTTATCTTTATCAGGTTGCACCCACTGAATATAAAACCCTGCATGACAGAGTAGGCCAACATCTGCACTGGAAAATCTGCAACTTCTATGGGAAGGAAACTGAAAGAAAATGGTATGAACGCCACCCAGACCCGGTTACGGAGATAGGACCTGTTACAATTCTATGGCACTACGCAATATACACTGACAGAACAATCAAGGCCAACCGCCCAGATATTGTTATTAAAGACCACAAACAAACATAAAAATTCTCCTTATTGATATGGCAGTCCCTACTGACTGCAATGTATCTTTGAAGATATTCAAAAAGCTGTCAAAATGCAAAGGCCTTGAAATAGAAATCACGAAAATGTGGCATATGGGAACATCAACAATCCCAGTTGTAGTTGCAACCCTAGGACTGGTTGGAAAAGATTGCAGTTGACTAATTGAAGGGATTCCTGGAAGTCCATGCCTCAAGGAGATACATTATATTTTTCTGACAAGTACAGCCCACACTTTACGAAGGCCTTTATCTATGTAATATTTTTCTTTTATTTATTTTTTTTTTGTCAGTGGAAACTGTCATGATGTCATTTTTAATCTAGGCGGGACCCGGAAAGAAATGTGTAATGACCAGAAAGCAAAGAAAATAATAATAATAATAATAATAATAATAATAATAAATACTAGGGAAATACTACATAATGTAGATGTGCTGCCAATGTTGTTGGGTTGTATGTCAATGCGTCTAACACTGAATTCATGAACTTCAACCAGTCAGGTTCAATACAAACTCCCTCTGGTGAGTCAAAAACATCTGACGGATCTTTTACAGCCCAAGGAAACGAGATAAATCCTACTGAAAAGGAAAGGAATGTATATTATCTCGATATCTGATGTACCAAACAACCTCATACGTAAACTCTTTCAAACCACTGTGGATGCTGTGTTCATTTATGGTGACACTGCCTGGACGTTAAGTAAAAACTTACAGACTAAGCTTAATGGGACGCACACTCTGATGCTAAGATCTATATTTAAAATCTCCCGGAGAAAACATCGAATTGAATCATAGCTCTCCTTGATTCTTCTGCTATCTTATGCGAAAGAAGAAAACACTTTACAAGACACTATTGACGATTGAAACAAGAACTCGTGAGTCATCTACAGTTATGGACATTTAGCTATGGAGTAAGCCGAGTTTTTCAACCAACAATCGCCTACACTGACCAGCTATTTTATAACACAGAATGACCTTCTAACGTTAATCCTGGACTGTGTTACTTTGCGTGATAGTCTCATGAATGTACGTGTTAATTCGACAGAAAAAAATTAATGAATAATACTGAAAGATTTCGAATCCATTTGGTGAAAATTGATAAATACTACTTGCCTAATTATATTTAAATTTTAATTCATACATAAACCAAGTATGATATATTTTAAGATCAACAATGTTGATACACACGATTAATTAAACGAAAGCTTTTATCTACGGGGACATGTGCCCTTGTGCATAAAGGCGTTGTTTGAAGTAATCCAATTGACTCAATGATTTCTGAGATAAATACCTACCGACAACAGATATGAACAAACGACTTGAAGAGTTGAGTTACTAAAGGGAAATAGCTGAGATATCTGTTACAAATTCATGACGGTCGTCTTCGAGTATAGAATCCAAAGCAGTGAATATTTCGGAGACAATAGGAAAGCGTAGTTCAGGTTCGCAGTGGATATCGTAGCAAAGTAGCAGAGCGTAGTTCTTCCTTCTATCATCTTCGCCTGTCAAGTTGGCACTGGTCCTTTCGTAGGGTAAACAAAGATGGCCGCCTTTATAAACGACGGATACAATGTTCTGCGGCTTCTGATTGGTTAACCTTCTATTGGTAGACTATAAAGGAAGTCATTTGGATTGGCTCACTAGTCATATACATATACCACAAAAAACCCGTAACCCCCCCTTATTTTCGGTATATTATGGAATCTTCCTTCAAAATATTAGTAAAGTCAATAAATACTTTAATTCCAAAAATTATATATTTTTCTTTTTTTTTCTTTTTAAAGTTAATATTAATATGTAACAAATACTTTAG
This sequence comes from Acanthosepion lycidas, assembly GCA_963932145.1. Taxonomy (NCBI): domain Eukaryota; kingdom Metazoa; phylum Mollusca; class Cephalopoda; order Sepiida; family Sepiidae; genus Acanthosepion; species Acanthosepion lycidas. The sequence continues at coordinate 81,024,101 of OZ010591.1, read as the reverse complement.
TATTCCAAATTCTTATTTTATTTTATTTTTTTTTTTAGCATTCATAAAATACATTTTATTTTTTTTATTTTTTTTTTCCTTTTTATTTTTTTTAAAGAAAATTAATATCCACAAAAATTAGTCGTATCACTTTGTCCACAGTTAAGAACTTCCGTGTTAATAAAACATGATCAACAATATTATAAGTTTTGGTTTGTGATCACAACAAAAAAGTGGAAAGAATTGTTACTTTACTCATATCTGGGGCCCATTAAAACAGTTACTATCACTCCGGGTCAGAGTGATCCAGAGAATCATTTAGAAAGAGGATTGGGCTAAAAGTAGGACTGTTTACATTTATACCCCGAGACTAAGGATTCGCATTCATGCCAAAAACTGAACTGACGTTTCTTAAGACAATAACTAATGGATGCAGTTTTACGTCTTGCCCAGGACTAATGAAGACCTAACAGGGACTTAATGGATGCAGTTTTACGTCTTGCCCAAGACCAATGAAGACCCAAGAAGTCAGCACCAAATATGGCAGAAGTGAAAAGCCCGTAATTTCAATTTCGTAATTTTTCTTTGCAAATAAATCCGCCATATTATTTCCCCGATTGAACGTATTCAATTTGTACTGTTTTCTTTTCTACTTGGTCCCTAACAAAACTGATATTATATATCGATGTGCTTTGATCTTTGATGTATTATAATTGTTTTATCATTAATTTAAGAAAAATAGCCTCTTGTGTTCGTTTTGACAATGTAATATATCCAGCTTCACAAGTAAAATGTGAAATCATTCGGCGTTTCTTCGATTTCCAGCTGGTTATTGGGTTAACATTTGCTAACTTAAAACAATAGCCTGTTATACTTTTACGGTCTGGTGAGTTGGCCCAATCAGCATCACAAAATCCTTCCAATTTTAATGGTTTATCTGACTGTCGTGAATGGTTTGAATGACGGTGGCAAACCCTTCAAGACCATGGCTATTAGCAGCCCATCCGAGATAGTCTCACCTGCAATTTCTAAGGCATTTGCAACATTCTCCGCTCGGATGATGTAATCGGTTATAAATTCATTTTCTCGTCTCTTTAATGCAGTTAGTTCAGTATATAAAGCAATAATTTTAGGCTTACCTTTTGACAAATAGTATTCTCGCAAAATTTGTAGAGATCGCCTTCCATTGTCCTTGACCTCTCTCATTATTAAAGACAAACTACGGCCATCCAGGAATTGTATTAATTCAGCGAACACGGTCGCATTTCTCTCCATAAAATCATCATACCCCCTCCTGGTCGACTTTGCAAAGGATCATGTCATGGAGTTTTTGTATTCTGAGGTAGCCTAAAAACTTCGTCTCCCATAATTCATATCTCGATTCATTCCCGTCAAAATATAGTCGTGGTCTGGACTCATAACCTATGTTACAATTTCATGACGGTCGTCTTCGAGTATAGAATCCAGAGGTTGGCAGTAAGACAGTAGGAAAGCGTAGTTCAGGTTCTCAGTGGATATCGTAGCAAAGTAGCAGAGCGTAGTTCTTCCTTCTATCATCTTCGCCTGGTCAAGTTGGCACTGGTTCTTTCGTAGGGTAAACAAAGATGGCCGCCTTTATACACGACGGATACAATGTTCTGCGGCTTCTGATTGGTTAACCTTCTATTGGTAGACTATAAAGGTACTTAAGTCATTTGGATTGGCTCACTAGTCATATACATACACCCAAAAAACCGTAACAATATCCGGACGAGGCATGACACGAGGAACTAGAAAAATCTACCACGGTGGACGAAATAAACGGTTCGGTCCAAAATCCCAAAGTATATCACCTGAAGAAAGCCGAAATGTGTATTGGCCGAAACGTGGTGAATGTGTCATTAAAGATGAGTTCTATCAAAGTTCTGAATTAATTGTTATATGTTATCGGTAAATTTCCCAAAATGCATATTTATTTTTATTCCATATTTTCCCGAATAATTTCGAATGTTGCTACAGTCGTTTTTCATCGACTGTGTTTTGTGCATCTTTACGCAAGTGTTTTTTATTTCATCCCTGTGATCTCACTTTTGCTGGAACAACTATTTCATAAATTTGAAAAATTTAATAAAAAAATTGACAGACAGAACTTCGATAGACAAAACAATATTATTCAACCAAAATGTTTGAACAGGTATTGCTTCCGAAATACACATATTTCAATACACATACACACGTATACAGACACACACATACGCACGCACGCGCACACACACACACACATATATATATATATATATATATATATATATATATATATATATATATATATATATATATCCTTATTATTATAAATAGCATCGTTAGGATCAGTGGTATTCTCATACGTGTATACATGTATGCGTATATATCTATCTATCTACCTATCTATCTGTCTATCTATCTATATATATATATATATATATATATATATATATATATATATATATATATATATATGCGTGTGTGTGCATGTTTGAGTTTGTGTTTGTGTGCTGGAGCGTGGTTCATAAACACAGAGACAGGCACATACACACACACCCATACATACGTGTCTGTATGGACCCCACTCCAGCGCAAAGACACACGCACACACTAACTCACACACATATATTTATATATGCGAATATTTTTATTAGAACAATATGTACCATTGACCCTAACGTTGCTATTTATAATAATAATAATAATAATAATAATAATAATAATAATCAATCAATAAATAAATAAATAAATAAAATTCGATTGGCTGTCTGAATTTTTGCTTCAATAACCGTCCTTAGATTTCGCTTGTTTAACTTAATACAATGGAGAAGATAAGAAGAAAAATCGAACGATATGAAATAAGTTTCTTAAAAATATAACATATAAACAAGGATCAAATACATTCTGAGATAATTCTTATGTTATCGATTCAAACTATAAAAAAATGAGACATCAAAACAAATATAATGAAAAAAATATTAAGTAATATCATTGTAAAATGCATTACCAAAATACAAAACGTTTTTTCTATATTTCTTTATCGATTTCTTTGTCTTTTTTCCTGTTTACTTTCTTCAAACTAAATAACAGCGATGTACTTTTTTTTATTAATTCACTTGATGTTCTTGGGTCTAAAGATATGTGTTCATGTATTTTTTCTTTGCAACTTTCCATCAATCTTAAAACTCGAAACTTCATCTCATTTTTTTCTTAATCTAACTTATTTCAGTCTATTTGTAACTGATTTCCATCCATCCATCCATCCATCCACCCAACCATCTATCCATATATATATATATATATATATATATATATATATATATATATATATATGTGTGTGTGTGTGTGTGTGTGTATGTGTGTGTCTGTCTTTTCCTATCTATATATCTAGCTATTTATTTATCTAATTCAGCTTCTTTTTTTATTCTGTCCATTCAATAAAAGACTCAAGCGCCACTCAATTTAAAGGGTTAATGAATGAAATTCTTGTAATGCGGTGGAAAGTAGGAAGAATTATGAGGATATGCAGGATAGATATCGGTTCATCCTTACCATTGTCATGGATGCATGCTCCCGGGTTTAACCATTCCGGGAAGAAGTTGCTTGAGTTGAACTCACTCCTATTCAACGGAAAAGAAAGAAACAGTGATGATTTGCCACAGTGAACATGGGATTTCAGGTCATAGCTATGAAAGTCTAATTTTCGGTCTAAGGAGTATAATTCGTTAGAGCATTTGCTATAAAAAAATAGTATAGTGAGAAATAAGCTACGTTCTTTCCGTTATTTGGTCTAATTTTATTTAATCACCTACAAGGCCACAAGATCGATTTTGAACACTCTCAAGGCGGGAGTGTGAGATCTAGGTAGCAGCAACCCAAATGCGGCAGCAGTAATCCATACTTGTTATGATTTGAATATCTTCTTCACTGGTTGTTGTCAAGTAATCACGCAGATAGCCGTTTTAATGAGCCTGACAAATTTATAATAACTCAATTTCAGATGCCCAAACGCTATTCCCCATCATTCCATGGATCTCTGTATCCACTGAAACATGATAGATTTCGACTCGATAAACGAGTATGGCCATTACTGACAAGTTTTTCATCCACCCAGGCTTGGGAATCCAGACTTTTCTTTCTCTCTGCCTGGTTATCAAGAACGGCTAGAGAGATCTGTCTGCCAATTTAACCCAAATTTGTGCTGAAGAAGAAATAGAGTTATAACTTTCCCAAACGCATATACGCGAAAGTAAGTGCAACGAAAGCCTGGAATTGAAAATCGACTCACCGTTATCCCGTTTTTTGGTACGTACTTCCAATGTACGAATTTCAGACAAAAGAAATATGGTTCTACAGAAGGATGCTGAAAAAACCGTGAACCGAACTTGTGAGTCTAGAGACAATGCCAACAGAAAGGACACCTGAATAGGATAGTTGAAAGACATATACCACGTAATGAAGAGAGAAGGCTTAGAAAATCTGATACGCACAGGACAAATTGAAAGTAAGTGGGACAGAGGAAAGTAACGTTCAATTTACTTTCGGGGCTGGAGTGAATAGATTGCAGATCATTTTTGGGGAGAGATCGTAAAAGACAAACGTTATTGAACGTCAAATAACAGGAAATTGTGGAGAGCCGTGATCGCAAACCTCTTGAGTAGACACGGTGCATAGATGGAGAAGAAAACGAGATTGGTATCTAAGTGTCATTTTACAGTTTATCCGTCAGTTATTTGATAAGGAATTATCAATATTTACACTATTTACTGGCAGTCTGTTGTCCTTATCTCCGCTGTTTTTATCACAAGTTATCGATCGTTGTTTCCCCAAAATTCAACAGGAGAATGTTGATTTATAAAACATACAAATAATTCCGAACTGAACTATGGGGTGAGATTATTCACATTCCACTACCGATGTATAAGGTTCTCTGTTTAAGTCTCATTATGCAACTACTCAGTAATAGGTAGTTAAAAGAAGAATACTCTCGAAATTCCCATGAATCAATATACATCTGATGAAGGTCAGGGTGCAAAATGGCCCAAACTTTGTGATAGCATATGTACAGATGAGGATAATTGTTTGTATATAAATAGTGTAAAGAGCGAGTATTTAAATGGTCAATTTAAAACATTCATTACAAAGTAATGAGGAATAAACATTAAAGTTGGACCTAATCTTCCGAGGAATGTTGTTGGTTAGAGTTTTCCTTGTGGAAATTATATTCTGTGAGTAAACCCAAATCCATGTTTGATGTGTGCATTTATTTTGAAAATAAATTTCAACTCCGATCTACGTCATGCTTGCCGGCTGTTGAATCAGTTTGTGGAACATTGATTGGATCACATTCATTGCAGCACACACACACACACACACACACACACACACACACACATATATATATAAGGACGTTTTAGAAAAGAGCGGCTCCTAGTGCTATTAAGCATTATTCTTCGTGTAGGAATTGAGATCTTCGAGCGGCTGGTATATTTCGTATAGAGAAAAACGTTAAAAATCTCTTCCTACCTGCCGTGCAACGATGGCCTAGAGGTAACATATCTGACTTATGCCAAATCAAGATTTTGCGTCTAGCCACACCCTGGAGCTGCAAAACAGTCTGTCTATGGATGACTCTCTCTCTATATATATATCTCATGTATACACGCATTTCGCTTTTATGAATAGAAAATAATAAATCGTTCCTTCATTTTCCGCTAACCTAGCGTTTCTCATTAATTAAAGAATGAATTTGTACCACTTCGTTAATATTTATTCTCTGTTCGTTAGTAACTATTTTCTTGTTTAAATTTATTCAGACATTCTCCCAGCTTTTCTGTATTGAATTTAATGTCGGTGATCATCCTCTTTTCTGAATGCCTCGAAAGAAAAAGATTTATATAGCCTGTTCTGCGTTGAATTTGAATTATTTATCTTGTTTATCAAAATAAGTTGAAAGTACAGAATGTATACGTTTATTTATATGCATGTCCTTGTGTTTTCTGTTTCAACAATGTACATAGAATAGGATACAGCGTCCCGCGAAACGCATAATCTAGTTTCAATTTAACTTTTTTCTGTTTGTCATATTAATCAAACTTTGTCTGGATTCCGTATCCTTTTTCTCAACACACACACATATACTCGCAAACATATATATTGTAGAATAAGATTCCTATATTCTCTGTTTTAAACTTGTTGAAAGTGAATAATACCAAAGTGTTCTCAGTTTGTGCTGAACACCATTAAAATCGGCTTCAAAGTTCAGTACGAAATAATCCTTTCTGATTGATCCATAAATAATAATGTCATTTTTCTGCCTACGTCCGCGCGGTTGACCTCGGGTTGAACTGTTCATAGAACACGCCAAAAAAAAAAAAAAAAAAATGCAAACATGTTTTCGTGCCCGCCTTGATCAAGAAAACTCATAAATATGAAACCTTGACGCGACTTAGTCAGAGTCCTTAAAATAATCAACTCGTCTCCCGAATCTATGAAACAACTTCCTCAATAGAAGTTAATTTTTATTAACATCAACCGGGCTTGTGGAATTCAAATACATTTCAACATCAACTCATCTAGTGACCAACTCAACCAAGACGGGTTTCAGAAACCAACTCAGTTAATATCTTAACAACATAAAGGAAATCGTAATTATATCAGTCGAAGCGAGACAACTCTCGAGTAACTTAAGTAAACTATTTCATTCAATTTCACCAACAATACAAACTGTTTAATTTGTTAGATCTATAGCATAACACCTTTTATATCGCCGTAGATCAGACAAACAATTATTCTAAAGTGCTTTAAACAACTTTATTATATCCCGTGCACTTGTTGTTATATAAAAGTATTTTTTGTTAAAACAATTATCTGCCTATTTGATTATTTCTCTTGTTGTTGTTGTTGTTGTCTTTGTTGCATTTAATTTAGTAAAAATAGTAGTAGACATGTTTAATTTCTTATTTGTCACCGGTATAGATTGGCTAGCCCAGAACAATATACATAAAATGAATAAATAAATTCTTGTCAGCCATAATTGCATTGAAACATATATGATCTGTGAGATATTCAAAATTATTGATTGTCATTTACGATAATTTAAATGTGTCTAATATTATATATTGTATGAACATTGGAAATATCTTCTTGGCTTATTCTCTAAAGATAATAAATGCAAAAAACCTTTGGTTAGGGTGACATAACAAAAGATATATAATCGAAATAAATCAGATTAAATATTGCCTTGTTATAACGATGTTTTTTTTTTTTTTTTTTTTTTTGTCTTGAAACAAATTTGAAATTAGCCTAGCGTCAATAATTATCTTCTGTAACCAATTTGAAATAAATAATAAATTTGGTGCCTATTAAAAAAAATCTATAGATTTATCTTTCTGTCGGAAGCGGAACGGTGTCTCTGCGAAACTTCAAAGCTGGTGGATATGTCATTTGAATTTTCTAATGTTGCCAGAAAAGGAACATTGATTCAAAGCACTCTCACATTCAATGCGGGGAATATCAAACGCATATTCTGTTCAGAGATTTTGAGCTTTAGTGCTTTAATTGGAAGTCATCCTTTACATAATGTTACCCCACACGAAATTTGGCCTAGACTCATGGACGATGGAGGACTTACAATATTTAACGATATACGAAGAGATATAATCGCATTGTGATGTGCTGTTGGTAATGTTCTTGTCTTGTCTGGCGCAAAGCCATGGACAAAGATTTAAGAATGGGACCATTCTGGCCGGCATTACTTACATAATATTGTCGGCTGTGTGTTGCATATCTGGAGGCCAGCAATCCGTTTATGAACATATTTCACTGGTGTTACCTACTTTTCACTGCCTCTTGATCAAATGCAAGTATTCATGGAGTGACTGTACCACAGAAAACATTTCCAGTAGGATAATTCACACAGTGTTTAATAGAAACGGTTTGATTTTTCGAATGCATTTCACCGACAAGCGTTCAATCGCAATTATATGAAATGCGTTTAAGTTTTCACAACGCACCCTTGTCCCTTCTTCTTGCTGATGTTGTTCTGTTGTTGTTGTTGTTGTTCTTCATTTTGCTGTTGTTTCTCTTGTTTTTCTACTTGCTCTTGTTGTTGTGTTTGCTGTTGTTGCCCTCCTTCTTCTTGCTGCTCTTGTTCTTCTTGCTTTTGTTGTTGTTCATCTTCTTACTGTTGATATTAGTATACTTGGCATTGTTGTTGTTGCTGTTGTCTTTCTTCTTCTTGCTGCTATTGTTGTTCTTCTTCTTCTTCTAGCTGTTGTTATTATCCCCCTTTTTCTTGATGCTGTTGTACTTCTTGCCGTTGTTGTTCTTCTTCTTGCTGTTGTTGTTGTTGCTTTTCTTCTTCTTCTTCTTCTTCTTCTTCTTCTTCTTCTTCTTCTTCTTCTTCTTCTTCTTCTTCTAAGTGCTGTCTACCTTCAAGACATTAGCGATCATGACTGTCCGCGTATAGCAGTTCAGGAATTTTTTCTTTGTTTCTAACAATTATTTCCTGAGTGTTTTTAAACAGAAATACATCCCGTCCCTTTCCTTGCTTTGCAACATAATATTTTCCGTTATATAAGTGTCTGTAATGTATTTTATCATGATTCACTTCATTAGAAATTTATAGTTTATAATTTCTAAGAAATAAAATTTAAAAAAAATATAAAATTGAAACATAAAGAACAAACTACGAATAATGAAAACCGAAGAGAAAAACATTGAAAGTCAATAACTGAGAGAAAATTGGTTACAATATAATTAAATTAGTAAAATATTTGTCGGTCTTGAATGTTAGTTGTTTTATGTGGAAGATCGATAACGTATTCAGACGCTGCGTCGATCAAAATATTTTCTCCTAATAACACTGTACCCAGTTGTGTCCGCAAAACTTTAGAGAATACTGTTAAAACTAGTCATCCACCCAACAACAGGCCCATTTTTATGACCCCATATTTTCAATAGCTTCATTCTTGCGAAAGGATGTCGGTTTTCTAAGCTTGTTTATAAACCGGAACTTTTTCGTTTGGACTTCACTCAAATGAAAATTCACCATTAATATAGCTACGGCAGTTTTCTAATATTTTACTATGAAATTCTTTATGGTTGTAAAGTATTTAGTTTTCGATTAAATGTTTCTGTGTCACGCTTCTATGCCATAAATCATTGGTGTGAGTTGACTTATTCGTGAATTTTTTTTATATATAATTGACTAATTACATTATTTTTTATTATATTCTAAAATTTATGTACGAGTATTCAAGTCTGTCTAATTTCCTTTATGAATTTTTGATGTGCCGTGTATGTGCTGAATCGGATACAGTTGATGAAGATATTTAAGTTTTTAAAATCACAATATTGTAATTATATAACACACACACACATATATATATATATGAGTGATGTGTAATATAGGGTGACCCAAAAAAATGGGAATTATTGAAGTGCGTATTATCAAACATAAGCAAGTGGCAACACTGCGAGGCAGTGACCTTGAGCAAGTAAACATTTCGCCATTTAGTATTCAAGATGAAATTCACAGTATACCAGCTCAGATTTTGCAGCAGTCAATGAGGAATCTCAACGCCATGTAAAGGACGTAACTTTTAAAAAATGAAAATTCCATCATTGTTTCTTAAATGGCATGTTTTAAGGTTTCAATTACTTCGAATAAAATATTTTTCGTCCATCACTCTTTGTTTTATTGGATTCTTAAAAGTTCCCATTTTTTGGGGTCACCCTGTATTATAAGAATATAAGATCATAGCGTTATTCATAGTGGGAGCTCATGGACTTTTAAATGAATTAAATTTTATAAATGGAAGATATGTTTGAGAGATTAACGATAAGTAATCAACGATAAAAGTATAAACGGACACTGATAAATGTAATCCCAGTCATAAATAACTAAATACAGGGTGTGATGAGTAAATTGTCGTCATATTTTATTCTTAATTTCGCGCATGCCCATTGTTTGTTTTTGATTTTGTAGATTGCACTTTATATTAGGGCCAGTTAGCCAGCGTCTGTGAGAAAACGAACACCAAGACCCAATTCACTCCGTCCGAAATTTGGAATCATTATGATTTACTGCTTGGCATTTGGGCCAAAAGCTCCAATACGAACATTTCTGAGTATTTGAGTGTCAATCAGAGGACAATGCAGAGTGTTCAAAAAGAGTTGGATGAGCCTAATTGTGACTACGTAGCTACGGCATCTCAGAAAATACGTTGGTCATTCTTATCTGAAAAACAGGAGAAACCAAACATGGCTGTCAGACATAACATAACCACTTACATCTAGCCACATAACTCATCAGACTGTAACACCCTTGATAATTATGTGTGGGGTGCAACTCCTTGTAACACCAAAGATCAAATGAATTCAATGATTATGGCAGCATTCACCAACTTAAACAAGGAGAACATCCAGAGTGGCAAGAGATGCCGAGGTCGTTTGGCGGCCATGTTTGAAACCAGTGGCGATTTTAGTGAATGAATTAACCGTTTAAGATTTCAAGACATTTTTGTATTAAAAAGAGATGTCAGTGTTATTTTAGACTTTTCATGATTTCCATGCAAATTTATCCATCAAAATCAGTATGTTTATGTATATATGTGTATATTTCAATTTAAACTTTATGATTTTATTAAATTTTTATTCTTATTATTTAATAAAAATAAAAATGTGCCATCTATTTCAAATATGACTATCGACTATAATAATGTTTGAAATAAGAAAAATATCAGATTAAGAATTAAAACAAAAATTTATAAACACACACAAGCACATTCAATCACACACACACACACAGACATATATATATATATATATATATATATATATATATATATATATATATATATATATATATATATATATATATGGTTGGATAGATGTGAGCTTGTGATCCTGGGTTTCACGCTTTAGCGATCGTCAGACAAACTGATTAATTTTTTAAAATTTTGGTTTTATGTAGATTGCGTGTATTGGTGTACCGCGCATATATAATATATACATAATTATACACATATATATATATATTTATTTATATTTATATACACACACATTTCACACACACACACATATATATATATATATATATATATATATATATATATATATATATATATATATATATATATTACGTGCACGCACGCACACACAAACACACACATACACACACTCATATATACGTGTGTGTGTGTGCGTGTAAATTTTTATTGTGAATTTAAGGCCATATAAAAAATTCTAATTTATAAAGAAAACACTGTTATTCTTAAGATACGGTCGCCTCCCTTTCCTCACGTACATTTAAATTACATATTTGCATTTCTTCTTCTTTACTCTATATTTGCCTTCCCGTTTCTTTCTTTTTTTTTCTCTCTCTTTTCTTTTCTTCACCCTTCTTTTTTTCTTTCTTCTCCATATCCAATTCATTTCTTTTACACCCATGTTTTTCGATTGTCATGCGCCTGTTAATTTATTTTTTTGAAAAACATTTATGTAGCGTTCTTTGTTTATGTTTTTTTTTTTTTTTTTTTTTTTTTTTCAAAGACTCGTTAAGCTGGTCATTTAAAAAAGTGATAGGCCTATGGGCAAATCTATTAGACTTGTATTTTAAAAAATATTTGCCTGCATGCCAGTTTTGTATTCAATCCTTGGCTCGATCACCTCTTAAATACGTCATGCTATTTGTAAATCTAAAAATTTATCAAGCGACACAAAGATGAATAAGACTAGTTTGATTTAAGTGTCACGTTTTAAACTCTAAGCATAGCAAGCAGAATGAAGAAAATATACAGCTATTGGAAGGAACAAATATTTCGGTTGGATGTTACAAGAATTTTACTATCTCAAGTGTACAAATGTCGAAATATTGGGAATATCAATCAAGGAGATTACGCGAATGAGTGTCCCAATCTATTTAATGTGATTAGCCAATATCTTTAATCTTCCAAGACAATACACATTCAGAAATATGAAGAGATGTACATTGATCATTTAAACTTTCTATACCACGTCCTATTCGTAGGCACCTCACCGTGGTTTAGTTGTTAACAAGCTTGCCTCGCTAAAAAAAAAAAAAAAAAAGTTATGATTGGGTGCCCCATAATTTCGAACTTGTCCCACATCTAAGCTACACTTAGAAAAAACAAAGGGCACCCCGAGGCGATGTAATGGTTAGAAAGCTTGACTTTCTGGGAAAATTAGGACATAGCAGTGAGTTCGATCCTCATTGGGTGCGCCACACTTTCGGCCTCGTGCCTCATCTAAGCTACGTTTAGCAAATCATTACCACATTCTAATCGTATTTACTTGCAGGAAAGTAATCTCGTTTTATAATTCTCTCCCGCTTCCAGTGTCCTAATGATTTGTGGAACTATGTTGATAACTTAGATATCCATAGTGGACTAAGAACGATCTGGAACTAAGAATCACCATTTTTTAGTATTACAAGAAGTAAGATTATTAAATATAAATCTTTACGAAATGGAATTCAAATGATGGCAAGTACTCAGAAACCACCATAAATGATTACAATATGGACTTATTAATTTTGAACAATATAGTTAACTTGAAATACATATATATATATATAAAAAAAAGGATGCCACTAGTACGCAGGGGTTTACAGAGTGGGAGCGAGAGTAAATATTAGGTTGGTGCAAAAATAATATCGTTTTTGGGCGTATTTTTTAACGTGAAAAAACGATATTATTTTTGCACCAACCTAATAGGAGGAAGGGATGAAGAGACGGGGACAGGGAATAGTTCAGGTCATCTGGAGATGTCGATTGACATCACATTTGAATAGTTGGAGATTATAGCTATCAAGGAAACAAGTAATAGGAAGGAAATTATAGAGACGGGAGGTGCGAGACATGAAGCTATTGGAGTAGAAGAGAGGGCCAAATTTATCCGTTTCGACAGTGAAAGGGTGGGACCGAGATGCCAGGCTAGTAGCATGCTTAAATACATGCAGTCTCACAACTAGCTAGAGTAGCTCGTCAGAGCAGTTACCGTGAAAGTATTTGTAGAGAAGACAGAGGGAGGCGACGGCACATCTATGAGAAAGTGACTGAAGACGAGATGCCAGAGGGTAATTGAAAAGAACCTCCCCATTTAAACATTATTATGATTTATTTATTACCTATAATTTTAACAAGAAACAGATATGGGAGGAAAGCGTTTAGCATAAGTTTTTATTTAAACATCGATATCGGCACCAGATTTTCGAGCCACCCAGGAATCGTGTCAACTGATTTCACCAGGAACTCTTGTGGCTTGGAAGACATATAACATTTTGTATTCGCCATTCATGGTCTTCCAAAGTCTTGTTTGGATATAGTAGACTTGCTCCTTTAACCAACCCCAATAAAAATATATATATATATATATATATATATATATATATATATATATATATATATATATATATATATATATATATATATATATCACACGGCTGGGCACTCATATATAAAATAGAGAGTTACTTTCCAATCACATTGTAGATAAGTTATAACGAATTTAATATAGTAAATAAGGAAATTGTATAGAGTATATTAGAATCCTACATTAGGTCACGTATAAAAACTGCATATCACGATTAAAAAAGGTTCATAAATCAACGAAAACAAAGTTTTGTATCAATATGTTTATGTTGTTTTCAAGAGGAAAGACTAAAGTATTTTTTAATTATTTTTTGAAATTTTTTACTCCTTTCTAGCACGTAGAAAATGTTGGTTAAAAATTTTGTTTGTTTTTACGACAGCGCGAAAAGAGGTTTGTTTTATTTTGCGCTTTTCCCGAGGAAAACACACGTTAATTTAGGAAATTCTTGCAAAAATCAAATAATTGTCGGATTTCAATTAAACTTTCTGGAATTATTCACAAATAAAAGAAATTATTTTTGAATTTTTTTGTTTTTAGAAAATCTATTTAAAAAGAGAATTTTTTTAACATGTTTCCACCCACTTACATATTTTCATGAAATTTCGAGAAATTAAATCTTCAAGCGTGGAATTTGTTTCATTAGTTATAAACAGGACTCTTTGTAGAAAGTGAATCACCAGTGTTTTTTGTAAAACAGTAACCCATATCATAGAAAATCTGCTCTGAATTATAAAAAAAATGTAAAAAACTATGACATTAATTAATTAGAAAAGCTTTCAACCTGTTTTTGTAAATATGTTATACTAAGGACATTATTTTGTGAAGAAATAAAAAATTTTCGATGAATAATTTATTTTTTACAAAAATTTTCCCATTTTTAAATTTTTTTCTTTAACTTCTTCATACTTAAAATTCTTTATTGCTTTCAAGCACGTAATGGTAACGTTAAGAAAGTATAAAAGTATGAAATAAAAAAAATAGATATTACTTAATTTCTGAATAACAATGTTAATATTTAAAAAGTGCTAGTTAAAAACGAAAAACCGCATTCGCTTACTTTGAAAAAATTGTCAATTTTGATCATCCATAGTAAACTGTCATCACCTCGTCAGAAACGATTTTTTGATGAATTCAAACACATCGTCAAGTAATGTTCGGATACAAATTTTTATGCTATAAGTAAATACTGTTTGTTACATATTAATTTAACTTTAAATTTTCTAATTTTACTCAAATAACGTGTCAAAAATATATAAATTTATTTTAGGAAGAAATTTAAAATCAAAATTTTGTTTGTTTACACATTTCTTAAAATTTAAGAAATTTTAAAAAATTAAGAATAGCCGCTTTTAAGAAAATGAAACAAAAATCGAGCATATATTTGACATTTCAATCTATATAATTTCTGTCTGAAAGACACCAGAACATGTTACTTACTGTAAGTAATAAATTTAATGCTTTAGCTTTCAATTAATAACAACATATTGAGACAAAACTTTGCTTTTGTTGATTTATGAGCCTTTTCTCATCGTGATAGGCTGTTTTTTTTATGTGACCTAATGGAGGTTCCTACAGTAGATGATGTGCTTGTAATATGACAGGATGGAAAAATATTGTCAAAAATTAACATAAAACACATGATTTTGAAAAGTCTTGCCAGATATAGATTCTCAAATGAATGACTTCCATATCATTCAACGTTTTCTGAATTTCCCATTATATATATATATATATATATATATATATATATAAGGTTGGGGCAAAAATATTGACGTAGTAATGTCGTATTTTGACGTTAAAATTTTGACGTCATTATTTTTGCACCAACCTAATATACAGGGTGTTTCAAAAAGAATACGCCCAAATCATCACGTGATGTGTCAATAACAAAAAAAAATTACAAATCTCTAGCATGAACACATGTGTTGTATATACATTCAAGTTTCATTTCATGTTTTATAAGTGGCCACTACCGGCAGCGCAGACAACATCAAGCCGATATGAGAATTCCTCCCAAACACGCCTCAGCATGTCACGGTCCACCGTGTTGATTGCAGCTGTTATTCGATCTTTCAAGTCATTGATACTTGCTTGGTCTTTAACATACCCCCACAAGAACAAGTCACACACAGCGAGGTCCGGGATTTGGCAGGTCAAGCACAGAGAGCAAGGTCATTAGCACCTCTCCTCCCAATCCATCGCTGAGGCATGTTTTCATTCAGATGAGCTCTAACCCCGAGATGCCAATGGGGTGGTGCTCCATGTTGCTGAAAAATGAAGTCATTCGAATCTCCCTGCATTGTGACAATGGCATTTGTTTTCACGAACTGTTTTTGCGTGCTTGAGTTCGCGAAAAAAAAATGCCGTTGTCGAAAAAACAAATGCCATTGTCACGAAAACAAATGCCCTCTGCTGAGGAGTTGCGATTTTGATTGATCTTCCCACAATTCAGCTGAACTAGAAGTTATACTAACGATAGTGGTGAAAGTGACACCCAATCAAACTTTGATAACTACTCTATCAAATAACCACTGATTCAGTCCACTACAATGCTATAGACCTGAAAAAATAGCGCAATGATTTTGGCGTATTCTTTTTGAAACACCCTATATATCATTTGGTAAGATTTACCGCCACCCATGGAATGAGAGAGGTAACAAATTAAACAAAAATCAGACGTTTATAGTGCAGCATTTTTTACAACACTGCTGTATGTCTCAGAATTTTGGGCCCTGTATATGTTCCATATCAGTCAGCTTTTATATACAAAATATATTACAAAATATTACAAAATTTTATTAGGTTGGTGCAAAAATAATTTCGTTTTCTAACATATGTTACTATGTGAAAAAACGAAATTATTTTTGCACCTACCTAATACAATATCTAGGAATAAACGAAATATATATAACTTATATATATATATATATATATATATATATATATATATATATATATATATATATATATAATTTGATTCACCCCCAAGCAAGGCGAAAATGTTGCTAAGACATAAAGTCTACCTGGAATGAAAGAGGATGATAAAAATTTTGGAAGGAACTTAAAAACCCAATCCTAAATATGAATCAAGAGATAAATATCTAGTCCTGTTCAAATGACCAAGGAGGTGTGGGAACCGGACGATAATCGAATTAACAACCGTCTACTCAGATCAATGATTCAAAATGTTTTTAATCGAATAGGTTTTTATGAATACTAACAATTTTTCTGATATTATAGTCACGCTCTACAGAATTGCAAACGTTACTATACCATATATTAGGTTGGTGCAAAAATAATGACGTAATAATGTCGTTTTTTGACTTTAAAAAATACGTCAAAAACGACATTATTACGTCATTATTTTTGCACCAATCTAATAACAGAAATTTCACCAGCTGAATTCCTACAAATGAATTAAGATCAAAATGTATAACATCTGCTATTCCAAGAGAAAATGATGACATAAAAATGTTGATGACATCCTACATTTGTGTAACGAAAAGTTTAGGAAAAAAATCTTGTTTGAATCCGTAAGCTCAGGTTTTTGTTGCTGAGTGTTGTAATTCTAAATATTTAACAACAACAACACTTCTTTTAAATAAAACATAAAAAAGTTATTTTCTGAAGGCAAAGACAATCAGATCATCAGTTGGAATAAATCTTTATGCGAAATGTCTGGATAAATTTACATTATGACTAATGTGTTTCCGACATGTTTTAGTCGACGGCTGCTGGTTAATACCTTCTATTGTATGTATGGGCAAGGCCTTATTCGGCCGATGCTGGTTGTCCTCTCTTTCACTGTCTGCGTATGTGTTTTCCCGTGTGTGTGTACACAAGTATAGGCCAAACTGGTGTTCAAAATTGTTTTCGAGCCGCGAAACAGTAGGCTTCATTGTTATATAGGTAAGAGGATTAAATATCTAATTTCTTACTGATGTTTTAATTTTTTTTTAATACAATGTTTTCATTACTTAAAAAATAATTCCACTTGAGCTCGCGAAAACCTTTTTCTCGAATTTTCCTGAGTGATGAAGGGAGTTATTATTTTTATTTTTTAAATGCTCTAAAATTAAAACGTGACAGATCTACATATACGTCAGCAAGTATTTTGGCAGTATTTTTTCTTTATCAAACAAAATATCTGATGGCAATTTATTGGTTGAAAATGCATATAAAATTTAATACCGTAAACTCCTCTCGTACTAATCAGTTATATCAGCACATCACTGTCCCATCTTTTGAACGGAAGCTTGTGGTTTAATGGCCGTAACTAACACAATTATAGATGAAATATCATTTGAACTATTTCTCTGTACGGTATTCGCTCTAAGTTATCTAAGGAGATGTTTTGCATTAATTGCTCTAACAAGGAATAAGTTACTTTGGCAAAATATTTATTGCATAAAATAACCGCCATATCAACATGAAGTTATGGACCTCCTCACGAGCCTATGTATTTTTATTACAGTTTACTATCGTCGAAAAGGGATAAAGGTTCTTTTATAAACGTCATTTTACGATTGTTTATCTCCCTGTTTGCTTTTGAATACTCAGAATCTCGTCTGTATCAGAATAAAATTACATTGTCTATTAAAAAGTTTACAACTGTTACTCTACAGCAGTCTAACTTTGACTAGCAGCGCGATTCATATTAATAATGTTTCGTTTGTTTTCTCCTTTTAGCTATTTCCTTTTCTGTTGTTGATTAAATTTCAGGCACTAGTTTGTAGACAGCATGCTTGGTAGATGGGGCTGGAGCTTGGTGTGCCATAGTGGGGATGGCTCGACCCGTCAGGAAAACTAGTTTGTTAATTCTACTTCAGACATTACTATGAGCTTGGTTTGCCTCCATCATTTGGATAATTATTTAGAGAATATATTAAGGACTGTGATCACTGGCTACTCCACGGCCATTGCCGTAAATCAGAAAGAAAATGACAGATAATTTTACCTACATACACCTTAAGATCAAATAGCTTAAATTAAGAGGAGAATGATTTTGCTGCGCCAATCCAGTAAGCATTCGTGAGGATGATGAAGTCGCTGTACAAAATATTTACTTTTATCCACAGTTCGAATATTGAACTATTTAGAAGCTAAAAGATACACCAAAATTTGACCAAAATAAACCGATGAGAATATACAATTTTATTACAAAATATACCTACGCCAGAATTAAAAATGATATTTTTCAATATATTTTAAGGATGTCAGTATTTTGATCCACATATTTGTTTATTCCTTAAGTTATCAATTCCAAAGATCTAATTACAAAACATAACGTTTTTTCATGAGATGGCACATTCTACTAGTTTCTATCTAGGCGTCTTTGTATTAATTTAGTTTCTGAAACATTTATTGTTATTCTCGTGTACTACGGGATACCATCCTTTACACAGACTTCAAGCTGCCATCAGGTTTTTTTTTCTAATAATATTATACTAAGTTTATTTTCTGACTAACAGAGCGTTGTTCATAAGAATAAAAATATCTATCAAAGTTGATTTTTTTGTGTGTATTTCCGCCCCAAGCAAGTCAATGATACCACAAGAACGTAGAGGGTTACATGGATTGAAAAATAATGTGACATTAGTGAGGAGAAGCAGGGAAAAGGGAAAGACTCAGGAAAACAGAACATGGCCATTGAAGATGCATTCAAAATTTGGAAGTTACTAGATCAAGTGGAAGCTAGAAATTGGAAGGGAGAAATGGGAAGAAATTATTTGAATCTAACTGACGGTTGCCTCTACCTATATCAGCAGCAAAACTTTGAAACCAAGTTGCGACAACACTAGGGTGCTTAAATTCATAAAATCGAAGCTGTGACGAGTAAAGTTACTTCAAATTTTACGTGTATCAATATGCTTTATAATCCTTCTGAGTGACAGTTTTATAATTAAAATAGATTGAATGGTTTGTTTGTTAAATAGCATATCAACTCATGTGTCATTTAATGGTAAGATTTTCTCGGGTGATTTGAAGTAATATAATTATTATACATGTTATTCTGCTTTCACAATTGAATACAGGGTAAATTAATTTTTGTTTGTCTGATTTTATTTAGCGGATTTTATTTGTCTCTACCATTTAGTTAATGCCAAAATTGAAATATTTTAAACACAATTTCTTGGATTCAGCTAAATATATTTTGAAAGCAATTGTTTGCATTCAACTACAGATCAAATGTATACTTGGTCAGATGTATTGTTAGTAATTCTACTATAAATATGTTGATATTTTTTTATTTAAAACGTATTGCTGTTATTTTTACAATAAAATGTATTTTTGTACTTTGACAGCGTTTTGATTTTGTTTGGAGAGTCACTATTTGCCAATATCTGTGATCCTAGCAGATGCTACCACCCCGGGTCATTGTTAACCTAGAAGCAGCAGAAATTATCTGGTGCTCCCACAGTCCTCTAAAACTCCCAATCAGAGACCGGTTGTAGTTTATCGTTATAACCAGTACCATAATTAGAATCTAGGATGTGGTTATGTACCACATTGTTGCACTTTCTATATCTAGTTCATCATAAATGGTTTTTCATGAAGAGGGATTATATATAAGGGTGCTTCATTAAGACGGATCAAAGTCAGCAGGAAATGAATCAGTGTTATTTGTAAAAAAAAAAAATTAATTTCTCTATCGTATCTTGTTATTTAAGTCATGCAAATTATGTGAGAAAAATAATATCGCACATATGTCCGCCAAATCTGAAAGAAAAAAAAATCATTTGACGCTTAAAATTAATTCACATTTAAAATCGGTCCAATTTATTGAAACACCCTTTATTTATATATGGTATTATCTCAGATACTTTTCATTGGATTTTTTTTTCTTAATCATAAGGGTTGGTCATATCTGTGGCATAGAACTTTTTTTTTAAATTACTGTATCCGGTCTATTGATTTATATAGTTCGGTCGGATTCTATATTGAAGTCTTTGAACACTGTATTCTTCTTCTTCTTCTTCTTCTTCTTCTTCTTCTTCTTATTATTATTATTATTATTATTATTATTATTATTATTATTAATATTAATATTAATAATAGTAATAATAATAATAATAATAATAATGATAGTAGTATTAGTAGTAGTAGTAGCAGCAGCATCAGTAGCAGTAGTGGTGGTGTTTAATGTCATTTGGCTCCTATTTGTTAGTTAAAACAATTGGATATTAAATGGCAGCAAGTTTTCTGAACCATATCTCTCAATTATATAGAAGGCGTTAGCAATGTCGTTTAGCATTCTCAATTCTTCCTTGATTTTCTCTTTCTTCAAAAATTTACACTAGTTTATCTTTGTACGTTTTCAACGATGACAATTAGTTTACTAGTGTAATACCAATACAAATATTCAAATTGCATTGTTTTCGGTAGCAGAGTTCTAACCTATTTTCCTAAATTTACGTTTGTATATCTTCCACTGAATATCCTACGTTCTGTTGATACCATTTTGATTTTTTTTTTACTTGACCAATAAAAGTAAATATTTTGCACAATTTCCAATTCATGATTACCTATAATCTGTTATATTGATTTCTGCTTGTTCCCTCGACGCATTAATTCGTCAGTCATTTTCTGTCTCATCTATTTCCGCAATATGCCAACTTTTACTTGAGTTTGTCTAGTTTCACTTCGAGGAAAATCGTATTGGTGCATTTCCTCTGGAATAACATAATGAGAGATTCGTTCTCTTTCGAAGTTGCCGCTTCATAGATATAGTCTCATGGGATATTTTCGATTCAGTTTTTAAATTCTCTGTGTAGAGATTCCTTCTCTATTTTGATTTTTCACTTGCATTGTTCCTATTTGTTTTCACGAGAGATTCCACGCACTCTTGCTATGAGCACTTTTCGAATCCAATTGTTGCCATTTGGATACAATCTTCGAAGATGATTAGGTTTCTGTCGCTTTTCTTTTTACATACAGATGTTCGATGTTGTCTTTAGGGTTTGATGCTTTGAGTATGGCTATTATCTTCCTGGTCATCGATTTGAGTCCATATTGTGTCTATTCTTTTGCTTGTCGGATAGGTTTCCAATATTGTTCTTGGCATTCATTCTCCTTTTTTTACTTCATCTTCTTCTGCTTTACTGAATCACAGTTGTTTACGGCTGTCCGTTGCACTTACTGCCCTGATTGTTTTGTGTCTAGTTGCTTTCTCATGTTGCCCGCTGTGCATTACAAGTAGTACTCATCTCTCTCTCTCTCTCTCTCTCTCTCCCTCTCTCTCTCTCCCTCTCCCTCTCTCTCTCCCTCTCCCTCTATCTCTCTCTCTCTCTCTCTCTCTCTCTCTCTCTCAGAACATCGCTATAGTTCGTAATTTTTTAACACAAATCTAAGGTTTCTTTTTTAAAGGATATTTTAAAATTCAATTATAGTTGTTCTACGCATATTTGTTGATGAAACGAAAGCCTTTACAGTTTTTCAAGATGTGATTCCGTTTTATCCTGGCAAGAATAATCTGCAGCTGCTGGTGAATGATTCGACTTTTTTTGTCGTTTCTTTGTGGTTACGAAATTTCATAGAGTTAACAATGGATTTTACCACACTTTATTAATTTTTGATATATTTTAATAATTTAAATTTATTCACCGTTCCCAGTATGGCGAATAAAATCATGGCATATCACATTTAATTTTTAAGAAATCCTGAATTATTTTCATAAGCAGATGCCTTATCATAAGCATTGCCGTTCACTTGATATAAACTGTGCTTTTAAGAATTAGTTTTTGGATAACTTGAACAGATATTGCCCCATTTCTTTTAGTGATTTGTTGTTGGGTTCTTTTCTGATCTTTACAGTGGTGTTTTCCCAGTACAATTCCCAGTAGCCACTCAAAGTAGACTATTACACTAGGAGGCAGTTTATGCAGATCGGAGAAGAAGATAACGCTTAACCCTAGACTTGAACAGTTTAAGAGTGTAGTGGTCGCGTAAACAAATACTTGGTCGTCGGCTGTTCGAGTGGAACTTAAGTCACAACTAGTGGAACACGCAGGGAATGTGGGTAATTTACTACATTTTGGGTGCCTATAGCGGATGAGATTTTTAACTGGCGGGACCAGAAAGGCAGTTCGTCCGAGCACTTTTCATAGAACTAGCGATAGAGCAGCGAGAGGCTTGATACGTACAGCCTGAGAGAGAGAGATTGAGGGTGGGAAATAGTTTCTCACCTACAAAGACACTGAGAGGCTTTTGATCGCTATCGAGACTGGAAAGTGCGAACTGAATAGCTCCGCCCATATCTGACAACACTACTCCATTTTAGGCCTGATTTACCATCTATAAAAGTGGAGGATACCAGGTGGTGGCAGGTATTTATTGGTGCGGTACTGAGAAGCGACCATTTTTCTGTATCTTTAGTGATGGTTTGTATGTACGAGATCCACTTGAGGTCAGGGGTGAGTTTAAGGCCCAATAGTTTTTCAAGCCACGGAGCTATGCCGAGTTGGGGCATCCATTCTTCGTGAGTTTGGCGTCCGATTGGTGGTGATGAAATGTAAAGGATTTTAAGTGACATTTGTTTTTCTATTTGCATCTCCAGGTGTTTTATATGCGTAGTTTTTCAGAAACCTTCGTCACTTGGTACTCTCATCTCGTGCAATATGCAAATTTTATTCTCTCTTTTCTGTCTCTGATAATAATGTTAGGGAGATTTGGTTGTCATTTTTTTCGACTTCTGCATTGTTTCTTGTTCGTCTTGTTCTTGATTTCTTCTTATAATAATTATATTTATATTTTTTAGGGTTCTCGGGTTTCAGTGATTTTAGGTGGTTTATATGAAGTCTTACATATAAGCTTATGGAAATACATTGGATAAAATGGAATGAGAGGATTGGTGAAAATATAACAATTGAGAACTACAAAGAATAGGAAGATGTGAAGAGATATGATCCTCAAAGTTCTGAAGAGACAAGGAACATAAAATAATGTGATTTTTGTTCATAGCCTTTTCTACATAGGGATTATTGGGATGTAAGAAATGATTCTTTTTTCCTCATGCTTCATTCGTTACTATTAATTAACCAGTTTGAACTTCAACGTTCCAGAATAGTTTACTGCATTATTCTCTTGGTGGAATTTGTTGGCGTATATGCCTTTATTTTTATACTTAAAATTATGTCTAAGTTCATACATTTTCCTATGTAGTTAAAACAGTTTATTCCCCTAAAATGTTACTATATTCATTTAAAATAATTGTTTATTTTATGTCTGCATTTATTATGTTATTGTCCTTAATCCCACATTGAGTTGTCAATTCATTCATAAGTGAGAGACATTTTTTAATTATTTCATCAGAAGCAAGGCTATAAATCCATTAACATTCAAGGAGTGAAAGAAGCTGAGGAAACTTTATTGAGTAGAAAAGATAATAAAGAACAGGTTCGAAAATTAAAATAAATGACGATTGATAGTGCATTTAGATTTTTGATGATATTTATTATCAGTAAACGATGAAGCTAAAATAGTGTTTCAGAGTAGTGAGAAATACAGAACTATTAGGAGAAAAACTATAATTACATTGAGCCATTTTAACAATAAAAAATAAAGGTTAGCTGGCAATCTAGCACTACGCTTGAAGGCATAGTCAGTCTGCCAAAGTGGAAAGCTCATCAGAACGATTTCCCTGAAAAGGCAGAGGGTTACTGCTTTATAGCGGTGTAAAAGTGACTGAAACCGAGATGTTATCATCCTGACCAATAACATTGCAGATACATCTTTAGATCATGTCACAAATCCCTTGCATTTATATAGACAGATCTAGAAGATCGGTCATTCAAGAAAACTTTATTTCAGGATGTACTAATGAAGATTGTAGCTAATCAAATAGGATCCTGTGAAAAACGTATCCTTCAACTTGTGAAGGAGATCACTGTGCCAAAACTTTTCAAAACCCACTGGGATATCAAAAGCAACGACATGAACTTCACTATTTTTATTGAAAGCATTTTTCTGTTATAAACGTCAACCCATTTGGACCTACTTTTTGCGATATGTGCCAACGGTGAAATCATGATGTGAAGAGTGGTTCTCTTTCAATCACCAAATTTATGTGTCGTCAAGCCCAACCATATTTAGGTGGAGAGCCACTTGGGACGAACGCTTGCTGTAAACATCCCCATTCAATCCGAAATATAATCGCTTTTAAATACCTCAAAAAATAAACGTCAACCCATTTGAAATAGACATAGATAATCGAAAACCATATTGTTTTTCATCTTGAAAACCTTTACAGTTGAGATACATAACCAATTCTGAACAGATTAGTGCCTTGAGTACTTGATAAAAATTGTAGAAGACTACCATGCAGACAGTTCGAAGGACCACAATGTTTGCACAGTCTATTAAAAAAGAGGAAATAATAAAGAGGATTTCTAATAAGATCGGTTCTCCTTCGATCAATAAAGTTCAGCAAAGTGGAGCTTGGTGAGTACTTCTTGGGTGAACCCCTGAGAATATCAGGTCCTTGGATGAGCCTAGGTGTAATGGCTAACGGCTCGAGATACGAACTCAGAAAGAAAATTTCTCTTCTCCTCCAACTATATTTAAAATAATAATATCTGTATTTGAAAATCATTATCTCCAAGAAATCGCAAGTACAATATTCATTCTTAAAAATGTATTATTCTTACAATTCAAAAATATATTTCGATTTTAAATAGCATAAAATAGATTGACAAGGCGTTAAAAACAAATCAATCACTGACTCAATCAAACAACCAGCTGGAAATCAAGAAACAACAATACATATATTAAGCATGAGAGAATAGGAGGCAAATGTTTCTGGGCATGAATTTCAGATTAGTCTGGTTGATTTTGTTTGGTTTGTTTTACAGTATGTCAACCTCAATGGGTAATTTATTGCCGACAAGACTTTTATCACTGGTAAAATTGTTTTTCCAAAAATATATTGCTGGTAATATTTTTTTCTTCAAAAATCTATTTCTGGGAATAGTTTATCTTTAAAAATCTATTGCTGGTAATATTTTTTTACAAAAGATTTATAGCTATGTGTATACATGGGAATATTTTTTTAAAGCATTGCTGATAATATTTTTTCCTTCAAACTTTTATTGCTATTTTACTCTTTCATAGTATTTTCACGCCAGTTTGTCGGTTAATTATTTGCCTATAGCTGGGACCCTAACAGGTGCTACCAAACTGGAGCCAGGGTGGACCTGAGAACACCATCAATTAAGAGGTGATTGTGTTTTCCTCAAAACCTCCTGAATCTTGATGTTGGACGTACTTTATCGTCTTACTAAGGTCGCTTATGTAGTTTATCGTCATAACCAGGACTTCAATTTCAGAGATATCAGCAGAAATTATGGAAGGATTTCTTTGCACATCACACAATTCTAAGTTGAATGACAGCGATATACCAACAGCGTACGTGAAGATATGACTGAAAGACACTTTCACATATCTCCGAATTTTATTATTTGCTCAAGTCTTTTCCTATATATGTTTGGAGCATTCCCAGTTATCCGATGAGGAAGGACACAATTGTTACATTTATGCCTATTGATTCTGAAGTACTTCTTCAAAATTGAGATTATACCTTTAGCCATTTGCTTTTTCTTTTTCATTATTAAAGCTTCCATTTTTTTAGTCTTTTCTTTTTGCAGATGGATGCAGTTAATATATTTGTGTTTTCTACTAGTATGTTCCTAATGGCTTCTGGTAAATTTGTGTGTGCGTGTTTAAATGGGTTCTTATGGAGCTCCGATCAGATAGCTGTGACGTAAAACGTCGTGATAAGCATGTGGTTGTGTAACCTATGTAAATATCTATGAGTCCTGTTTGAAAAAGAAAAAGTAAAAAGAAAATTCAACGCTTAACAATATTAACTACGAACAAAGCCACAATTGTGCTAACCGTATTCGGAAATTAAAAACATCCCTACCACACACTAAGACACACACATAACGCACACACTCCATTAAGCTGAAAAATCGAATTATCCTTTGTAATGGCTAAAATTATAGCCGAAAGCGCTCGGAAATATGAAACATTTGGACAGTTCTTACACACCCTTTGTCCAGAAAAGAAAGCTCTTGTTCGAACACAAGAAAAATTAAATAAAAAAAAACTTAACCGTAGTACCTTGTCTGTCATTTTTATTGAAACATGTATATTTATGAATATATATATATATATATACATATATATATATATATATATATATATATATATATATATATATATATATATATATATATATATATATATATATATTGTAGATCAAAAATGTGTTTTTATAATTTTACTATAATGGAGAAGAAAGGAAGGGATAAATAATGAACCATGGAGAAAAATAAGAAATCGTAACGAATGCAAAAATAAAGGAAATAAGATACAAGTCGGAAAACGTAGCAATGAAAATAAAACTAAATGTAATAAAAAGATGAAATAGAGAGAAGGAAAAGAAATTAAAACAATACTGAAAGAACAAATGAATAAAAAGAGAGAGAAAAGGCAAGGCTTTTAAAGAAAGAAAAAGATAAAAATAAAATAGCAGTGAGGAAAGAAAAGGAAATAGATATACTGAAGAAACAAATGAAGAATGAGAAAGAAAGAAATAATCTATACATGAATCTAATAAAAAGATAGAAAATCCGATAATAAAATGAAAACATGTTACAAAAATTAGGAAACAAAAAATCAAGATAAAAACAATGCAACAAAACAAATTATAAATACTAGATGGAAAGATCAATAGCCAGCCAAACCCGAGGTAATACTTGTAACATTCTAATCCATAAGAACCGCCACATATTGAAGTTTTGTTTCTATGAGTAGCATATTTTATCTAGCGCCTGTCAAGTACTTTACATCAACTAGTATCCCATAGATGTCATCCTTCTGAGTCATTTCGTTGACCAGACGAGAACCGGTGTTTTATCGTGATATGACCATAACAAAAAAATAAATAATAATGAATTATCAAAGGAAGAAAAGAGACAAGTAAACAAATATGAAACGAATAAAAATAAGTAAACAAATGTATATCGAAAAAGAGAAAAATATAGTCAGAATTAGTAATACGTTGACATTTCGCGGGAGAAGAAAACTTTTGTACATAAAAGTTAAAGCAATTCCTGTAATAGTTTCCAATTACAATTCCTATTCCCACATCACCGATGCCTCTAGAGTCACAAGAAAACCAAGTTAGATTGAAAGGAAATGAAAAAAAATAGAAGAGTATCCGTAATGTGACAATGAATTGAAAAAAGAAATATCAAGTTGACAGATGTATCCACTGATATTTTGACGAACTTGTCTGCAACAAGGTTCCAGGATGTTGAGAAAGAGGAACTACCATTTTTACTAATACCATCCAGAATAATTTTGCTTAATTCTTGGAAATATTTTTTTGCTTAATCCTATTGAATAGACAACAAGATAACAAGAAGTCTTGGACAAAATTAGTAGAAAAGGAGAAAACTGAGTATAATATATATAAAAAAGATATATGCTATATTAAAGGAAATATTTTTTAAAAAAATAGAAGGAAAGAAAAATATAATTACTGGATCGTTTGTGAGGGGGTAATGTTCGAAAGTAACACAGATACAGAAATTAGTGTATTTACAAGACGAAAGTGAGTTTTCAAAACAAGGTAAGATAAATAATAGTAGATGAAAAAAATAAACGGTCATGGGAAATTGAGATAAAGAAAAAAAATGAAAAAAATATATGAACTAATAAAGAGGATAAGCAAAAGTATATATGTTGCTACAATCGTCTTTATTCATATCCGTACAATAATAAATCCAAATATTACCTCATTTTCATAATATATATATATATATATATATATATATATATATATATATATATATATATATATATATATATAATTATTTATTTAAAAATGATTCCAACAAGCTACATATGAGTTCTCATGTTTCAAAACAAGAGCCGAAAACTTCAATATAATTATTTGAATTAAATTGAATTAAAGTAAGCTCTGTCCCTATTTTCTATATATTTTCGCACACACACACACACACACACACACACACACTCACACAGATATATATATATATATATATATATATATATATATATGGCTTCAGTAATATAATAATTGCATAATTTCTATATGTATGGTTTCAATAATATAATACACGTAAATATCACATAATTTCCCTAATATATATGGATTCCGAAATATGAATATTGCATCATTTCTATAATATATATGAATTCGATTATATATTAAACGTAAATATTACACGATTTCCATAATATATGTAGCTTCCGTAATGAAATAAACTTAAATGTTACACCATTGCTATGATATATAGGATTTCAATAACGTAAATATTACATTATTCGGATAATATATATCAATCACATAATATAAGACACACAAATATTATATGATATCCGTAATATATGTGACTATGATATAACAAACGTAAATATTAAACTCGTTTTATCGATATTCGACTAGTAAGAAGAAACAGCAATATTATTGGTCCTGATCTAGCGTCGTGGCTTCAGTGACTTTCCCGTCACCGTTAAATTACCTACCTGTGCCTTTTCTATAAATACTTCCATAGATACTATTAGGATTAGCTCTTCGCCAGGGTATTTAGAATATAAGCGCTTTACTAGATCTCTCGCCAATAAAAATAAAGAGTTGTCTATATATAACAATAATTTCTATGCTAACAATTTCTTTTCTCGCACTTATGTGATCTGGTGCTTCAACAATATTTCTGGTGATAAACAAGAATATAACTCAGTGGATATGATTCGTTGATCAATTGTTATATATTTTCATAGATTATGCATTTCTGATTAGTTTGGAAGTTACAATGATATTTTTGCCGTTGCGATGACTTGCGTGCAATTCAAGATGATTTTATGGGCAGTTATGATCACGTTATTTATGTGTTCAATTTTTTCATGATCTTGAAACATAGTGAGATACATTTAGTGGGCTAGAACTAAAAATAATTAGATATGTTTTTTTAATATAATCACTGAATGATACTTCTTTTACGTAAACATGAAGAGTCATTTTTTTTAGATAATATTGTTTATCATCGTCAATTACAATTTTATTACTAAAGAAATAATTGCCCTTATTATTTTAGCAGATGCGGTAAAGTATAAAATTGAAAAAAATGAATGCCGGCAACTTTTTTGATAGGATATTTTCCACGTTTCTGTTACTGGCCATTTCAATCGTACAGAGAGAATTACTCTTAGTATGATTATAATTCGTAGTATTGTCTTAAATTCAATAAATATCTAGTGTACAATGACTATTTGTCTTACTACTTATGCAGGAGTGAATCCCACATGTGTCGGTAAAGCATATATTAATAAATTTATTCCTTATTAGAAAGAACTTCGTTATATAAAACAAACAGATTAAAGGAATATTATTATGGTCGTCAAAATCAGGCTGGACCAGCGTCAAGACAGATTAATTAGATTCTAGATTCTTGTTATTGCCATTTTTTAACGAGCAATATTTATTAATTATATCTTAATTATCATTTTAGTGCATACCTCGCCATGACGGATTTTAGATACGATTTGGCGCCATCGAAAAAAAGATAAATAAAAAATTAGCAGAAGCAGATAAACATTTCACTAATTTAATACTTTCATGTCGTAAAGTACTGTTTCTTTTAATAATACATTTCATTCAATTAAAAGATGGTAAAAAAAAATAAATAGGTGTGTAATCAAGGATGTATCTTCTCACCGGATTTATTCAACCTATTCATCGAGGGAGTTCTGAGAGACCTGGATATCCTACCAGATTTCAACTTTAGCGGCCAATATCTTAACCACATACAATATGCAGATAACACAGTGCTGATAGCAAACACGAACAGAAACATACAAAACCTCGTTCAGAGGATAGCGAAGAAGATTGAGAAAAAGGGACTAAGCATAATGTACAAGAAGCCATAATGCATGAAATTTAAATATCTGGAAACTTTTAACAGAAGACGGAAAGTGCGACACTGACATCCGAAGACATATTTGGATTGTTGAAGACGCATTCCGAAAGCTAAGCAGAGTATTAAGAGAAAGCATATTATCGGTCGAAACAAAAAAAAAAAAAAGAAAGAATACTGAACTGTTACGTGATATCTGTCCTCCTGTATGGGACCGAATGCTGGACAATTTCCTCAAAGATGAAGAAGAGACACGAAGCAACAGAAATGTAGTTCTACAGAAGGATGTGGAGGATACTATTGGCCGAACATGTGAGCAACGACGAAGTTTTGGAGAGAATGGAAACAAAGAGGAAACTTATACTTAACGTCATGAAGTGGCAGCTGAGATTACTTGGACACGAAATGAGGAAAGTTGGCTTGGAATATTGGATACTCACAGGGCGGATAATGGGAAAGCGGGGCAAGGGAAAGCAACCCGTGACATGCTAAATGGGCTTGAGCAAGTGGATGGCGGAACAGAGTCTGCGAGAAATAACAAAAAGAGAAAACTTAATATGGGGCTACAAGGGGCAATGGGTGGAGGATAATGATCGCCTACGCCCTGAAAGATCATGCCTCATAAAAGAAAAAGACATAAGATAACGTTACATTACAGTTAGACTTAACGAAGCTTTGATTGTAACAGAGAATCATTCCTTTTCTTT
>OZ010591.1:80975571-80990571 GCA_963932145.1 Acanthosepion lycidas | reverse complement strand
GAAGGTTCATTAAACTGAAACGTCAGACGTTGACATTTTATTCATATTAAAACAACATAATTGCATTTAATGATTTTTGTTTGTTTTTTCCAAATATTTTTCTTCATTCTGTCGGATTTATATCCATTTATATTTGCATATATATATATATATATATATATATATATATATATATATATATATATATATATATATGTATATATATGTGTATATATGTATGTATATATATATGTGTGTATATATATATATAGCTATATATGTTTATGTATGTGTATATATATATATATATATATGTGTGTGTGTGTGTGTGTATATATGTGTGTATATATATGTATATATATATGTGTATATATATATATTATGCTTTGTTTTACATAATTTTACTACACGTCTTTCTGGTCTCGTGACCGTCTTCAGGTAAAAGTGGAGATTTCCACATATTATTAAAAATAATAAATTTTTTCTCTTGTTTTTCAATGTTAAATATTCTCGATATGAGACATTTTTTGTGTTAGTAATCCGAATTTCTTTCTTGAATTAGCAATGAAGAGTTCTGCGCGAAGGGTCATAAAACAATTAAGGTTGTTCCAAGCGAAATGATGAATTACTTATCGGCATTTTATCTTTTAGTGTTTTACTGACCCCTATGTGTTCTTGGATTTGTTTCCATTTTTGTGTGTTTCTGTCAGCATGCGTGTATATATGCGTACGTATATTCCCACTCCATACATATACTCTCTTACTATGAGGAATTAGTAAACTTATTTGTACATATACACGCATACACATACATACGCACATACACACCATCACACCACAATAAATCAGTACATACAGACACATACACACACACGCATATACGCACATACTTCCCAAGCTACATGGAACCAGTATACACATTCACACATATACATACATACACGCACATACGTACCTACACACACACACACGTACTTCCTAAATTGTGTGGGGTTTGTGTACGTGCTCGCGAGTAGTTCCCCTGTTTTGTCAACATGCGTATATATGTATATATATATATATATATATATATATAAATCTGTGCATACATATATATACCCTCGTGTCTCCCGTATATGTGCGTGCGTTCATGTATGTGAGTGATTTGATCATTGTATTTGGTCGCCTTGTGTGCATGTTGTGTGATTTTGTGTGTGTCTTTGGGGGGTATGATCTATTTAGTTCGGGTTTAAATATGTTTGTGTGTGTGTGTGTGTGTGTGTGTATGTGTGTGTATGTACTGATTTCTTGTGGTCGGATGGTGTGTATGTGCGTATGTATGTGTATGCGTGTATATGTACAAATGACTATCATCACTGTCTTGTCCGTATATTGCTTAATATGTTGTAATTGACATCTTTGATAATCGCTTAAGTAAGCCGAAACCTTAGATTGTATTAAAAAAAATTATGGATCAATATTGTGAATTTCTTCCTTCGTTCAACGATAATGTTATTAAACTTATCAGACGTTACGAAAAAAAATTACATAAAATAAATAGACAAGTCTTGTCTATATTATTTAATGAAACCTGATGAATGAAAAAATGTTGCCTAAATACACACAATATATGTATACGTATACGTATATCTATCTATATATATATATATATATATATATATATATATATATATATATATATATATATATATAGGTATACATACACACATATATATATATATATATATATATATATATATATATATATATATATATATATATATATATATATATATATTGAACAATAAAAATTAAAAAATTAAAATCTTCATACACACTGGGTTGTAGATTAATATTCTTTTGTTTTTTTTATTATTATTCCATTTAGATTCCTCGACTAGTTTCGACCAAAATGGCCATCATCGGGAGGAGAAATATTTCTGCTTGATGCTAGCACTAAACTACAGAAATGAATGTCTTGATGGAGAAATGAACTTTTGTCTGTAGTTTTCATTTGTTTTTTTTAATTTTTTATCTTTTTAACATGAATCTTTTAACATTCCTTGTGTTGGTCAAACAGTCTCTTTTAAGTTGTTATTTGAGATAAGAGCTGGATGCTGCTATGAATTCTCTGGTCAGTTTGACAGTTTTATTGGACTTGGTGAGGGGATGTGTCTCTGTTTAGTGTTTGTGTGTGTGTGTTATTTGGTTCTTAGGGAGTGAGTGAGTATGCTATGTGTAAGCGTGTGTATTGCTGTGGGTGTGTTTTATCATTTGGCTCATTAGGGAGTGAGTGCGTATGATGTGTGTAAGTGTGTATGTTAGTGTGGGTGAGTGTATAAGTGTGAGGCCTCCACACCTCCGTAAGCCTGTCTGTCTTGTGTGGGTGAGAAATGTGGGTAGTTTTTTTATATTTGTTGAGATATCTATATATTGTTAAATTTGTGATTTAGCCCGGCTGGATATTTTGTTTTTAGACGTTGTATCCACTTATTTTCATGCGACTCTAAAATCTTTCTAATGTTATCTGCTCTGAACTTTTCTATTCTCTTAATTATAGTGAATTTGGCATGGGTTTTGAAATCGTGTTTTTCCAGGCGGAAATGTTGTTCTACAGGTAACAA
The DNA here is from genome assembly GCA_963932145.1 of Acanthosepion lycidas. Taxonomy (NCBI): domain Eukaryota; kingdom Metazoa; phylum Mollusca; class Cephalopoda; order Sepiida; family Sepiidae; genus Acanthosepion; species Acanthosepion lycidas. Next base: position 80,987,989 of record OZ010591.1, on the reverse strand, counting down.
TTTTTCATGGGGAGTCGACGTAATTCGTTTACGATAATTGTTAATTCTGTAGTGAAAGGGCCATTCAGATTTTCCTACATATTGTTTCTGGCATAGTGTGCATTCTAGGAGGTAAACTATGTTATGACTTCTACAGTTAGAATCGTGGTAGATTTTGAAAGTAGATTTTGAAAGTAGATTTAGTGTCTGAGCTAGTGAATGAATTTGTGTTTTCAACATGGTTGCAACATAAACTTCTTTTGTTGTTACATGGTTGGGAAAATCCTGTTGTTTCTGTTCTTAGTTTATTACGGATTACCTTGTCCCCTGAAATGTGGTTACTACCTATGATTTCTTTTAGGTTCTTAGGTCTACGATATTCAAGAAGGCCAGGTTCCTTAAACAGTTTTTTTAGGTCTGGTTTGAGATGTAGTATTTCCCAGCGACGTTTGATTATTTGGGATAGTGGAGGCAGAGTGGGGTTGAAAGTGGTTACTAGAGGGATGCGGCTAGATTTATTTTTAATCTTGTATATTAGGGTGTCTTCTCTAGGTGTGGAAATTGCTTTATTTATTTGTTCCCTGATTAGGTGTTGTTTATAGCCACGTGTTGTGAATTGATGCTCCAGATTTTCAATGTGTTTATTTAATTCTTCATTTTTAAAACATATCCTTCTGAGTCTAAGTGCTTGTGAAATAGGGAAGGTTCTCTTTGAGGTGTTTAGGGTGGGAAGACTTAAAGTGTAGATAGTTGTGGATGTCGGTGATTTTAGTGTGTAGTGTCGTTTGTAGTTTCCTGTTTTCATCTATGTAAAAATGTTACTGATATTGTGGATTTTTCATTGTCAAACTTAATTGAGTCGTGCACTGTGTTTAGGGTCATAAGGAATTGGGTAAGTTTGTCATCACTACCCGTGTATACAAAGAATATATCATCGATATATCTTGCATAGAACAGGCAGTCACTACCAATGATTGAATAGATATGGGTCTCCTCAAATTTTCCCATGAATATTGTAGCATATGATGGAGCTGCTATGGTGCCCATGGCACAACCTCTTATTTGAAGGTAGTGTGCTCCATTGAAGTTGAAAGTATTCAATGTAAGGACATGCTCCATGAGTTTTATAATGACATCTGTGGGGGGGGGGTCTTGTTTTCTTCTTTTAGTAAGTGCTTCCTGAAGGGCGGTTAGCCCTTCGATGTTTTTAAGGTTTGAATAGAGTGACCTATATATATATATATATATATATATATATATATATATATATAGCGAGACTCTTCGCAAGCCGAATTGAGTCACTCTCGGTCACTGGACGTGCTTCCAAAAATAAATACGCTAAAAATCCACCTTCATCCCGAACGTGCGCCGACAGCTTAGTGGTAGAATATCCGCCTGAGTTTCGATCCTAGCAAGAGGCAACCGGATGTCTAGCCGCACTGATGAGCTGTGATACAGCGAAACAGTCTGTCTGTAGATGAAATTTTATATATATATATATATATATATATATAAAATTCATAATCCATTAATATGCCGTAAACCATGAAGTAATCATTAACCTCAGCCCGAACCATAAACAAATTTAATTACAATACGTTCCAATATTCACGTATCGCCAGTCTTTCTTGCTCCTTTTTCATGATTATAAAACATAAGTATGGGGCAGTAAATGCTGGACAATTTCCTAATATATAAACAAAACCCTTGATGAAACCGAAATGTCTTTCTACAGGAGGATGCTGAGAATATCATCAATAGTACGTGTGAGATATGACAAGGTTTTATAGAAAATGGAAACAGAAAAGACAGGTATATTTGATATAAGGAAGAAACAGTAGAATTTCATCGAGAAAATACTGACGAAAGAGAGCTTGGATATTTTTATACACGAAGAGCAGATTGGAAAGAAGCAGAACAGAGGAAAACGAAACATAACCTACCTCTCGAGATTTAGTAGCAAATGTGGCAGAACAGGGTTTAAGAAGCATAAGAAAAGTACATAATATATAACAAGCTAGAAAGTACAAAAAATCATAATGCCATGATTGTAAAAATCCTGTAGAAACACGGAAGATAGAAGAACATCGGAAAGCTGTTACACGAGGGGAAGTGGAAAAATCAGACGTAGCTGACCATATATGGAGTGAAAAGGGAGATTACCGCCCTCTGTGGGATCAGGTTGAGATCATAGACAAAGAACACCACTTGAAAATTCGTAAAATTAAACAATCAGCACATATTCTAGGCCACAAAAATCTCCTGAGCCGGCCAAGCTTAGAAATGAATACAATATGGAAACCAGGTAATAAGGAATGCCAGAGAAAAGCGATGATAACAACATAAATTGGAATATGAGCGCTTGTAAAAACATAAAATGACAAAAGTAAAATTTTTAATATGAGCACTGGTAAAAACGGTTGCTGAAGATATTAAGTTTATAATACCGAGAAATTCATACACAGATGTCCTTGAAGAGGGGAATTAACAGGAGATAACTGATAACTGACATCCATTAAACATGGCACGGGGAACTAGAACAGTCTACCCCAGTGAGCGAAATAAAGGGTTCAGTTCGATATTCCAACTACCTGAAGAATGCCAGAGCTTTGTAATAAACATGGCGACATAGATGAGGACAATGGTCCGAATAATATAAGTAGTGTACATAATACCTCATCTCAGAAATATTAACAGATACATATAGATCATTTCATACCAAATTGAAAAACGTTAATGTGTTTAAATTCACACGCATATTATTTTCAGTAATTTCATGTATGTCATTCTCAAATATTTGATCACTTGAGATTAATTATCATTTTAGACGGAATGGAAAGTGATCGTTTTTATTGCCTTGAATAAGTACTATTCGAATAAACAAATTACTAAGAGCGTGAACGCAGTAATGATCAATATGGATGTGCTTTACAATTATTTATTCGTAACACGGCTTTCAATAGCTTCTCTAATATATTATCATTATACTATTAAATTATGTCACCAACGATTATGAAGCAAAAGATCTCAAGGGATAAGTTACTGTTATTCGATGATGAAAATGTTTGAATAAGCTCAGTGCACGTAATCTCAACGCGCAGCTTATGCCCACATCAAGATTAAGTGGCACTGAAAGGTGTTCAAATATTTCCTTAATTAAATAAGCCAAGACATATAGACAGATTTTACGACATATTAACATTTGTTGGGCTATTTATGTTCCAATATTTACCTAGTACAAACTATAAGGGTCGCCCTTCATAGCCCAATAATAATAGCCAACTATAATACTGGAGCAACAGTGCTAATCATTAATCCTATCTAATTTAACACACACACACACACACACACAGATATATATATATATATATATATATATATATATATATATGTATATATATATATATATGCGCGTGTGTGTATAGCTAAAAGTGTGTAAATAGCGAAGAAAAATAATCTTCAAACACAACTCGATACATTTAAATACATTTTTGTGTGTAAATAAAATCTTTTTTTTCTCTCTTTTGAGATGAAAGAGACAATGTATAAATTTCCTTGCAAACAAATTTCATCCGAAAAAAGTTTTTCTTTTTTACAAGACAAAAGAATGAATTCTGTTAGTAGAAGGTGAAAAGTATGTGTGAAATTAACACGGATCAATCCCAGAATTTACGTTATATTTTCCGTGTCTTCTGTTAAATTTCGCAGAGGGCACTGACGTCTTTTATTATTACTCTTTGTTTATGCGTCGCTTGAGTATTTCCGTAATGTAAACTGTGGAAACTGGTTTACGAAAATACATTACAAGGGTGAAATAATTTACGAAAATTAACTTTAATACTCAATAAGTTAATTTGAGCAGACAAAAATATGTATATCACTATTATTTACAATACGTTCGAAGATATACTTAATACTATTTTATTAATTTGCACTATGCTATTTAGTGAAAAAGAATCCGACCTCAGAAAGTTCAAAGGTAGATTTACTAAACTCGAATTTTATTGGATCCTAAATATATATACGAATATTTAAATTCAATGTTTATGAAGGAAAAATTGTTAATCATTTTCTGAATGTGAGCCTTCATTGTTTAATCTACGACGCAGATATGAGAAATTTTGGAAATTTGAATGTCGTTTGAGGGAACATATGGAAGTAAAAGCAAATGTGTGTATTTAAATATGACGACCTACTTTTTTAACAGAATTTATGTGATGATTGTATGTTCCTGCTTTTGCACAGGATTGTGATCTTAAGCATCTTACTTAAATCTATTACATGTTATTTCTACAATTTTTAACTGGGATATATACATACATACATACATACATATATATATATATATATATATATATATATATATATATATATATATATATATATATGTATATGTTTGTATGTGTGTGTGTGTGTGTGTGTATTTATATGTGTGCGTATAAATGACGACAAATGGTGAACTTAATTATTTTTATCTTAGAAAAAATTATTTTGGAAAGGTCATCCAAGTTAAACATTCGTAAATAAACGAAAGGAAAAAAAATATGTCGGCTATGATAATTTACCCACTTGGCATTATTAATATTGTCTTTTGCATTTATATTTTTAGTTATATCTGAAATTCTTCCCTAAAACACACACACACACACACACACACATATATTTATATATATATAACACACACACACACCTAGATAGCAAGCTATCTAAATTCAACACTCTTGATGACATAGCCAGTTTTAGATTGTCTACGGTTTGTGACAAATATACATTTACAGAAGGCTTTAGCCGCTTGTCCTAGACCAAGAGACAACAATCGGCAACGATATTCTATCCTTCGTCGAGTGCTAAATTTATATACGTGCAAGATGGATTCTGGGGAGAAAAATTATCTGGCGAGAAAAATTCTCTGGCTCGCACGACACTGTGAACCATCCTTCCTAGGAACAACTCTTGGAATTTAATAATTCCACCTCCCGTCAGAGTTCCAAGAGTTGCTCCTAGGAAGGATGGTTCACAGTGTCGTGCGAGCCAGAGAATTTTTCTCGCCAGATAATTTTGGCAACAAGAATTCTCAATGTGTTACGCTACTGGAGATGGGAGTCAACCATGCTGAACAAGGCAAACTAGGGCTCTAGCATAACTAATATGAAGAACTTTCTTTATCGGAGTATGTGCCATTAAAACGGAAGCTACGAACACAAACATTTATTGAATGGAGGTATCTTGGTTTTCTTTTCTTCGGCTTATCAAAATATTCCCAATAGTATTTGTGCGATTATCAATTCTGAGCCATTATCTATTAAACCAACTGCACATCCAGGCTAACAGCTCCTCTGATTTCCAAACGGTCACCCATCTAGGTAGTGGCCAAGTTCGACGTTGATTAATTTCGCTGATCGTACTGGAACTCTTGGTTCAATGTTATATGAACGTAAGCACAAAACTGAAGGTGCAAACAAAATGTCTCGTTGGGGAGAATAATAGACCAAGCTCAAATAGTAAGAAAACAAAATTAGTGGATGTCAACAACTCATCATCATCATTATGTGACACTGTTTACGTCGCTAGAAAGAAAGAAGAAGAAAAGAAAGGCGAGAATTAAATTTAGGTGATAAGAAGCCATCACGAAAAAGACACTAAGCTGTGTTATTTTTCTGACAAGGAAAAGTGGTAACATTTTTAGTTCCATTGTCGAGAAAGTAAAACACAGAATTTAATCTGATTTATGTTACAGGGCGGAGAGTAAGATATGTCCAATCTGCCCATGGCAATGGTAAATGGAATTTTCAAGTTGGACAAGTTACCTCCCGCAGAATTCTAAAGAGATAAAAATAAAAATTAATTAAGCACGCACTGTCCGAGAAAAACAAAAGTGTTCGCTGACCACCATGAATGAAAGGTTAAGCCTTTGTCTATATGCAGAATGTCATTGAGAGGAGCATCAGTTTATCGTCAGGGCTGGTTATAATAGCGAAACTATTTTATCGGATCAGTAATTGGCACCAAGAATGCAAATACGACCAAATTTCCACCCACTTGATGCTGGCGAAAATCTGATTGACGAATTCCAGGTGATTCGGTTAAAATAAGAGTCTAGGGTGGGAGGTCTCCTCGAAGAAAAGGAAGAAAAGAAAAAAAAAAGGAAGATAATTTTTTTTTCTTTGAGCAAGATTTTTTAAACCGAGGCTAGTCTGGCCACACCCACGCTGCTGAGCGCCCATTGGCTGAATGGTGGCATGAGCGTTAGGCGGAGGTAATCATGTGAAGAAAGAGGGAAGGCCTGTTGCGCTCCCCTGATGGGATAGGTGTGAGATGCCACTGTGAGAGAGAGGGGAAACCCGTTGACATCCTCTGAGGGCATGGTGAGATACTAATATGAGAACAGAAGAAGGTGGGAAGACGAAAGACTTCAAAAAATGGAAAATAATAAATTTTCCTGAGCGAAAACAAAGAAGTGGATTGTGGGTTATCAAGGAAACTCAATCCCCGACAAGCACACCCCGGTTTTCCTCGGCGTCCATATAAGCAGATTCGCAGCGAGTTCAGTACCAGTTCGAGTTCCAGTTGAGAGGCAGTTTAGTGAAGTTCGCAGTTGGAGTTGCACCCGCCTCGCAGATAGCTGACTTGAAAGTTTCCAGGCATCACGGCCTCAACTTCTAGCCAGGAACAATTTATTTTTGAAGAACGACTTAGACTCACACCACCAAAACAAGTTTTACCAATATCACCTGAACATACACCAATAACCAGTTTCTTAAAGAACAAACAACTTAAGATGTTAAGACTCGCCTAACAAACGCAAAGTGTCACGTATCCATATAGCGGGTTGGGAAGAAGACGCTGTCCTGTATTCAGAAACCAGATATAAAATATTGTTATCCTTTTTTTAACACATTTGAACTTTTCGAGTTATTATTTTATTTTCTTTTACATATACTTGTGCGGTGTTGCCCTTGATCGAACTCAGCTTGCATTACGGCCCGGCGACTGATTGATTTCGTCTGCCTAAGATCAAATCACAACGTGGGTAGGTTAGACTGGAAATCAAAACAGTTACTTCGGTAACCAGACGTTGGAGGCGAGCTGGGAACGACAAGGCTGATACCGAATCTAACCAGATTTCCATCCGAATCACCAAAAGGTAAGAACGTCACATTTGGTGCCGCGACCAATACCAAGCCAGTTGGTCGTCACAGGACAGGATAGAACGGCGTCACATTTGTGCGCAGCGACACCCGGGGGACGGCAAAATTATCATCGTCATCATTATCATCGTCATTATCATGAGTCCCAGAACTGATCAGCTTGCGACCACGTCCAACAATATCTCTCAAATTTTGCTAATATCTGAGTCTTTGTAAATGAACTTCCAGCCAAAAAAGATAAAGTTGTGAGTGATGCATCGGACTCATGAAATAAGGCAGGTTTAGAAATCGAACTCTCTGATTAGTATGGCAAGAAAGCATGAAATGTATTTGATTTATAAAATATTTTACGGTTTATCAACCTTTTACGGGTTATTTAAAACTAGAAATATTTTTGAATTGTAGGAATTTTTCTGGAATAAATATGATTTACTAATACAATTCCTAACATTTAGCTCATAGCTAGGGGATGAAGTTGTGGATTCATAAATTTCCATTTCTTTTGCACGAATTCTACTTGCTCTCCGATTTAGAATTGCGAGCATTTATCCAATGCAACGCTCACATATACAAGCTTACAACACCTGGTATTTCTAATCGGTAACCTATCTAGGTTCTTACCAAACTCGACGTTACTTAACTTCAGTGATCGTACGAATATCGGTGTTTCAACGTGATATGGCCTAAACCCTGAATAAATTCTGACTTGAGAATTAAATAGTCTGAGGTATTTATAAATAAAATTCTAGATATAGTATAATTTCTAGTAGCTTCTGCTATATATTTAGAGATTATTAATGAAATCCAAAAAGAATCGGAAATAAAAGTGGTCCTGACTTCTCCGTTTCAATCATTTTCCAGACACCGTAAAGTTTTCTTCACCATGGTACCTACACATTTTTAATTAAAGCGCAAGACTAGATTAGTAAATAGGTCCAATCTATGATGACCAAGTCAGGTGAGTATTCAAGTGATCAAGTTCTAAACTAACGATTACCCCCGCATATGACGAAAGGCAAGTAAGACTCCTACTCTCTCTCTCTCTCTCTCTCTCTCTCTGATATATATATATATATATATATATATATATATATATATATTAGACTAAACTACTCAGAGTCTCACTGGATTCAGGATAAATGATGAGTTGACAATATTATCACATTTATTATTAATTATACATATTTCAACTTTATTTTCAATATATGAAATATGGAAAATCGCCATTATTGATTATCACTTGCACAAATGAAGAAATGCAAAGGTTTTCAGAATTTCCTTAATTAAATTCAACTGTAAATTCAATTATAAAGGTTAGATTATCTAACAACGGACATTCATAACTTTATTAAACACACACACACACACACATATATATATATATATATATATATATATATATATATATATATATATATATATATATATATAAACTAGGTTGGTGCAAAAATAATGATGTAATAATGTCGTTTTTTGACGTATTTTTAACAGCAAAAAACGACATTATTACGTCATTACTTTTGCACCAACCTAATATATATATATATATATATATATATATATATATATATATATATATATAAATTTGGTTATGCAATACCGACAATGTTATAACTTTTTGACATTTGTAAAACGTTCATGAATGTTTGATACGAAATTAATATCCGATAATGTTTTTCGCCTAAATGGCTTCACCAGATGGATAACAAAATTGTTCTTTGTTGGTCTATGCATTTGCGCGTATTTAAAAAAAATAAATACAAGAGGAAATGTATTATCGGATATTATTTTTGTAACATACTTTGATGAACTTTTCGTCCGAGGAGTTAGAACGTTCGGATTTTGAGCATGAACACGGGTTCGAATCTCACCAAGTGCCAGAAAGGAGACTTCCTGGTGTTATCGAACTGGAAGGGACGATCCCAGAGAATGCCTGAAAAACATACCACGGGTTGGCCCAAGACTTGTGAGTGGAATTGATTAGATGAAACCCTTGGGGACTGTCGACATGTGTGCTAGTATTAATCACAAGTCAACGTGACAGAGGTCTTGAGCGTGTTGGTCTTGTTCACACTGTTGATCACGCTAGATACACGTTCATTCCCAGAAACTGTAACTAAGGTCTGCTCGGCATAGTTATAGTATAAATTGAAGAGCAGGCGTTTGCAATAGTGTTTGGCTAGCCGACCGAGTAGACGGGTTTTCTCAAATACGAGTGGGCAGCTGTTATATATATATATATATATATATATATATATATATATATATATATATATATATATATATATATATATATACACACACACACACAACATTATTTTATTTATAAGTCAGCCCAATATGAGAAAGAGAGATCTTATGCTGAGATAAAATAGAAAACAACACTGCATTGTAAGTGACATCTGGCATACTTAAATTGTTTACATCTACCAATGTCATCAATGCATAATATATATAAATATTTTTCTTTTATGTATGTATGTAGGTAGGTATGTGCCAAAGCTATATATATATATATATATATATATATATATATATATATATATATATATATATATATATAAGATGTGTAGGCTAAAATATGGCACTGGTTTCAAAAACAAGTTATATCAGTTGCAAGCAACAACCTGTAACGGTTTCTTTTTGGGGAAAAGCAACAGTCACACGCAGCAAGTTTTGTGTTTGTACGGCGAGGTTCTCCTCGACCAGGAACTGTTGGATGATCAGCGCTTTATCAGCAGGTGCATTATTGTCTCGAATCAACCAGGATTATTCCTGCTACAAAAGCATGTTTTAAAAGCAAAAAGAAGTTAATATTATATTTATATTCCGAATATATCTTGTTAGCACAGTTCACATACCCTTATTTCCCCCAGTATGCAAACACACACTTTTACATTATCATTTGATAAGCTACTTCTATAAACAACAGCCACCTGGTCTAATGCAAAGCTCTTCTGTAAAATTAATCGAGCCCTATGGCTGATTGGCATTTGTTTACATTCATAAAAACAATACGCTAGATTTAGCTATGTTATTCTGTCGAATGAAGATAGAAACTCTGACAACAAACGGATGGGTTTCAATCTTAGCTTGAGGCATTCGGATGTCTATTCGCACTCAGGAGCAGTGCATGACTACTATATGCGAATGACGTATATATATATATATATATATATATATATATATATATATATATATATATATATATATATATATATATATAATTGAACTCTTGATTCTAAAATTTTAAAAGCTCTACATGCTATTTTTCCCACATTTATTGAGCACATTTTAATATTACTGTTCCCTGGTCTGATTAAGCTCTGACCATTTACCTTTATATATCGTGTGGGTTGTAAAATCATCGGTATTGACGAAATAAAATGTTGTAGACACCATTGTTATACGGGGTAATTCGAAAATTAAAATAATAATAAAAAAATTAAAAAATAGCAAACCTAAGAAGAAAAAAGTGTAAAAGAAGCCTTCATCGCAACCATTTTGAAGATCTAGGCGAGGCCATTGAAAACATCTCTGTGAAAAGAACAGGTGCTGATAATTGATTTAAAGACAAAACAATATTAGTTACGTCTTGTTTGTCGTTTAATATATAATGAAACATTGTATTTTTTTAAGTCCTATTATAGTTGGTTTTTATTCAAAATTTCTATACAATTAGAATATATTGTAGTCATCAGTAGCAAATAAAATTACATTTTTTTTCTTACATTTTGTTTATTATCTCATCGCCATAACTTCAATGAGCCGTCACTTGTCAATCGAGTTCCGATTCCCGTTAGGTTCGTTTTATTTACTTACGCGAAAATGCCCTTGGAAAACGTATGAATCCACCACTTGAGCCCTCCAGCTAGGGGTTAATTAGTACGAGTTACATCCGTCATACATTAAAGAATTTACGCAAAAAAATAAAAATAATAATAATAATTCTGACAATCTAAATATATATTCCGGATTTAAAAAAACAAAAGTTTTGGTAGGGATTTTGGAAGAGTACCTTAGATGTGGCACAAGGGCGAAAGTAAGAGCATCCAGTGAGGATCGAACTCACTTCTCAGTCGTAATTGTTTTAGCAAGCCAAGCTTGCAAACTATTACACCGCTCCGAGGTGCCCCTAATGATTTTCTAAGCCCGGCTTTATTGTGGTACGAGGTCGAAAACATGGGGCACCCAGTGAGTATCAAACTCACTACTCAATCGTCATTGATCTAGCAAGAGAAGATTTCTAACTATTAGACCGCGTCGAGGTGCCCAACATATACTGATTTTCCAAGCGATGTTTAGATGTGGCACAAGGCCGAAAGTACAGGCACCCTGTCAGGATCAAACTCACTACTCGGTCGTAATTGTTCTATTGATTTTCCAAGTGTAGTTTCGATGTGGCACAAGGCCGAAAGTAATGGGCACCCAGTGAGGATTGAACTCACTACTCAGTCGTAATTGTTCTAGCGAGACAAACTTGCTAAACATTACACCACCTCAAAGTGCCCTAATGATTTTCCAAGCGTAGCTTAGATGTGGCACAAGGCCGAAAGTAAGGGGCACCCAGTGAGGACTGAACTCACTACTCAGTCTTAATTGTTCTAGCGAGACAAACTTGCTAACCATTATAATACATACAGGTTCCCCCAGCATCGTTTTGGTAAGTCGTACAAAACGAATAAAACAAGCAAACTTGTATCTAAGTCCTCCAGATGTTCAGGTGGGTTAATGCTTAGAATTTGAAATCAGGTTGATGTCATTACATTTAATTTCGCACCATGATCTTATACGAAACTTATGTGTTTTATTTTTGTTAGGGATTTGAGGTAAAATTCGGACAAGTAAACTCGTGTCAAAATATGAGGATCGATTAAATCGTTATGTTGTTTTCTTTGTTTTAAGGAAAATTTAAACGCAACTTGACCAGAGTTTCTGTTGATTTATATATTTTGATATAAACGGTTACAGATATGTTAAGTGTGCATGGAAGTTGTATTCAATATTTAAGACATTTAGCTGAAGACAGGAAATCTACAAAGAAGGGGAAATGAAAATTACGAAGATATTTCTTGCGCGAAACTCAAAATAAGAATTTCTGGCCATTTGCTTAAAAAATTCGAAAGCGTAACATTTATATGGAAGGAAACATTTTTTTATGGATGCCGTAGTGCGACTCTTTGCAGATGTTTCTCGCAGACCTTTTGCTGTGTAGACTGTTTAATGCTGACTGAGTTCCTAAGCTATTGCAGATTTAGATGAGAAAGATTCTATTAGGTTGGTGCAAAAAT
>OZ010591.1:80945571-80965571 GCA_963932145.1 Acanthosepion lycidas | reverse complement strand
TGTTGTTTATAAAAAACATTTCCCTATTTTAATAAAGTTATATGATTTTTATTTCAGTTCATGGTATTTTTTCAGTCGTGATTACCTATTCATTAAATTCGTCGGCCACTTTTAGTAATAATTTTTCTCATTCCCTTAAAAAAGGTGAAAATTATATTGTTTTTTTTTATTTTTTTTTTATTTGATAATACTGCTTGTTTAGTAATATTGCTATGCGAGTGTAGCGGAGGCTTAGCACATTTTCTTTTCATTTGTTCTCAGTTGACTTAGAATGCCACTAAACAAATATATTTCATACAATCTAAATATAAATGAATGTACAACAATGGCGGGAAATTACCAGAAACAAATATACCAAATATTTTAAGGACGAACGAATTAGACGAAATCATGGTAAATAATAATTTGAAAGAACTAATTCTGCTGCAGATATTTGACCACAGGGATAAACAAATGAAGAATCTCCATTGAGGTTTATTAAATAACCTTACAATATACAGGAAGAATAAAAAAATACCGAACAAAGAAACAGGAATAGTGATGAAAATACACTGAGCGATGAAGATATTGAGAGTCTTCACTTGGACATTGAAAGAAGGTAGAAATAAAATCATCATCGCCGTCATCATTATCATCATCTTCAATAGAGTCCACACAGAGTCTTGTAATAGACACAAAGTTAATCCACCTATTTTTACCAATTAAATCTGCAAATTCTTTAAAACGAGAAAGGTGATATTTATAGGATTGTGATTTATTATTTTGCTAGAGATTTCTGTCACAGTGTTTTGTTTTGTTTTTTTCTCTATCTTCTGTATGAAGTCCGAAAGAAAATTACACATATTTGGCTAAAAAACATTATCTCTCGCTGAAATGATCTTCTGGTGATTTTCGGTCATTTACTTCTAAATACACGCAGGATTTTTTCTAAACGTTAACACCGTCCTGCAAAAGTTATCACTGAGAAAGCAAAATTCTGTAAACAAATGCTCTAGTTACTAATATACTATAATGCAGAGGACCAATCTTGTGGGGAAGATATGTCGCGATGGTCTCCCGTTACGACTATGGCCCGGTAATAACAATCAGTCTAATAGGTTTAATGTCCGTCCTGTCTGATGTATCATAAATCGCTTGTTTAAAACTAGTGATGGATAGCACTCATTGGTGATGGTTGAAAATATTATTTAGTTTATTTGTATCAAAATGTGGGGATGGTTAATTGCACAGAAGAAAATTGGCCAGTCGAGATCAAATTCCAGTCAAATTCTCAATTGAATCTATTTCTTCTCCCGCAGCTTTTGGTTAAATAGTAGGTCAAACTTTTTTGGTAAATAGTTTATGGGATGGTTTATTTTGTTTTACGGCATATCAACCTCAATAGGTCATTTAATGACGACAAGATTTTTAGAATAGGTTCGTATCAAAGAATATGTATTATTTGTAAGAAATCAGTTGTAGATCAGGTTTCTTTGGCGTATTTTTTAAAAAAGGGATTTGATGAGAGTCAATTATCTTCCTGGTAATGTTTTTTAAAAATGTATTGCTGGTAATATATATTTTTTAAAAATGTATTGCTGGTAATATATATATCTTTAAAAAATGTATTGCTGGTAATATATATTTTTTAAAAATGTATTGCTGGTAATATATATTTTTCAAAAGTATATTGCTGTTATTTTTACTATAAATATGTATTTTTATACATTCAGAGTGTTTTGATCCCAGATTGAGTGTTAAATATTTGTCATAGCTGGGACTCTAATAGTTGCAACTACCCTGGGTAGGAGTGAACATCGGAACATTAAGAAATGAGGAGATGGTTCCACGCCCTCCCCCACCAAAAAAAAACTTCCCGATCGGTGGCCTTGTAGTTTATCTTCATGCCCAGAATGAAAATAGTTTATGAGAAAGACAACATCGAATTTATAACCGTATGTAAACCTGGAAAAGCATATAATATGCAGCCAAGAAAAAGATCGCTGAGGTCACAATGACACTATAATCCTATCTGCAGTCGATCTGACGGAATGATCAACATTTTCCCCCTCTTTTGCAAGAAAACCACCCATATCACTAATGTGTGGCAGAGATTGCTTGGTTTATCTCAGTCCAACAGAAGGTACATTCTCATTACGTATATCATCACAGCTTCATAATATCTGAATTAATGTTTTGCATCTTGGCTTCTTGGATCTCAACGATTATCCCCAGTGGAAAATTCGCATGTAATTTCAACCACAAGGTTGGCTTTTTATTTTCACTTTCTTCTTGATTTTTTTTTTTTTTTTGCACAATTTGCATAAATATTTTGCAATATCTGTCCTTCTTCGTCTTCACTTGTTGTTTTTTTCTTCTTTCATTTGAGTTCGTCATATATTTTCCATCACAGCCCATTGCTCTCATCTCAAATATACGAATCGGAAAAATCAGGTATTATATATTATATGAACTGGTCGTGTCATTTTTTGTAAATATTACGTTTTGCCCAAGCAATTGCAGCAGGACCACTTTTGCTTCCGTCCATCTGCTTCTTGTAAAATGCTAGGAGATGTGATTTTCGATTCGGCAAGAAAAAAAAATATTGTGGATGGGGAAAATACATGCATGTTTGCAAGTATGATGTAAAAGGGTAAATGGAAGATTATTGAATGCCAAATTGGAAAAAAAAATTAAAACTCGCTGTACTACACTTGACAAAATTAGGAATCCTTCTGTTATACGCCATATACGATTGGTTATATAGCATGGGTGGCAATCAGCCTCAGAGTACAAAACAATTTCTTCCAAACACCAAAGAAGGCGTTGGGAAATCACAACACTATTTTTCTCAATAAAACGTAGCAGTTCACAGGTGATAAGTAGCGGAATCTGTGAAAAGACAACGTAGGCTACATCCTCAAATGATATAGCATTATCAACCTTTAATCTTAATGCGCGGTGCAATCATTTGAATGCGAGCGTAATGGATATGTCACTTACATGCTCATGTCTAGTTCACGCGGTCGGATCATGACTGGATTCACTTCACTTTATAAACTTGTTTAAGTATGACAGAAGTTCCCGACAGTGGGGAAAAGAAAGGGAAATGCAAAAATCCTATTTGACGTGATTATATAATTCTTAGCATCGGGCTCCTCACTGTGGAGTTATTGTTATCAAACTCACTTCACAACCTAGTACTATTATAATGAGTTCAATAACTTCCCTGCCCTCGCATTTACGACCATATTCCAGATTCACTGGAAATCTTTTCAAAGTGATGTAAGTCTGTCTATGGAATAGAGATTAAAAACCTAGTCTCATAAATGTCTGCAACAGGAGTTACTTGCAAATTCTCTCTGGAACATACATTTGTTTCTTTTAACTGTTCTAAAGGTGAAGCATTCTTCTATTGATATGCCCTTACGACCTTCCATATCTTGGGTGCGGAATCGACCAATAGATAAAGAGGGTGAAATATCCAATCTGCCAAATAGTGAAGCATATCTTGATATAAAGTTCTGCAAGCAAATTCCTGGCTTTTGACACACAGAAGCATACAGATATGGGAAGGGTATTCTTCAGTAGCTATTAAGTGGAGTGAGAGAAAGTATTTATAGAGACTAAAGGAGGAAGAGCTTGAGAGAATACGAGAGATATCCTGAGATTTACTAAGGTCATTGGGTCTAATGGTGAAGTAGAATGATGATTTATGTTGCATTAATCTTGAATAGATGGAAAGTTTGCGTTGCGTACAGAAAGAAAATCGATTTTATGTCGGGTTCAGCATCAAACACAACTGTTAATGTATAATACGCATTTTTTTAACACAGGTTACTATAGTTAATATTATATTCATATTATATTTTATCCTAAATTTTTCAGTCTGTTTTTTATCATTTTATGCAATATTATTTCAGGAAATAAGTGATTATGAATCTCCTCACATACTTTTTCAGCGAAACGTCCTGAAGTATTAGAAAGATTTGGAGTATTTTCTCGTTGCCAGCTACATGGTTTTTAATTCAGAGTATTCCTACTTTTAGATGGAGTATTATCATAAGCTATAGAGTGTAGACTACTGTTAATTACATAGTTATTAGAATAGATTGATTCACGCTTTTCTCAAAAATGATACACAACAGACGTGAATTTGAACTCAGTTTCCCGATTCAAATTTTTGCTCAGTAAACTACTACAGTACCTGCGTGACATAGTTACGATAATTTATATAGTTAAATATGTTGAGTGAACTGAATTTTCTCAACCACGGTCGGTGTTCCGTAGAATTCCGTGGAGTGAGAGAATGTTGTCTATCCTAGAATTGCAGATACGTAACCTTCGAGGCGAATATGCATGCTGAATGTTTGTACGGTAAATTTTGCCTTATCGTTATTTGTCCATTCGCGAAACAATGTAATGGCGGCAAGTTCGAAGACGAGAATCAAGACGAAGCGCGACCAATCTGAAAGAACCCAACGGTGAAGCAAGCAGATAATGATTAGAATGGATCTCAACGGTTGAACCAGCGGATGAAGAGGGTAACGCATGATGAGCATGCTACAGAAGTCGCCACACGAAATTATAACAGAGTCAATTGCACTCTATCGCAATTTCATAAAAAGATAAGAACAGAAACCTCCTTCCTTCCCCACTATCACTGGAAAATTCTAATCATTTTATTACCTTTTATGTAGAAGAACATCTTCTCCACATGTTCAAGAAAATTTGGATTACTACTGGACACAAATAATAATTTTAATTTATTATATATACAACTAATGAACTAATATACTTTTCATATATATATATATATATATATATATATATATATATATATATATATATGTGTGTGTGTGTGTGTGTGTGTGTGTGTGTATGTGTGTGTGTGCGCGCGTGCGCGTTTGTGTTAATTCCCAATATTACATTCCAATTGGTGTCTATCATGAGGTCTATCATAAGTGATAGACTGGGTGTGAAATTTTGGGCTTGACTTTTTCCAACAAATTATATAAATGACTCAAATATTTAAAAAAAAAATGTAGAAATATGAAACCGGTCAAAAAGATATTTGTTAGTTGTTTCTTTTTTTTTTTTAATTTTTTTTGCCATACTATCTCAAAATAGTATTATATATTTTTCTTTTTCTTCCTTCATTTTTTAAATTCTCTCTCTAATACTTGCCTATGTGTGCATATATACATATGCTTACGAGAATTATTAATTCATCCCTCCCCTCAACCTGTTTAATTTAGAATATGATTAATCACTTTTATTTATCAATATTTACCACCCCGATTTATTAGTCTGTAGTAGACATCAGAACTTGTACTCATTAATTAATATGATTTCTTTCACATTTTTTCTACAGGCCAATAAGAGTAGAATAGCTCAACTATCGTACTACCAGCGTCCTGGGTATGACGATAAATTACATTAGCGTCTAGGGTATGAAGATAAACTATATCTGCGTCCTGGGTATGACGATAAACTACATGCGCGTCCAGGGTAAGACGATAAAATACGTCCAACAGCATGGTCTCTGATCAGGAGACTTTGAGGAGCGTGGAACCACCTTTTAATTGCTGGTTTTCCCAGGTCCACCCTGACTCAGGGTGGTAGCACCTGTTAGAGTCCCAGCTATGGGTAAATAGTTAACCCCGATACTGAGGTAAATGCATTATAAAAGTGTAAAAATAGGTTTTAATACCAGAAATACTTTTAAAAAAATTATTACCACAAATACATTTTTGAAGAAAAAAACATATTACCAGCGATAGGTTTTGGAAAAAAATAATATTACTAGCTATACGTTTTTGAAGAAATAATAATTCCAGCTATATATTTTTGGGGAAGAACATATTAACAGAAATATATTTTTGACAAAACAAAAATATTACCAGAAGAAAAATGTTGTCGGCATTAAATGACCCATTAAGGTTGATATGCCGTAAAACAAAACAAACCATACTATCGTATTATCTGCATTGCTTCCATGTATATTGAACAGGAGCAGAGGTTAATCCATTGTTCCTTTTTCAAGATACGGTTCACCGTTTCTCTTTCTTTCCTACTCTCAATAGAACCTCAACAATTTAATTGTAGCAATTTGGTGATCAGAATTTCCATAATGACAGTAGGAGTTTGGCAATGTGTTGGCTGCTGCTTCCGACTACTCGTTAAAAGCCCAAACACTTTTGTAGCGCTTAGATAGGCTGCTCTGTTTAAAACTCGCATAATATCGAGTTAACTGTACTGACGTGTCGGGCATGGGTAGGTATCCCTGCATGTATTTCCCTGTGACAACATTATGCACTGCTCTCAGCTACACGCTGGCTGATTTGTATTGCAATTGACGACAGGTAGTGACAGTTATGGTGCTCTTTTTCCTCTCTCTCCAACCCCATCAGATGGAAATCATAACAAAAAGAAATAAAACAAAACAAGCTACCCCCCCCCAAAAAAAAAACACCTACCCACCAATAGTAGCGGTATCCATTCTAACTTTTCCAGCGTAGAATCATTCCTGGAACGGTCGCCAGATATCTTTAACCTTTAATTCTTACATTGCGACAAAGAAATTCTTAGTTCCACGGTATATTTCACTTTGCTGAAAAGATCTAGCGTTCACATGCATGGCTTTGGTGCTTGCATCCGGGATAATCTTCCTATGGGTAGATAATTGTCTCTCGAGGTCGCTGACTGTGCTTTCATTTGCTACCGTCTTTCGATACTAAACTGTGCCAGTTATATCTTTATCGCCTCCCCCTCTTCAAATGACTGCTGTATATTAGACGCAATAGCTGACATTATAGAAAAGAAACTTTCGCTCCATCCATCTGTGAACATCATTGTCTTCCGTGATTTTAATGCTCACCATGACACGTGACAGAAACATTCTAAAGGTACTGATGTTGCCGGTATACAGCCATTAAATTTGTCTATTGACCAATACCTACACCAAAATATTGGTCTTCTCACTCGTTTCACTAGCCAAATGGAGCAACATGCTACTATGTCTTACCTTCTCTCCTAGCTCTTGCCAAGCTTCACAATACAGCCCTCATTGTAAATTGGACCACTTCATGGTAAGTATTGATATATCCTTCCAATCACACATTAACCAGGAATTCTATATGCATGAGACATGTTTCCGGTACCATCATGCTGATCCGGACACAATCCATAATTTTATTTGTGACGCCCCTTGGACTTCAGTTTTCAAACTCCCAATTGAAAAATACGTCACTGAGGTTTCTTCTTGGGTTAATGTTAGCATGGACGCTTTCATCCCTTCTTGGAAATACCAGGTGAAAACGCAACCTTCTCTATGGTTCACATCAGCATGCACGGCCTCCATAGGACACACGAACCACTATTTCCGGAGAAATGATATTTCGAAATGATATGACCCTACACACAGCTTTAGCAATAGCACAATATCAGTTCACAGATAATTAAAAGAACAGGAAGAATAAGGACAAAAAGAAGAAGAAGAAGAAAAATAAGAAGAACGAGTAAAAAATAAACCAAACGAAATCGATTAAGAACAAGTAGAAGAAAAATAAGAAAACAAAAACATTAAGAACAACAACCAAAACAACAAGAAAAAGAAAACAAGAATAATAAGAAAAAGAATCAGAAAAGGAAAAGCAATTAGAATAATAGTAATAATAATAATAATAATAATAATAATAAGAAGAAGAAGAAGAAGAAGAAGAAGAAGTACGAGAAAATAATAAGAAAAAGAAGATCAAAAGAATAATCAGAATAAAAATTATAAAAATAAGAGACCTATAAGAAAAAAAAGACGAACAAGAAGATGAGGAAAATAAGAACATGGAGAACAAGTATAAAAAATATTGATAATAACATTATTCATAAGAAGAGCAAAAGGAACAAGAACAAGAACAATATCAATATTAAGAAACAACAACAACATATACAAGAAGTACAAAATAATAAGAAGAAAAGAAGGGGAATAAGAAGAATAAGAATAAGAATTATAATGAGAAGAACAGGAAGAATACAAAACAACAACAACAATAATAATAATAATAATAACAACAAAAACAAAAAGCACAATAAAAATAACAAGAACAAAACAAAAAGAACAACGGGATTAATAATAAATTCATGAAGAATAAGAACAAGAACAAGAACAAAACAAGATTATTATTATTAATAATAATAATAATAATAAGAAGAAGAAGAAGAAGAAGAAGAAGAAGACAAGAACAAGAATAAGGAGAATAGTAATAATAATAATAATAAGAAGAAGAATAAGAACAAGAAAAATAATAATTACAAGAACAATAATTAAAATTGCATTGACATACTGAGTTGACAACAACGATATAAAATGCATCTTTTATCGATGCTTCTAGTCTGCTCGGTTTGAGTCCAATGGTTTTTTCAGGCATTAAATTAAATAACCTCTGGTACAGGGGAACAAGTTTATGTAGCATTAAATGGAGGATCAAAAAAATAGCATATATATATATATATATATATATATATATATATATATATATATATTTAATTTATATAAATTACGTATATATATATAATTTATTTAATTAATTTATATAAATTATATATAATTCAGGTCTTGAAAATATATTTCATTTGAGCACTGGTGAATGACAAGCTAATTCTACAAACAACAGCCACCCTACCTACGTTAAAGCGAATCTCTTCAGTAAAATGAATGGAACACTACAGCTGATTGACCTTTGCTTACATCTGTAAAAACAATACGCTAGATTTAGCTGCCTCATTCTGAGGACAGCTAGGTGGTAGAAACTCTGACTGACACCAAATCGGTTTGTTTTCAATCCTCGCTTGAGGCATTCGGATGTCTAGTCGCACTGAATCGCTGGGATACAGCGAAACAGAACTATCTGCGAATGATATATATATATATATATATATATATATATATATATATATATATAATATAATTATTTATTTAAAAAAATGATTCCAACAGGCTACATAAGAGTTCTCATGTTTCAAAACAAGAGCCGAAAACTTCAATATAATTAATTTAATTAAAGTAAGCTCAAGCGAAATTGTTTGGGGAATCTACTTTTGGAATTCTACTTTTGTATCGAGCACTATTTAAAAAAAAAAATAACAAAAATACTAAAGAACTTTGGATTATTAACCTAACCAGTCCTTTCCTATTTTCTAAATATTTTCACACACACACACACACACACACACACACACACACACATATACATATATATATATATATATATATATATATATATATATATATATATATATATATATATATATTTATTAGATGGAAAGAGATCGGTAATCCGAATTTTATACAGAACATCTCCATATTCACATTTTCTGTCACTAAAAGCAAAACTTTAAATAGCGGAGAGACGAAAGATGACAACGTCAAAATCTTAATCAAAGATCACAAATTCAACGTCACCGAATTTGAAAGGGTTTTGGTACAATGTATATTATCAGCCACGCTCACAAACACGTATGAAAGTTTGCTATCCAGGAGATACATACGGGTACGAGAAAACTGCACGACGATATCATCTTTTTTTCGATATCTTCGACGATATCATCATGTCAACGTTATCATCATATCATCGATATCATCCGACAAAGGAGGCAGAATATTTAAAATTGAAACCAACATCAACATTGAAAAATTGGAATACCTCCAAGATAACGACATCTACACAAAAACCAATGAACAATCAGTAAGCACAGACTGACAAAGGTTCAACAAAACAGTGAAGACAATACTAAAATATAAAAAAAATACTGGACCAGATTAAAAGATTACCACACCGCCACACCCAAAATATATGGCTTACCCAAAACACACAAACCTCACACACCTATCAGGACCATTGTGTCCGGTATCAACAGTGCACCCCACAAATTATGCAGACCCATTGCAAATGTCCTTATTCCGTCCTTAGGGACCGTCAACGCAATATATATCAAAGAGGCGACTTAATCCAGGGAATACGAAAAATATGGAAAACATTGTTATGGCAGGCCAAAACATGAAATCATGATACACTAACATACCCATACCGAAATGCCTCAATATACAGAGAAAACGCCTCAAAAATTCCAGAGAAAAGCTTCCTCTATCAGTCGAAAAAATTATAAAAATCTGCAAACTAATCACAAACTACTGCTTCTTTGCTTTCAACAATATTCTCGGCAAGTAAAAATTCGGCTTATCACATATCAGCGGTGTTCTAAAATTCTTAGAATCCGGTCCATTTAGACACACCATAACAAACAGCCAAACCTATTAGACATACTATTGAAACTGAATAAGGTTGAACCTGCCACTGAAATCACACACGAATTTGAATCAACTCCGGTTCCAACCACAAACAAAAATAATAACTGGACTGAATTTACTATAAAACCCTTAGGATATGCAGCACAGAATACCTAGAAGAAGAGAGATATATTGTGAAAAGTTTCAAACTTCTCCAGTACCCACATCATTTTACGCCAAAAACGAGCTTAGAAAGATCAAAATTCACAATCCTGCATTCTAAAACCCTTTCCACGAAAATCACTAACACATACTAGGATCGCTACCACCACCTGCAAGACAATCGGAGATATCATAAAGAAGGAAAATAATTATAATGATTTCATTAATGCCAAGCTAATTAAACAAATTATTTTAATGAGAAAATACATTGGAAACTTAATAATAACATTATTACCAAGTGTAAATATACGCCTAAAACATTACATTACATCGCAATCTTTTTTTTTTTTAATCCATTCTGAAAGAATCTAAGTTATAGCTATTTAATACAAAAAGTATATTCCTAAAGACGGATGTCATAAGATTTGCTGCTGTGATGTTTGGCCGAAAAATGACATGATATAACCCCCGCTAGAAAGACAGACGCACACAATTACAAAATACACATTACAATTCGTTACCCATTTAAACATAAAAAAGTTGTTCACACTCCTGCAATCACAGGGAATTATACACAGTTTTAATACACGTGACACGTACTTAACCAATGAGAAGTGACCCAAAGATAATTGAAAATATCATTGTTGTTGGTGATAATATTAAAATCAACAAAAATAACGATGTTCGCAGATCAATGAAGAGAACGAGAGCGCGAGAGACAACCATTTCAATATGGTTAGAATCTTTGTCATGTATTGCATCCCTTAGAAAGAGGAGAGTGCTAAAGGAAAAAGAGCAATAAAAAGAGACAAAAGTACATGAAAGAATCATCAGTTTCTCAACAGACAATTCCCTTGATACTGAAAGTTTTTCCCGAATATAACGAGGTCATGTATATGTATTCTAGAGTTTTTCGACAGAGAGGAAAATTGTCGGGAACAGACAATTCTTTGATAGCAACTGAAGAATTTAAATTAATTTAGCAAAGTGCGAAGTTGTCTTGAGAACGTTTCAAGAAAAAGAATTGACACTAGAGAATCTGAAAAGTATTCCAGAAAATATTGGAAAAATAAAGGTTGAGAGGGCTAGGTGAAATTTTTTTAATGCTTTAATCTTATTTCTTTTCAGTGTACCTGTCATAAGAAGGTTTTTGTTTAGAAGACAAATGCTAAAATAATTATCATTATTTGTCATCAATGGCAATACGAACTGCAAAATGGTGGCTAAGATTAAAGCTTAATGTGGCTTGAAGATTGCCTCCACCCCCGGAAATACATGCAGGAACACCTAACACATGAGCGGTATAGCACTACAAATATCTAGGTATTATGCAACTCGGAGCAACCTCTTTAAGCACTACAAAAGAGTCCAAGCTCCTAAACACCAGTTGAATGCAAAGAGCAGAGAAATGCTAACTCGTTACTTTCTTAATGACAATTCGCATCTACTGACAAGTCAGATCAACTCAAAGTTATGATATTTAAATTCTTAAAGAGTAGGAATGAGAAGGAATCGGTAAACCGTATGCTAAAGAGGAAACAATGGATACATATCGTCTCCAGTTCAATAAACATGGAAGAAATGTATTAGGTTGGTGCAAAAATAATGTCGTTTTCTCACATATGTTACTATGTGATAAAACGACATTATTTTTGCACCAACCTAATAACCCTATAGGATAATTATTTTACTCTTAGTTGAAATGAAGTTCAACTTGCAGCATAATTAAATGTTTGTTCAATGAACACTAACAGTTGCCCGATTTCACATTTAACATTAGAAAATATGACGTAATTAAGCAGACAGGAATTGTCGGTGATTCAGAGACGAGCGGTCGAACGAACAATCAAAAACTGCTAAAACTTTATTTAGTTTCGAATTTTTGCTGCCCAAAGATAGGCAGGGGAAAAGAAATATTTGAAAAGAGCATTCTAGCTTGTAAAAAGCTAGGAAAAAATAGAAATAAACAACATGAAGAAATAAGTACTAAATAGCAAAGAAAAAGAAATAAAAATAAAGATTTTCTATATGGTTTAATGTCTTTTCTTAATGTCGACATCGATAGAGAAACTGGTCATTCTTTTACAGACGAAGGATTTGCATAATGATTAACAATGTCCCTGCTAGACGGAGATATGCATGATCTCCGAAGTTTACTTTATAACTTTGAAAATAAATAAATAAAGAATCGAAAACATGAAATAACATTAAGTAGAGAATACAAGATAGAAAGAAGAAAAAAATAAGATAGTCATGTCAGCAAGGATAATTAAGACTGAAAAGAATACATATAAAACAATGATAAATACATAAATTTATTAATGGGAAAAAAAGCAGATATATAGATAGAGAGAAAGATAAGAAAAAAACATACACATAACGAGACCGCGTGAATAGTGATATAAGATATATAGAAAGAAATCTGTTACATGAAATAGGAATTATGCAAACAATATTTAATTCAAGGAGAGAAAAACGAATAAGAATTTGAGAAAGTATCTGTGGGTCAGAAGTATTAGGGTGTGACAGAAGGGGGAGATAGAGTGAGGGAGAGAGACAAGTAGATAAATGATGAAAAATAAAGAAATAATATAGAAGTAGGGGAGAGAGAAAGAACAGAAAGGTGAATACAGTGTGTGTGTGTGTCTGTCTGTCTGTCTGTGTGTGTATATATATATATATGTGTGTGTGTTTATATATATATATATATATATATATATATATATATATATATATATATATACAGATCATAACCCCCCCCCACACACACAAAAACACACAAATCACTCACATACATGAACGCACGCTCATATACGGGATACACGGGGATATATATATGTATGCACACATTATATAAATATATATATATATATATATATATATATATATATATATATATATATATATATAAAAGTGAACATAGTGGCCTGACGATTGAATATAGCATGAAACAGACTGTCGCCCCTAAGTGTTGACTTCTATGTTCACTTTTATATTTACACACGCTCTATCTCTGATATTGAGCACTTTATTCCATAAATATAGCACACCTTAAGACTATATTTCTTTATATATATATATATATATATATATATATATATATATATATATATATATACGCATGTTGACAAAACAGGGGAACTACTCACGAGCACGCACCCAAACCCCACACAATTTAGGAATTACGTGTGTGTGTAGGTACGTATGTGTGTGTATGTATGTGTATGTGTGAATGTGTATACTGGTTCCATGTAGCTTGGGAATATGTGTGTATATGTGTGTGTGTGTGTATGTGTGTGTATGTACTGATTTCTTGTGGTGGGTTGGTGTGTATGTGCGTATGTATGTGTATACGTGTATATGTACAAATGAGTTTACTAATTCCTAAGACAGTATATGTATGGAGGGGGAATATACGCACGTATATATACACGCATGCTGAGAGAAACACACAAAAATGGAAACAGATCCAAGAACACATAGGGGTCAGTAAAACATTAAAAGATAAATGCCGATACGTAATTCCTCATTTCGCTTGGACCAACCTTAATTGTTTTATGACCCTTCGCGCAGGACTCTTCATTGCTAATTCAAGAAAGAAATTCAGATTACTAACACAGAAAATGTCTCATATCGAGAATATTTAACATTGAAAAACAAAAGAAAAAATTAATTATATTTAATAATATATGGAAATCTCAGCTTTTACCTGAAGACGGTCACGAGACCAGAAACACGTGTAGTAAAATTATGTAAAACAAAGCATAATATTTTTTCTAAATAAATCCACATTACAACCAAAAACGTTTACGGCACCTATCTTCTCTTCTTTTTAATATACATACTTTTTCTCTCGTTGGAACCACTACAGCCTCTTTCTCTGATATATATATATATATATATATATATATATATATATATATATATTAGTGCTATCACCCGGGTTATGTTGAACTAAGAGCAATTATGAGGTGGTTCCGCTCCCCTCAAAATCTTCAAGATCCCAAATAGCGGCCTTGTTGACAGATGTAGTTTATCGTCATACCAAGGACTGGTTGGGAAGGAAATCCCCATCAATACTGGAAAGAGCGATAACAGCTACTGGAATTGAGAAAGCTATTTCCTGAAAATTTTATTTAAGAGAAAGATATTTGAAATCTAAATCGACAGTACTGGCTGGTCGGTTAATTAATGGCAAATATATTCTTGTGAGGAAACAGCTAACATTACCATAACCGGTTTATATTAAATATGTTTTTGCTTAAGGGAAGTTTGATTGACAACAATATAATTTAGAAAAATAATAAATATCTATGTTTTAGAAGTTTTAGCTTATGTGATTATTGGGGTATCTATCTATCTATCTATCTATATATCTATATATATATATATATATATATATATATATATATGTATATGTATATATATATATATATAGAAAGAGAGCGACGAATAGTAAGTAAGTATGTAAGAGCGTGGGTGGTGTGTAAAGAATAATAATTACAACAGAACGATCGACACAGTTGGATGGCAAAATAAGAGGAAAAATTGATACATGTACAACATTTCACAGCACAATTAAGAATGAGATGTACACAGATCTAAATGTTACTCTCCGGAAATATTCAACAGATGTGACAGATGGTAAACAAAGCAAAAAAAGAACTTGTTTTGCAGAAAAATAATTTTATAACTTTACTGATAAACAGAGAAGAAAAAGAAGAAATAAAGCATCCGATCCCATAACAGAAGAAAAGTAGAGACAAATGATTATATATATATATATATATATATATATATATATATATATATATATATATATATATATATATATATATACATATATATATATATATATATATATATATAGAGAGAGAGAGAGAGGGAGAGAGAGATAATGAGAACTATCTCATCAAATAATTTAGACAAATCTTGTCTACTTATTCTCAGTTTCAGTTTGATCCTTTCATATTCACGGACAACATTTTTGATCCGTTACTGTATGAGACAAAATCGCCGTCCTGATACATTTTACTTAATTTTTCCAAGTATTTCGACATATCCCAATATCATAATCAGTATATTGTCTATTGATGATGATATTGTGCTATGAAAACAAGGCTCCCAGAATCTACGCATGTATATGAAACCATGCAGCCAAATTGCACGCATATATATATATATATATATATATATATATATATATATATATATATATATATATATATATATATAATCAGGTAGAGATATGTAAATTGTCCTCATTTTATACTTTTTGTTTCGCGAAAGCACCTTATTTGTTTTTGATTTTGTCAGTTGGGCAATGTTTATGAGGAATGTAGCCCCAAGGTTCAATTTACTCCGCTAGAAAATTGCGAATGACATGCTGTTCTTCTTAGAAGATCCAATATGAACATTTCAGAGTGTTTGTGTGTCCATTGCAGAGGATTCGGAAAGATTTGGCTGAGTCTAACAATGATCACTAGTGATGGCGAAGTTATGCCTCCAATCATCTTCAACAGGGTATCAGACACAGCACGAAGGCCGATATCAGGTGCCTCGAGAAGTTTTTTTAACCGTGGGTCAAAAGGGTAGGTGCTAGATTATTCTATTATACTATTTCTAGTAACAGGTCTCTGAGTCTTGACACACTAGCAGAAGAACACATAAATTGTTGTCAGAAAATATCTCAACCACATCACCCCTTACATCTTACTAACTCCCCAGAGAGCACCAGTAAGATTATTACATGTGGGGCTAAGATGAACGATAGAGCAACAAAACTTTTAACACCAATGATGAGCTTTATTTAAGGAACATTTTAGGTTTCACTAAATAAAATGAGAAAAACGCCAAGAAGAGTTGCAGGAGATTCCGAAGTTGTCGAATTCTATTCGAATACATTACATTCACTTTCGTACTAATATCCTATTCTTCTCGAGCTATGGGTAAATAGCAGGACATAATGGGTTCTATAACCTTGGATGGTGATTGTTCTGCAGCAGAAATAACTAGCATTCTACTGTGGGAAAAAATGTCTGCTTCGTCCGTCATATATTGAATTATACATTATATATATATATATATATATATATATATATATATATATATCTTCGAACAATTCCAAAACTATGTATCTGATCAGAATTTAAAACACTATTCTAATTCAGAATCAGGCATATATAAAATATATTGCCAAAACGGTTCCTCACAATATATTAAAGAAACATGCAGAAATTTAAGCAAAATATCTCTGAGCTCAAATTGCATATACATACAAATTTCTCAAATGCACTAGTCTTACAGAGAAAATAAATTCAACCACAAGACTGATATGAATAATGCAACATTTATTTAAAAGAAATTAATTAACTCAGAGAGAAAAATATCTAGAGAGTCTCTATCGAACCTAATCAAAAAATAAATCTACGCTGAGATTTCTTCCCAATACAAACACACATACACACCCCCATATATATATATATATATATATATATATATATATATATATATATATATATATATATACATATATATATATATATGTATAAATATATATATATATATATATATATACATATACATATATATATACATATATACATATATATATGTATAAATATATATACATATACATATATATATACATATATATATGTATAAATAAATATATATATATATATATATATATATTTATACATATATATATATATATATATATGTATGTATGTATGTATATATATATGAGATCAATTGTAGATCAAATATCGATCAAAATTCGACAGTATAATGAAATAAAAGAACACAAAGACAGAGAGAAAACAGGCAAAAAAGAAAACACTGATATGTTCAATTATATATATATATATATATATATATATATATATATAAATATATATATGTGTGTGTGTGTGTATGTATGCATGTATGTATTACTTGGATATACCTCATTTAGTGCTGCTTTACCAGCATTTAATTTATAGATCTTTGTTTTTTTCTCGTGTTTTCAAATACCTTTCAACCATCTGATGAATATTCATGAACGTTCTTAAATGTAAAAGGAAGATAAACCAATGAAATGCTTGCTTTTGTATAAAAATACGGGCAACAAAATAAATCTTACGTTTGCCTTGATAAATTCCCTCAGATGACGAAACGCATCGGCTACGTAGTTTTACCTCTTGTTTTTTTTTTTTTCATTGTTTTCCTTTACATATATATTCCATCTGGAAATAATTTGCGCACACACACATACAAACGCACACACACGCACCCACACACACATATAAATATATATATATATATATATATATATATATATATATATATATATATATATATATACATATATATATATATATATATATATATATATATATATATATAGATAGATAGATAGATAGATAGATAGGTAGATAGATAGATAGATAGATAGATGAGGATATTTTTTAAATCATTTCACCACAAGAAAGGCAGGGATGCCAGTAGCCTGAAGGAGTGAAAGTGAAAGTTTTTATTGAGAATGATAGCAAAGGACAATAAGATGAGCGTGATTCAAGAAGATAAAAATAAGGATTGACGTTGCACTTACTTTTTGAAGATTATAGTTATCTCGGAAGCAAGGAAACGGAAAGTGGAAAGTGCTAGGTAAAGAAAAATTTTGGAGTAGAGTTGGTGATGGCATTTCACATCTTCAACAGTAACATTGTGGGTCGTAGATGACAATCTAGTAGCATGCCTAAATGCATATATTCCGGGAATCAGAGGAGAAAATCTCGCCAGGGCGTTTGCAATGAAAATATTTGTTGAAAACTCAAAGAAAAGCCGTGTCACATCGGCGATAAATTGACTGAAGTCGAGATGATTGGTCAGCATCGATTACATTGCAGATCCTTCTTTGGATTTTGCATGAATCTCTAGATTTATAACAGGAAAGCCAGAGTAGATACAACAGTATTCCATGCATGGACCAATGGTAGATTTGTAAATGTGCAAGACGGCTTCTGTCAAGAAAGAATTTCTGGCACGACACAGTGACCTAGATTTCCTTGCAGTAGATGTAAATATAGATTCGATGAAGTCGCTCCACTAAATGTTAGCGGAAAACCTGAGCCAAAGAAAGCGTAGTGTGTTGTTGTCAGCCATGATGATGAATGTCAGAAAACATTCTCTGTGTTGGTTAAATAAATGCAGTTGTATTTTGAAGGCGTTAAAACTACAAGCCATTTCTTCGCCAGTTAACCACAGACTGGATAATATATTCAGGAGCTGCTGTCAGGTTTATTTTTTCTAGGGAATTTGCTAATCAAACAGAAATGTTAGTGCCATCTATATAAATACATAGTTAAGGAGTAATGACCTCGAGCTGATTATTGATGAAGATCAGTATCATCGTAGAACCTTGGGTAGAATCTAGCACTCTTATGAAAGGACCTGCAAGGTTGCCTGTTTAACATCATATTCTTTATACGGCTGGACAGGAGCGATGGGACACAACCAAATATCCGTCTCTGACACCGTAGTCCTGGATATGATAGAACGCCAGCAGCCAAACCCTGTCAAACGTATTCGAGATATCTAGTCTCTAGATTCGCCGTTCTTATCTAGAGCTTGATATACAAATTTGGTGATGTCCTTAATATTAGGTTGGTGCAAAAATAATGACGTACTAATGTCGTTTTTTGACGTATTTTTAACGTCAGAAAACGACATTATTACGTCATTATTTTTTGCACCAACCTAATACATTAGCGGTAGGTCTGGACGAAACGGAAGCCATACTGTTTGTCCGAAAACAGGCAGCTAAATGTAAGATACTTAATCTCTTTCGCATTGATTAGAGCTTCGAATACTTTTTTTCTGAAAAAGGTAATTTGACGGGTCAGAATATTCTCCAGAGTTCTTAAAAACAAGAACTATAGAGGAGGTTTTCCAACAAGCTGGAAAGAAAATTTTCAAAATATTAAGTAGAAAGGACAATGTTAATAGGAACATCAAAACGAAATAGATGGAGATTAATGTATATTGGAGCAGCATGCTTTCATTTAAACATCTACTGTTAAGCATAACAGACAATTTTTAGATTTTCCTGCGTTCCTACGTCTCTGTTTCCTGGGGGTAAGGAGATCTCAAAATTATCCAAATTGTCGATTATTACAAGCCAGTTACTTAGACATATCCAGGGGGGTGTTAATTTCTCTTCATGTATTGATTTTTAAGATAAATTGTCCATAAATACTCCGACAAACATTCAAAACAACACAAAAATAATGTATAACTGTAAGAGTTAACAGACGAAGAGAAATTAACACTCCCTAAAACAAGGCCTGAAAATGGCTAAAGTAACCGAAAGCGCTTGAGACAATGAAAAATTTCGGTACTCCCCCCCCACACACATATATATATATATATATATATAAATATATATATATATATATACATATATATACATATATATATATATATATATATATATATATATATATATATATATATATATATATATATATATATATAAATTGTTAGAGGTACAGAAACGTTATATTGCAAGGAATAGATACAATTTATTTCGTAG
>OZ010591.1:80898071-80940571 GCA_963932145.1 Acanthosepion lycidas | reverse complement strand
ATATATATATATATATATTTATATATATGGAGAGAGAGAGAGAGAGGGGAGAGAGAAAGAGTAAGAGAGGGAGAGAGATGAAGATCCTGCTTTTGAGGAAAAAATATTACCAGAAATAGATTTTTGACAATACAAAAATATTACCAGGAAATATCTCTCTCTATCTCTCTATATATATTCGTCTAGATAAAAAGAAAAACAATCCAAAATTTCCAACACTCCTTTGTCGTGCGCATGAGAATTCTATCAATATAATAATGTTAGTGCGATGAAATCATACTCAATGGCGAAAAGCATCACAAGTAAACTTATTCAATCTTGTCATACAATTCCGCCTACACACACACACACACATATATATATATATATATATATATATATACATATATATATATATATATATATATACATATATATATATATATATATATATATATAAAGTCTGTTTTTTTTGTCTGTGTGACTGCAGACACAAACACACACAGACACAGACACACAGCAAAAAACAGTTTATTATACATTGAAATTAATAACGCCCAGCTTACAGAGTTATCAAAAACAGAGTAGAATGAACAATTCTATTTCTCTCCCTACCCCCTTTCTCTCTCTCACTCTATATATATATATATATATATATATATATATATATATATATATATATATATATATATATATGTATATGTATATGTATATGTATATATATATATATATATTAAATATATATATATATATATATATATATACATATATATATATAGAGAGAGAGAGTGAGAGAGATATGATATGTTGATTTCGAAACCCATTTCTCAACCTCTCTCTCCCTCTCTCTCTCTCTCTATATATATATATATATATATTATATATATATACATATATATATACATATATATATATATTATATATAGACATATATATATATACATATATATATATATATATTTATATTATATATATACATATATATATATATATATATATATATATATAGAGAGAGAGAGAGAGAGAGAGAGAAAGAGAGGTAGAGAGAGGTTGAGAAATGGGTTTCGAAATCAACATATTATGGTGACTGTCAATTACACATCGAAAGCAAATTTTCTTTTTGTGGACACGCTGTCTCTCTCTACTCAGTATCTTTATCTCCACCGATTAATACTGATATTTAACGCAGACACCCAAATATACAGTGCGTGCGTGCACGTAAGTGTGTCTGTGTGTGATAGGATGTTGAAAATTGATCTACCGAAATATCTTAAAAAATAACGGTAAATTATAATTTGGGACAGTCATATTTCAAGGCTTGAACACATTTTAGAATGAATTCACAAGCGGGCACACGCGACTGCAAACACAAAGTCACACAGAGACATAAAAAAAAAAACAGTTTAATATACAATGAAATTAAGAACGCCCAGCATACAAAGTTATCAAAAATTAACAGAGTAGAAACTCAAACACGTTTATACATTAAAAACGACGTTTATAGAAATAATATATAATTTCTGATTAAAAAAAATATACAATATCTACTCATTTTTATAACTGTAAACTGTTTTCTTCCTTCACAGAGGGACACTTGTCCTGATCCTGCCGGAGACTGCATTTTTCTTTAATAAGATTACTTGAATAGTCATGTCAGTAGACGAAAATGAATTAATATCCTGCTTATTAAATAAATGGAGCCTTTAGTCAAAAATAAATATCCACAAAAATAACGTTAGATTGATAAAAAAAAAATGTAAATTCAACGTATGCGTCTGTCCAGGGTTTGATCAGGATGCTTTGAGAAGCGTGCAACCACCTCTTAATTGCTGAAGTTCCCGCGTCCACCCAATCCGGGGTGGTAGCACCTGTTAGGATCCCAGCTATAGGCAAAAACTTAACCCAGAAACTGAGTTAATAAGCATTATGAAAGTGTAAAACTAGGTTTTAATAGCAGAAATAATTTGTAAAATTTATTACCAGAAATAAATACCAGAAATCCCACCTATCCCTTCAGGGGGGCGCGACAGGCTTCCCCTCCTTCTTCACATGATTAACTGCACCTAACACTCATGCCACCATTCAGCCAATGGGAGCTCAGCGGCATGGGTGTGGCCAGACTAGCCTCGGTTTAAAAAATCTTACTCAAAGAAAAAAAAAATTATCTTCCTTTTTCTTTTTTTTTCTTTTTTTTTTCTTTCTCTTTCTTTCCTTCTGCCCGAGAACTAACCATTGGACTTTTATCTTAGCCAAAAGACTTTATCACCCGGGGCCTTCGCCAAACAAGTGGGTGGTCAATTGGACATATTTGCATTCTGTCACTAATTAACTGTTCCGATAAAATAGTTTTGCTATCATAGCCAGCCCTGACAGAGGCTCCTCTCAATGATATTCTGCATATAGACAAAGGCTTAATCTTTCCTTCATGGTGGTCAGCGGTCATTTTTGTTTTTCGGTCAACGGATGACCTATTTAATTTTTATGTCTTTAGAATTCTGCGGGAGGTCGCTTGTCCAACTTGAAATGTTTACCATTGCCATGGCAGATTGGATATATCTTATTCGCCACCCCGTAACATAAATCAGATTAAATCCGAAACATCTGCGACCTCACTCCTCTCGCCAATGAGAATAAAACTTTTAGCCTCTTTCTTTGGCAAAAAGAATAACGTCGCTTCGTGTCCTTTTCGTGATGGCTTCTTATCACCTAAATTTAATTCTCGCCTTTCTTTTTTCTTCTTTCTTTCTAGCGACGTAAATAGTGTCATACCAGGAAATTCAAAGTAGTCGGCATTAAATGACCCATTGAGGTTGATATGCCGTAAAACAAACCAAATCAACAGATGTGTAATGAAATGAAACCCCGGTCCCAAAAAAATTGTTTTTACCTGCTTTTTAAAAAGAAATTTTGGTTTCATCTTGTTCTTTATTAATCAACTTAACAATTTCTGTTTTAAAGAAACGTAGATGTTTCTTTTATTTTTATTTGAAAAAATAATAGTTAATAAGTTCCTTATCGTTTCATGATAGGTGTCAGAAAATGGCGTCGATTGGTGGCTGGAAAAGTAAATATTCATAATTTTGAGGTTATTTTTAGGGTTATTAATTTCAAACAGTAAGAAATATCATGGTAGGCCGTATATGACAAAATATTCGCGACTGTATACCCTGAAGCCAAGTTACGTTTTGCCACTTCATATATATATATATATATATATATATATATATATATATATATATATATATATATATATATATATATATATTAGGTACTTTCATGAGATCGCTAAAAAAAGAGCATAGCATGATGAAAAAGAAGCCAAAGTTGATGAAAACAAAATTTTAGCGTCGAAATGTTTATGTTATTATTGAGAGGAAATATCAAAATATTTTTAAATATTATTAAATTTTTTTAAAAATTTTAGAAAATTGTAAATTTTGATTAAAAAAAACCTTGTTTCTCTTTTTATCAACCGAACCAATAAAATAACAGAAAATTTGTGACCCATTAATTTGGAAAATCTTGCAAAAATAAAAATAATTTTTGGATTTTAGTGAAACTTTCAGAAACTATTCACAAATGATGACACTTATTATAAATACCTTTTATTTTTAGTAAAGTCATGGCAGAAATATTTTTTTCATATGTATTACCTCCTCTAACTAATTGTACGAAAAGTCTATAATTTCAATTTTGAGGAGATTAATGATTATATTAGTTAAAAGCACAATGCTTTGAGAAAACAAAATCATGTTTTTGTTTTTGTTTTTGTTTTTTTTGTTTTTTTGTTGGAACCCCCCTACCTGAAAATCGTCTCTGAAGTGTAACATACAAAACTCAATAAAACAAAAATATTTTTTCATTTCAAAAGCTTTTAATAGCTTTTATTTATTTCAATGAGCATGGACAATATTGTCTGAAGGCAAAAAGATATTTCGATGAAAAATGAATTTTTAAAACAATTATTTGTTATTTCTGAAATATATATATTTTTTTACATTGTTGCTAATTCTTTTAAAATTAGGGAAAAGTTTGTAGAACTTGACAAATGTTGTTATTAAGTAGATATATATTTACAAATTATAATTTCTAAAGATTTTTAAAAACTAACGATCCCTCTTATTTTAAAAAAAATTAATTTGTGTTAATAATTTTTACCAAATGAAATCTACGGAAATCGGAAGTATCGTGCGTGCAATAAATAAAAAACATCAGCAGTGCAGCACTTGTATCTTATTTTTTTAATAGTCTTTATAATTTCTCCAGATAGTATCAACAAACTTATGGTACAGTACATAAAAAAAACAAAAACAAAAAAAAAACGGAATGGCGAAAGTTTTTTACTATAATTATTACAAGGTAGTACTTAAGCAAGTCCGCTTAAAAAAATATGTCCATTTTGTCCGTCCGTAGGGGAACTCGAATCTCACGTCAGCTGTCAATAATTGATAGCCGGCATCAATTCGCACTTGTCAATTCAAGCGTGGTTCAAATCGGCTCTATTTTAGCTTAAAAAACATTTTTCTACGAATAAAGTAAGTAAAAGTTTTTTTTTTAATTATTTTAAATAAACATCAAATTTTCTAAATTTTTTCGAATAATTAATTTTTAAACGAATTTTAAACGAAGAATTTAACTTATTTTTCAAATTTTTTTTAAAATGGCTTAAATCTATTTTTTTCGTTATTTGGTAAACAAGATTTGTAACTAAAATTTTGAACATGTATAAGTAAAAAATTTCAAAAAATATTCAAAAAATACTTTAGTGTGTCTTCTCAATAATGAAATATACATTTAACACGAAGACATCTTTTTGATTAATTTTCAGACCGTTCTTGTCATACTATCGATTTTCATGAAGTTACCTAATGTATATATATATATATATATATATATATATATATATATAGATAGATAGATAGATAGATAGATAGATAGACAGATAGAGTTTAAATAAAGTCAATACTTCTTCTGTAATAAGCGAAAAATTATATGAATTATATAATTAAACACAATTAATATATAATTTACAAATTAGCATAATTAAAATGAATATAAAGATATTAAAATAAATCGAATCCTACACAATGATAAACACATATATTTCCGCATACATATACCTATATATACATATATATACTTATATACTCAAAGTTACATTAAATGTAAGCGTATGTATGTAAGTACCATCATGAAATAATTTTCTTTGTAAATATTTATGCATTCGTTTTCTACAGTAAAATGACGATGTAAAAACATTTATAAATAAATGTAAACATATGCAGATATAGTTATTTTGCACGCGGTATTATAAATTTTATGCGGGTATCCGATTTATACATTAATAAAAATACTGCACATTGAATATATATATATATATATATATATATATATATATATATATATATATATATATATATATGAGAAATGCAAAGTACCTTCGAGATCAGGTCACTGAATCTTATATCCTCAATGCATTGGAGAGGAAAAAATTGAAGCAATGGGCCGGAGAGAGATTTTGCAGCAATCTCTTTTGTTTTTCAGATCTACTCTCTTGCTTGAAGCCTGGCCTCGGTCAATGCTTTCAGAAAAGTTGTAAGCCCATTTAGCTAAGGGATGATCTTCGAAACGGGCGAAGAGCAACGGCTGATAGGATTAACTCTTGTCAGGTGTAAAATGCTTTGCTGATCTTTTAAATCTTTGACTTGCTCAAGGATTTTGTGCATTGTGGATAATGCTTTTTTTTTCTCGTTTTATAAGATAAATGTTTCATCTTCTTTTAAAAAAGATAAAAAGACGGACAATGATGAATATGTATGTATTTTAGTAGTTAATATACGAAAAGAAACAGGCAAGTTAGATAGGAAATATGAACTCATCCATGAAAAAAAATGATGAAAAAGAAGTAAAGTAGGGAATGAATAGATTTGTCAAAAAATTATTCATAAAAGTGAATCGTAATTGATATTTGTTTACATAGTTTTATTTTTGTGTAATATCATCCGCAAAATTATATTCACACAGGCAAGCAGACGAAATCACATTGCTTGTGCAGGGATACTTACACACTAATAAATACTCGGGTGTAGACACACAAACACGCACATACAAACACACACACAAACACACACACATATGCATTTGTATATTGGCAGTTGAACACATACGAAAATGTATGTGCGTCTGCCTGTGTGTGTGTGTCTGTATGTATATGTGTATATATATATATCTATCTATCTATATATATATATATATATATATATATATATATATATATATATGTGTGTGTGTGTCTGTGTGTGTGTCTGTGTCAGTGTCTGTGTGTTTGTGTGTGTGTGTCTGTGTTTGTGTCTGTGTGTTTGTGTCTGTGTATACATACATAGAAAAACCCATATATATGTGTGGGGGTAATGTAATACAGATAATATAATAATGTTTATATATGTGTGTCTGTTTATATATTATATTTTAAGTGAAAGGGGAGTGTAATTAATGAGAGAGTGGACTGTAATGAGTGTATGAATATATGTGTAGGGTGTAATACGAATATATATATATATATATATATATATATATATATATATATATATATGTGTGTGTGTGTGTGTGCATATATATATATATATATATATATATATATATATATATATATATATATATATATATGATTGTGTGTATCGGGATGTGAATATATGTACCTGTGTGTGAGTGTGTTTGTCTGCATGCGCGTACATATGAGTTCGTGTGTGTGATTATCACGAGCCTATTTTTTTTTTTAACTCTTTATTTTGGTTAGTATATATTCATATATACCACTCCCGTGGCAGCAGCCGTATGTTTTGTAAATGATGCAATCATATTGGAGCTTATCGTTCTACAATCATTTTTTGAATGCTAAATTTACCTTCGCCTAGGCTAATTGCCAACCAAGACTATAGTGCCTTGTCTACCCATTTATGTTCCCATATCTACGTATGTATTCATATATTTCCCAAGGTTATTTGCCCCCACTTCACCAGTGCGCATCTACTTTCACAATCAGTGTACAGTTCGATCAAACGCATTATGTAGTATGACAATCAAAATTTGAGTGCTTGATACAGTTACATTTTAAGATATTAATTATGCATAGTTGCATTATTATGTTTGACACACACACACACACACATATATATATATATATATATATATATATATATATATATATATATATATATATATATATATATTATAGTCCAGATAAAAAGAAAAACAAATTAAAATTTCCAACACTCCTTTGTTGTCACATGTGTAGTTCTACCAACAAAATTATGTTAATGCGATGAAATCATATTCAAGGGTGACAAGTGTCACAATATATTTTTTTCAATTTTGTCATACAATTCCACACACACAGGCACACACACACACGCGCGACGCGGGCCTGCGTGTGCGTGTGCGCGTGTGTGTTTATAAGTCTATTTTGTGTCTGGATGTGTTTGTAAATTATTTTAGGCTAGATTCTATCTAAAAGGAACAAAATGAATGAAAAAGCAAGAAGAAAATATTTGCTTCGACTATTGTCCTCAGAGGAACGATATCTCGGAAAATTCAGGCTTTATTTGCTTGCGTGTGCTTTTCTACAAAGGCAATGATGTCATTTTTATTTTCCAAGCATATTAAATTTGCAATTATATATATATATATATATATATATATATATATATATATATATATATATATTTTTATACATATATATATTTATATATATATATACACACACACACACACACACACATATATATATATATATATATATATATATATATATATATATATATATATATATATATATATATATATACATACTCACAAACTTAATATATAATTTGTGTGTGTGAATGTGTGTTGTCTCCCTAAAAAGGAATAATGTTACAAATACACAAAAGAAAAAAAAAATATTTAAGAAAATGAAGAATAAATTAATAAAATATCAACGTCATCAACAGAGAAAATTAAAACAATTGACATTACATTTGAATTTTTGAAGATCTCACCTTGGGAAGCAAGAAGTCGAGAGAGACATCCGCAAGCAATAAGCGAGAGAAATTAAAACTGTTGTCATAGAACTTACGATTTCATCTTGCAATTTAAACTGTAAAATTTTGAAACCTTTCTGCCCAACTAGTATTAGGTTGGTGCAAAAATAATGTCGGTTTTGGACGTATTTTTAACGTCAAAAACCGACATTGTTTTTGCACCAACCTAATATCATGCTTAAAGTCATCACGTTTAG
Organism: Acanthosepion lycidas; assembly: GCA_963932145.1. NCBI lineage: Eukaryota > Metazoa > Mollusca > Cephalopoda > Sepiida > Sepiidae > Acanthosepion > Acanthosepion lycidas. The sequence continues at coordinate 80,932,317 of OZ010591.1, read as the reverse complement.
TTATCAAAGGTGAAATCCTATCAGAAAAATTTACATGAATATATTATGTTTGAATCGGTGTTAAGCTTAGGTATTATATTGATATGTATAAGAAAAGTAAAATATTATCAGACGTAGATTATATTCCAAATAAAGTGACTACTCTTAATGTACCGAATTTTTTACAAATAACTATATATATTGTGTAATCTCATGTCGACATTAAGCTTCAGCAAACATGGATGAAAAGACCCGCAATAAGATATAATGTCAAAAGGGTTTTTCCCCATATCATCGCTTTTTTAACTATCTTCTCATTTCGGAATGGTTATTGTTTTCATTACCGATGTTTTGAATTGGAATAGAATCTATACACATGATGAAATTAATTTGTATATTTTGTGTTCTTGCGAATTTACAACAAATTATTAAAGTCTATTTGTTTATTAGAATTCTTATTTACAAACGTAAATCTATATTTACATAATTCTAAGAAAATTAATACAATTAGAAACAATTCAATAAAATCATTTATTCATAAAATCATAATCATTGACTAAATTACTAAAAAAATATGCAGTAGCAATAAGGTAATCTTAATTATTTACAATTTTATAAAGTTTCAAAAATTTGACAATTAGCCGATGTTATGCGAACCATTGGAACAAATAAAATGATAAATAATTTGTGCAATGAAAGAATGTAATAAATAGTGTTTATTACTTTTTTGACATTGGGAATGTTCATCGTGTGGTTTAAAAGAAAGGTTTTATTACAATACTAATACGGCGGTTAAAACTGCCGAAAAATTGAGGTACATATAAAAACGTTGTCTTGGGAAACAAACGTAATATTGTCTCTGGGTCTGATTGCGGGCAAGTGTATCCATGTACTCATATTCTTCATTCACACATATATACAAATTTCCTATAATTATAAGCACACTTATTTATGCATTTATATTAATGCCTATGAAAGAAATTAGGTTACACCCACCACACGCACAATATATATATATATATATATATATATATATATATATATATATATATATATATATATATATATATATAACCTTATTTCTTATATATATATAAATATATATATCACCTTCTTTCTTATATATATATATATATATATATATATATATATATATATATAACCTTATTTCTTATATATATATATATATAACCTTATTTCTTATATATATATATATATATATATATATATATATATATATATATATATAACCTTATTTCTTATATATATATATATATATATATAACCTTATTTCTTTTATATATATATATATATATATATATATATATATATATATATAAGTTGTCTAATAATGTAATGAAGTGCCTTTACGTTAGTTATATATGTTTACTCATATTTGCTGCATATACCGTCGCACGAATTTAATGAAAATGAAATTATAACATATCTATAATTCAGCGAAGAAATTAGTTAAAAAGCTTAACAAGAAGCTTAAGAAGCTTAACAAATAATACAATCTTCCCGGAAAATGAATAGCCATATTAGTTAATATTACCGGAACACATATATTGTGAAATCGGATTTGCGCCTTTTAAAATATATTGAATTGTTAAGCAGCCACAATTTGTCAGTCGAATCGAATGGCAATTAGATACAAATATACATGTGCCTATAAATGTGTGTATGAACACACACACACGCACATATATATATATATATATATATATATATATATATATATATATATATATATATATATATATATTTAAATTAAAAGGTGCAAATATAATTTATTCATGAATCATTCATACAAAAAATATATAGAGCTTAATGATTTAAATGGCGAGAATACTTCTACGCAAACAATCTAAATAAGATACATCAACCCCGAAACTGTATATGAATGATATGATCCCCGTATATAAATTCCAGTTGCATAAGGTCTTTTTAATTTTACAAGCTTTCGTCTGTTCCTACAGACATCATCAGGTATGGAAGTTAATTTTCTTCTAGTGTTTAATTCTAAAGTAATAAGTGGATAACGAAAATATTTGTTTTTTGTATGAATGATTCATGAATTTATAAATTATATTTGCACCTTTTAATTGAAATTAAAATAATTGATCCAACGTGCAACTCTCGGATAATAAGTGTGACATTACTGTAATTATTGAACAATATAGTTCATGTCATATTCACGGAAAATCTACCAGTAAAAAAGAATTCTCGTATTGCTATATTTGTACAAAAACACACAACCATAAAATTTAAATTCAAACTCAGCGTTGCGACCGCACGTTCCAAAACAATAACACATTTCTTATAGCATTTTTTCGGATTACATCTATATTTAAATCATTAACCTCTATATTTGTTTTTTGAATGAATGATTCATGAATTTATATATATATATATATATATATATATATATATATATATATATATATATATATATATATATATGTACATACATACATATATATATATATATATATATACAGAGAGAGAGACCGAGAGAGAGAGAAATATAGATATATATATATTTCTCTCTCATTCTCTCTCTCTTTGTATGTGTATATATATATATATATATATATATATATATATATATATATATATATATATATATATATATATATATATATCTTTCTCTCATTCTCTCTCTCTCTCTCTATATATATATATATATATATATTCGGTGAATGTTAGGGTAATATTTGTTACCCGTCCTGTTCTCTCTTCCATTCTTAAGGATGTCCCCCCTCCGCCATCATGTTAATTCAGTGATTTATCAATATAAGTGTAGTTTTGGAATCGACTATGTAGTGAGGGCGTCCGAGCTTTTGGATTCGAGAATAAAACAAAACTTACCGACCAGGATTTTTAATCTGGCTCGAGGAAGAGCCAACTAACGAATTCTTCTGGCTCTGCCATTGATGAGTATGTAATAAATAGCAGGAAATGTGTGGTTGATTTTAGTGCGGACCATTTTTCGTTTTTATCTAGGTCTCACTCCGCATTTCACCTCAAGGTTCTAGAGTCCTTATATATCAGATCCCGTGGGCCGTCCCTTTTGTAAACAGAGCGAATGCTTATTTGGTCTGAATGTTAATTGACTCTAGCTTTCTTGAAATTCATTTTTTTTATTCCATTCGATTCCATTCTTTAATATAATATACACGCTTTTATATTATTTTTTCCCCGAAAAATGAACTTGATAAGTCCTGGGATGGAACTGGCTAGTTTTTTTAGGTTTTTTAAAAAAAGTGTGCCTTGTAAATTTTGCCTTTTCCAAGCTATTATTAAATTCTGTACCACAAAATCTTATTTAAATATACATACACACACACACATATATATATATACATATATATATATATATATATATATATATATATATATATATATATATATATATATATACATTTCTCTCATTCTCTCTCTCCATATATATATATATATATATATATATATATATATATATATATATATATATATATATATACAGCAAAAGTTAATTTCTTTATTAACTTTCCAGAAACTCCTGCATCCTATTGTCATTACTACTGCTTTCAACTTTCTTTAGTGCAAATATATTTTCGGTGAAGTTTTCATAAGCAAATCGACGAGGGACATTTCAAGCCGATTAACGTGAATCTCTAAAAAGTGAATGGGGATTGCTATACAGTATTTGCCTTAGATTTCTTCATATGTTCTTTTTTTAATTAAAATCTATTTTGTGATTATGAATTCATATCTTTTTCATAGGCAGACGTAAAGATGAAAGCCATAATTTCTAGTTAAATGTGAACGATGATGCGGATATATAAGGGAATGATGTTTGGTAATAATATATGATTATAAAAAAAACAGATGGAAAGAAGGAATAAATAGTGAGTAGGAAGAAAAATAATGTAAAAAAAAAAAGTCAAGGAAATCTCATGCAAAATATCGAAGAATTATGGAAAAAAAAGTAGAGATGTTACGAATTCGAAAAGAAAAGGACAGAATTCTGGAGAAGTAGAAGAAGGTAAAATGGAAAGAAAAACAATAAATTTGAAGTTACAACTGAAAATGTTAAACGAATCTCATCATACGATGAAGAAACCGAGAAAGAATAAAAGAAAAAATATACATGATGTGATACAGCCAAAAAGTAAAGAATATATATATATATATATATATATATATATATATATATATATATATATATATATATATATATATATATATATATATATATATATATATTTGTCTTCTTTCTTTTTGATTTAATCATGGTTATGATAAGGATCATCAAATTTCTTACCTTTTGGCTGTATCACATCATATATATATATATATATATATATATATATATATATATATATATATATATATATATATATATATATATATATATATGAATACCAAGAGCCACGTAGAAAATCTATTCCCAGCCGACGCGTTTCGTCCTCTGGAGGAATTTATCATGTTAATAAAGCGTTCATTTTTTTGTCCTTGTTAATGCACAAAGTCGAGGATGTCATTGCTTTATGAAGTCACATTTAAATTTGTAAAAGGTTCATAAATGCTCATGATGCGATTGAAAGGTCAGTCAAAGCATCGGGGGAACACAAAGTTGCAAAAATAGAGCGAGATATATTCAAGACATTTTGAGATTGCAATTAGATTGTTATGGTTTGAAATGGACTCATATGCTACACATCTTGAAATGCATGAAATAATGGATTTAGTGGTTTTCTTTAGATTTTTCCACATATATGCGGTAGTGTATGTTGGCTAGGGAAAATAGTATCTCATTTAGGAAAGGTGAGATTGGCAAAAAAAGTCAGGATGGAAATTTATGATTTTATAAGTTTTGATGGCATCACTCGACAATTATCACTCCGAGTTAATAACTTTTGCTTTTGATGATTGTGGCCATATTTTGGCTAAGATTGTGATCAATTCTATTTCTGTTTATGCATAGTATATTTGTTTATTTGTTATGTATTATGTAACTTCTCGGTGGTCAATTCCATTTCTCTTTATGACTAGTACAATTGATGATTTGATATGTTATGGGGTCCTTTCTCTGTGGTCAATTCTATTTCTCTTTAGGACTAGTACATTTGTTTATTTGATATGTGATGAGGTCCCTTCTCTGTGGTCAATTCTATTTATCTTCATGACTAGTACATTTGATTATTTGATATATTATGAGGTCCCTTCTCTGTGGTCAATTGTATTTCTCTTTAGGACTAATACATTTGATTATTTGATATATTATGAGGTCCCTTCTCTGTGGTCAATTCTATTTCTCTTTAGGACTAGTACATTTGATTATTTGATATATTATGAGGTCCCTTCTCTGTGGTCAATTCTATTTCTCTTTAGGACTAGTACATTTGATTATTTGATATGTGGTGAGGTCCCTTCTCTGTGGTCAATTCTATTTCTCTTTAGGACTATTACATGTGTTTATTTGATATGTATGACGATCCTTTTCTGTGATCAAATATATTTCTCTTCATGACTAGTACATTTGTTAATTTGTTGTGCATAATGTCCCTTCTCTGTTCATAGTTATGTCTTCATAGATGCTCATTTTGCCTCCTCTACAGATACACGCTAAGTTTATTTTCACAGACGCACACACAGGCACACACATACACACACGCACACGCACCAACACACACATACATTTGTTTGATAATGTATTTATTAGTTTGGTGCAACAATATTGACGTAATAATGTCGTTTTTTGACGTATTTATTAACGTCAAAAACGACATTATTACTTCATTATTTCTGCACCAACCTAATAAATACATTATCAAACAAATAGAATAATAATAATAGCAATAATAATGATAATATTAATAATTATATTTTCAATAATAATACACCAATTTGAGCAGCAGGCGTTTTAGAAAAGAAACGGAGAGACAATTTTTAACAATGACATTATTCCGGCAATATGTGCGTCTTCATCCACCTATATGTAAAAATTGCAAACAAGTATAAAACATGGCGGGTATCTTGAGAAAAAGTATGAACTGGTAATGATCACATCAAAACGAATGAAGCGAGGGTAACTTGAATGGAATGCAAATAACACGTGAGTAACATGATGATGAACGTGCGCATATTGAAATTCTCTTTAGATGACTAGAGAGAATGAAACTAAAGTGTTTGATTAATCTGATTTATTTCTGTTGGAATAGTTATGCTAATAATCTTGTTTGTTTTTTTAATAATCTATCCATATAATACTTATCAATATGTATCCATTTATATAATCCCTGTCCCGTTTGACATATTTATACACAAGTAGCAACAATAATTCTTTATTTAAAAGTAAAAATCAGTTTAAAAAATGTATATCACGGGATTCCTATTAACGTTGCTCCCCAAATTTTTACTATTATTATATATTTCTTTTGAATAAATGAATTATAGCATACTATATTCAAGCCAGAGGAGGCATGAATAACGGCTCGGATTGAGAAATCGGAGAGTCAATTTCGAATTTGTGTCAGATCCATTACATTCACTTATGTGCTAATAACCTTGGGAAAATTATAACTCCTCTTCTTCCCCACCCCTGCTAAGTGTAAATAACGGACAGACCGGTTTCTATAGCATTGGATTGCAATTGGTCTATCGCAGAAAGAAATGGCAAACTACTACGAAAAAATAATCCGCCTCGTCAGTCATGTAACGAAAGATACATGATCGACTAAGCGTGTATCAGGAATGGTATATAACGGACTGATATAAAATTACAATTTCATGTATGTATATAATAGAACAATTGAGATATTAAGTTATTCTATTAAATATTTGCATGTAAATCTAAATAAAAATAGAATAAAACTACAATATCTATACGTTTAACACTGGGAATATTTGTTCCTTAATCTAGTCCAAATTATACCAGGATGTAGACGAAGAAATTTAAACTCCCACACAGTCACCACATTGATTCTTGATAATGACTGTGGTGTTGGAAAAAAAGGGCCCAATCAATAACAAAATATGCATTTCTGAGAGTTTATAGAAATATTTGAATTAAATTCTCATAAAAAAAAATTAAAATGCTGATTCATTTTAATCTAACTTGTCTTTATGTACACACACACACACACACACACACACACACACACACACACACACACACATATATATATATATATATATATATATATATATATATATATATATATATAGTCGACTCTCCCGTCGAATTCGGCGTATGAGGGTCTAGCAGATCAGTTCCCAGGAAACCGACAACAGCACATGAGATTTGATTATAGTGGTGAAGGTTTCGTGCACACTTTTTGAAGGGCCGAATTCAGAGACCTGGTGTACTAAGTGACACAAGGTCCCCAAACGACCCTCCGCAGGTTTTGAATTCAGAGTTGTCCTAGACCAATTTACATCCGAGGCTATAGAACCCAGTCTGTCCTGCTTTTTACCCGTAACAGGAGGGAGAAGAAGAGTATTCACACCTTTCCCAAGAGTATTATCACGCAAGTGAATGTAATGGATAATTCGAACTCGGCTCTCCGATTCCTGTTATATATATATATATATATATATATATATATATATATATATATATATATATATATATATATATATATATATATATAATGACCTCATACGTTATGAAATGGACAATGTCCGACAATTATTTATTAAGACATTTTTTTATGTTTATACATTCTTTTTATAAGTACAAATATTTAAGTAAATGCTCTGTTGATATATATATATATATATATATATATATATATATATATATATATATATATATATATATATATATATGTAAAATAACGGAGCCTGATAAAGTAGCCACTGTAACCAGATAAACAAAAAACAACCTAACCATACAAGACTCCATGATCTTGACGTATAACAAACACCCTTACTTTCATCAAAGCAGTAACCCCTCGATAATAATAAAAAAACTAACCCCAGATTACACTTCCATTTCAAAAATATATATGAGTAAAATATTCCGTTGCTTAGTTATTACAAACATCGTTTGAGGGTGAAACTCTCATACAACATTTAAGGATTAATATTGAAAATAAACTGGAATACGGGTGACCAGTTTGGGAACAGTAATATCTGCGTCCAGGTGGATTCATATTTAAGAATTAATTATAATTTCGGCTCTACTTCTGTATCGAACACTTTTTTTTAATTGAAATGAAAACACTAAAGAACTTCAGATCATCAATCTAACAATTCTTTCCCTTTTATATCAATACAAACACACACACATATATAAGTATATAATGTGTAAATGGGAGCCTCTATACCCAGCGCTAATGTGTAAATGGGAGCCTCTATACCCCCAGGAAAGACTAAGATGGGAAATATATATATATATATGTGGACGATGTTAGCGCACCACGCATACGCCAAATAATCTCACCTGGAGGAGGGTAAGCCTCCATCCGTCCAAGATGAAAATAAAGCCGTAAATTTGTCATTACATCCCACAAATAAACAACCAAGAAAAAAAATTTTTTCGCCGATGATTTATTGCTATTTTTATTTTATTATTCAGAGCAGATCTTCGGTAACTGGTGTTTCTATTTTACAAAATAGAAATATTTTACAATAATAATAATAATAATAATAATAATAAAGAAAAAAAGATTGTTGATTTAAGTTCTCCAAAAACACCTGTTTTTAAATAATATAAACATTATTTAGAAAAAAATAATTTTCTCAAAATTTGTTAAAAATAAATAAGTGATGGTGGTTGGGCTGTAACAGATATAAAAAGAAAATAATTTAACCCAGATCTAATTAAGAAAGAACGTTTCTAAAATAATTTCCTTCATTTGTCAATAAGCAATGGAATTTAATTAAAATCCAACAGTTAACTGATTTTGAAAGAATCTCCAAATCAGTGTTTTCAACGACTAAATTTTCCTACACTAATATTTTGTTCCTCGAAATTTCGATCGTTGTAAAAAGTTTTAAAAATATAATTTAATAATAAAAAAAATATTGTACATTTGTAATTAAAATGCTAATATATTAGGGTGGGAGGCTATGCAAACATATAGGCACTGAAATCAATAGCTTTTCATTTATATATACAGGCTGCGAGGTATAAATTGTCCTCTAAATTACGCAAAAATGAAAATAACATTGGCATCTCATTTTAACAGAATTACACAAAAATATGTTGAAATACTGAAAGAGTAAATTGATTTAATAAAAACGCAATTGATTTCAGCCACTACCTCTAGACGACTTTGGAGTCTCTTGCAACTCTTCTGGACTTTCTCCTTGTTTATGTTGGTGAATGGTGCCATAATCCTAGCCTTCAGTTCATCTTTGGTGTTACAACAAATTTTGTTGTTCTCTCTCTCTCTCTCTCAACTGTGCCCCACATTAATAATCAATGCGATTGCAATCTTGGGAGTTAGGTGGTCAGATATAAGGGATAATGTCGTTTGAGAAATTGTCTGACATCCATGACTGTGTTCTCCTGGTGGTGCGATAATGTGCAGAGTCATGTTGACAGACATAGGTTCTTTCAGCAGTCACCCTCTTCACCCAGAGCAGCACTACCATCTTAGTGCACTCGGTGTAGGCATCTTTGTTGATTCTGAGTCACTCACCAACAAAATCATGAGTTTTTTCTTATCAGAATGGTCAGTGTACGTTTTCCGAGCTGCCGTAACTTCGCAATCACCGTTAGACGTATGCAGATCTGTCCTCGGATTGATGCCCTTACACTCTGAAATGTTCGGCTGGGGATTCCGGTGCGAACGCCAAGCACTACAGCATGCAGCTTCCAAGTTTTTGGCGGAGTGAATTGCGTGATGGTGCTATTTTCTCACAGAAGATGCCAAACAAACAACGTTCATTAGCGAAACTAAAATAAAATGTTTTTTCATTATTTCTCATCATGTAGTTTGCATAATGCACGGTAAGAGTAATGATTGTATTAGACTGGAATACTAATTTTTTATTACTAATATCGTCCTCATCATTATCAGCAGCAGCAGCAAGAAGAAGAAGAAGAAGAAGAAAAAGAAGAAGAAGAAGAAGAAAAAGAAGAAGAAGTTATCAAATGTTCATGTAGTATGGACCTGGAAATAGAATTTGCCAAAATTTAACATTCAAATACATGAAGATTTCTGATAACAATTGGAATATTTAAAATATTAAAAAGAACACTGATACATATTGTGTGGGAATCACAAGAAACGTCTGATTATCTGAAATAATAATGATCGTATTCATGAGCACCTTTGACATCTTCAAAAAAAAAAAAAATTCATCAAATAATATGCTCAATAGATTTCTCTACTCTTTGATAACTGAACTTGTTGAATTTAATAGTAATACTAAATTGTCAGCCATGTCACATACGTTTACAATTGCAATTTCAAAGTTTAAGCGTAATTTCTATTCTGTAGCCCTTTTATGTCACACATATCTCTACGGAATTCACGTCCCACATTTTGCTTCTCTGTTAAATCTGATATTCAAAACCTTAAATGCAGTATTAAATGTCATCTTCAGTCTTAAATCCTTTTTATTGCCTTTTATTCGTAGCAACGTTCTCTCAATTTCCGTTACCCTCAATAATCCCTTTGATTCTTAGTGTTTTTATCACCATGCTTAGGTTGCAATGCGTAAACATCTTCCTTTAAATTTTGTCTAATTTAAATAAAAAATGGGAATAATAATAATAATAATAATAATAATAATAATAATAATAATAATAATAATAATAATAGCAGCAATAGCTAAACATTTGTCAATAAGCTGATGCCAGGAGATTGCATGTGACCATCATCGACATGCCGAAAACTCAAAGTTTGGGAGAGGTCTCAAATCATCAAAAAATTATTACAATCTGTCATTTTTTTCTCTGTTAAGTTTTGAACTTTTGCTGGACAAGATGTGATACTTTCTCGTCAGAAAATCTGCAAGTTAGTAAATTGAAATCTACGCCTAACTGTAAAACTGCCTATTACTAGTCCATGATTTGTATCTCGTTTAGGTTAGCTGAGTTTGAGATGAGATTCAAATGCATCCCACGATACAGGAAAGAATCCCAATTTTATTTATGGTCAACATGAAAAATAAAAGATAGCGTCGACCCGGGAAAGAAGACCAACACTTCTACTTAGGTTCACCCAATAAAAGACCAAAAATCCTCTCAGCGGGGTATGAATTTTCTTATATGAGCTTACGAAAAGGAATCAAGAAGGGCTGTATATGAGGAATTATAGATGTGATAGATGTGATAACGGTTAACCCTAGACTTGAAGAGGTTAAGCGTAGTGTGACTGGGAAAAAACATTTTTTATGGAGTCTGTTCCGCGAAGTTGCAGATCTTGGAAATAAACTGGCTGATCAGGAACGTCTTTCATACTAATGGGGCATACAAGGAATGAGGCATTTTAAATTTAACACAGCAGGATTTGTCTGCTAGTGTCGAGACTGGTAGGATTAAGGAATATAGGCCATCAAAACATTTGTCATGGATATAGGCTTAGAGTAGAGAGAGCTGGCGACGTATCTGTCCCTCGGAAAACAATTAAAGAAACAATGGGAAACAATGACAAATATTGTTCAATCATTGTCGCAACGCTAAAAATAATCTCGGAAGGCTTATTGTAAAAACGAGAAAATCTATGGAAGAAATTGGTCAGGTTCCACATAAAAGTTCGTAGTGTTTTAAATAATGGCAAAAGTATTATTTGACTGATTATTTAGTTTTTTGACGACTTATCAATGCGTTGCAAGTTATTTGAGGCCAGAATTTTTTTTTTTAAATATTTTTTTGTTGTGATAGCAGTGGATTAGTGAAACAAGTCTTAATATTTAACCCATAGCAAATGGGGGGAAAAGATATATTCATAACTTTATTTGAACGTAAGTGAATATAAGGAAACCAAGAGGAATTGAACTCGGCTCCACATTAAGATATTTCAGGCCATTAAATATACGCAACCTGCACATCCAAGTTACAGCGCTTGATACTGCCCAGTGGCAACGTTAGTTTACTTCGGTGACCTGGTGGGAACCGGAATTACAACGTGATATGGCTGCAAACCAATTATAATATTTAGTTATTTGTACATATATTTAAACAACAGTACGAAACGTGCTGTTATTTCTTCATTTAAATTCCGTCAGTTAAATGGCTGCTTCATGATTCTGGCATTTCAGAACAAGCCAATTTTTGGTGTGAAACCTGTCTTCGACTTTTGCAGGCTTCCAAACAATTGCACTTCTCATTAAGAAAAGTTTGCTGTAATCAAAATTAATGATAATATACCAATTTCTGCCTGGTCTGTACAATGCAGAAGATATAAGAACTGTCATTGTCTGAATGGAAGAAGATAGCTTTCCAATTGACCATTTCCGGAGGCCTTTCATAGATTTCCGCTTTCCGGTCCAGTTGGGAAAATTGGGAAAGTAATTTGAAAATTATAAGGCCTATAATATTGAGGAATTTTATTGATTACGCTATGTAACACTATTATGACTACTTTTTTCTTTCGTCAGTAACTATTATTTCCTTATCTCTTCTGTCTAGAAAACCAAAGAAATGAATTTTATTCCCTTCAAACTCTGCTTTTCTAACCTGGACGTCGATGTTTAAAACTAACCTATTTCCCATTACATCCCAGACATATTCACTGCTGAGTTGCCGAAGGAAAATTTTCTAGATGTTTCCAGAACTTTTAAGAAGTTTTCTAAATGTTTTGAACTTTGTGGCCATCAAGGATCGTGTAACGAAAACATGAAGGAAGACTATATTATGGGGTCGATTCATGAAAGTAATTTACAGTATAGGCGAAAATCTAAAAAATATTGAATTTTCTGTAGTCTCTACTGTGCAGTCCTAGAATAAATAAATCCTACTTTTGAGTCATATGTCGTTTTGTTCCCACTCTGCATGAACGGGAATGTTCACATTCGACAGTTTTTTCGAAGGCGCTATGTAAGTTTCAGAAATATCATTATCCTGGTCCCAAAATCAAAGTTTGAAGGAAATGTTAGTCACTTTTCATATATTCTAGGCGTAAGCAAATAGGAAATAAGAGTTGCTATCCAAGGATAAAAGACCTGTAACACAGTGTTATTTTTACATTAATTAGCATTGACTGTTTATATAAGTGTTTTTAAATGAATATCTTCGTCATTTCTAAATATATCTTTCTTTTTCAAGTTTTTCGTTTCTGTTAAGTAAATATCTCTTTGCAACAATCAAAATAAATGACGTTTGATGACGTATCAGATAGCTATGTAAGAATCGGTAATGAATATTTAGCTAATTAAAGTAAACTTACTTCAGATTTCAGTTATTTTTATTACCTATTTCTCTGTGTATCGACACATACACTTGATATAAAATTTTCTGTGTTAAAATAACGCAAGTAACATTTATCAAATAATTACATAGCTTGATCTGGAAATATTTCCACTAAAAAGCTAAGGATGTGACACTGGTTTAGCTGATTAATTACGTATCCAAATCTGTGCGATAGTCGCAATTCTCGATTACAATGTATTGACAATGCATTCTTTTTTTATGATAGCTCTCATCTCTTACAATGAGTCATCATTCATATGGAGAAATATAAAATAGTGAATTATTTGCTTTTACTTGCGGGAATTTTTTTGTAAAAATATCTTTGCGAAATATTACGGATGTATTAGTTTTTAGCAAAATAGCATACCGTATTTAGTAATGAGCATATTGTACAGGTAACGGCGGAAATATATGATATATATTCCAGTTGGTTAGAAACCATGGAGTCGAAAGCAAGTTACACAAGCGAAATTGTGAGAAAAGAAACTGTTAGCATAACACTTACGGCTAAATCTAGCCGGCTTAACTGTAAATGGAATATATCTTGACGCCAATCTAGTACTGCATATACATTCAAAAAGACTGATGGATGCTACACATATTTTGCTTATTCTTTTATAGATTGTTTTTGGTATATGTTCTTTAATTGACTTCGTGTCCTTAGACTGGACATTAATGTAGATTAATGTTTGACATTCTTTTAGGAAGTGTTTAAATCTGTTGTTGGAAAAGTTAAGAGTGATATCAAGGAAGTTGATTAATTTTAAGCTAGAAGATATATCGATGTTGAAATGTAAAGCATTGAAAACTTTAATAATCTTCTTGTGTAGTTTTGAGGTTGACAGACTAATAGTATTTCGAACAATCATTACACCAACATCTCTATAAAGCCCATCTTGCTTGTCGTTAATAATTCTACCAAGGATATACAATATATATATATATATATATATATATATATATATATATATATATATATATATATATATATATATATATATATTATATATATATATATATATAATTATTAATTTAAAAATATGATTCCAACACGCAACATAAGAGGTCTCATCTTTCAAAACAAGAGCCGAAAACTTCAATATAATTATTTGATTTAAATTGAGTTAAAGTAAGCTCTGTTCCATCTTCAAGCGAAATTTTTTTTTGAATAACTTATTTCTGAAATTTACGTGTTTTAATAGTATATTCATAATTGAAATCAAAATTTCCATGGTAACAGCCAGGGCGAATTGTCTAAAATAGGTGGGGGTGTTGGGTGTTAATAATTTGTATCAATATAGAGTTACTTTCATAGATGTCAAGTCAGGGTAAGGTGGGAGTGTCTAAATTTAAAACGGAAGATGTTTTCGCCTAGTCTGGTTTACGTGTCTATGGAGATTTATTTATTTTTTTTATTTTATTTCTTTATGAAAGGGATTTGCGTATATATATATATATATATAAAAAAAAACTGCCGTAACATTTGTTTTTTGACGACTTCATAAAGGGTTATCTTTTTTTGTAGGGTATTTAAACTATTAATTTAGGCTATGGATTATAAAAGTTATTTTATTGTATGCTTGTTTTTAGCTAATTATTCAAAAAACCGTTAACTCATGTCTATTGTTTAATAGATTTTTATTATTCAGAAACTTAATAATGTGCAGTTTCTCATGGAGGCACAAAGGGCATGGTTCATCCCAAGTTTTACAAGTTCTAGTCCTATTTATAATTTTCCATTTTACTTTAGGTGTCCTGTTTATTTCCTTCAGATGCCAAAAATATTTAGATAGAGAAATCTGATTTATTTTATTTATATTGTTGAAAGAGCACTTAGGCTATATATAAGGGGTTAGCATTTGGTTTTATATATATGTATATATATATATATATATATATATATGAAAAATTTCTCAGAATTAACCTGTAGAAAAAAAACTACTTATAAATATAAAAGACAACAGGGAGACTGTAATATTTGCCAATGCGTTTCGTCCAATGTGGACTTTCTCAAGGCAAAAAACGAAATGAATTTATTTAAATAAAGTAATAAATAATAACAAAACAAAATGTCCTTAGCAACTGAAAGAAGTTAGAGAACGCTATTTTTCATACTGTTAACTGAAAATTACGTCAATTAGTGTCTCGTGTGGAGATGTTGTTATTATTGCTGCGTTGACTGATTCAAACATTTTCTTTTGATTTCCCGATACTGTTGTTTAGGTTTGATTGATTCTGTTAGGACAGACACACATCATACACGCACACACGAAGCGCACATATGTACACATGCACACACCCGCGCGCATATGCACACACACACGCATATATATATATATATATATATATATATATATATATATATATATATATACACATACAAACTTATTTAGATATCATAGACACCTGCATAAATGATTCAAGTTATATGTATAAGTGTATGTCAACGCAAGACTATGTGGACGTCTGTTGAATAAATAGAAGCAATTGGTAGGAATATGTATGTGCTTATCTTCGACAGTTTGTGTTTTATATTAGTTTCCTCTTTGGGGTCTGGGTACGTTATGATATTCTCACCATTGGATGTAATTAATTCGCCGATTTTTATTCACTTCCACTGTACATCCCGTTATATAAATAGGAAACTGAAACAAAAAACCCTTTTCTTAACTGCTGCTCGATGTCCAATTGATTCAGTTAAGGCACAATTGTTATTGTTTTCAGTTTCTAAATGTTCACCCAGTACAAGACTAAAGAGGTAATCATGTTAGAACGTAAGTGAGTAAGGTTTATATAGATATAAGAAGGTTAAGTTTGTAGAGTGAAACGGGGCTTAAGTAATTAAAGCATAAAACCACATTAAAGTAAATTGTCATTAGTATATTTTTAAAATTACCAAGAATATACTTTTGGAAAAAATATTACCAGCATTACATTTTTGGAAAAAAATAATACATATTATATTCTTACGGACCTCTCCTAAAATTCTTCTCAACATGAAATAACCGATCGATGTTAATACGTCGTAAAACAAAATAAAACCAATCAAGCAAATATCTCTGTTAGTTTGCTGCTATCCGAATATTGACGAAGAAACGTGTGTATAAGAGAGTCTTTGTCCAAAGTAATCACTGCTAATTATATGCCAGGTGAAATCTGTTACCACCATAGTCAACCATGACATTATCCGTTGTTTCTTCAAATTTCACCAGTTAAAAAGGAAAGGGCTTCAATCCAGTAGCTAGAGATGACTTTGAAAACCAAAGTTTTATAACTGGTCTTCTAAAAGATGACGTTTATGTCTTCTTCTTTTTCGGGAGAATGACGTGAGAGTTCGTTATTCTCAATTCAAATAAACTTCTGATGAACCTACAAACAACATTTTTAAGACTAATAAAAAAAATGAAAAGAAAATGATCATAAAAGCTTTCAGACTCATTTCTGGACATGATACACAACCTGCTAGGTCGAGATGAGGCAGATGTCGGAATGAAGTGAGTAAGATCTTCAAGCGGGTAGGATGTGCGGGTCTCAACAGCGTCTGCTATTTAAAAGCATCCTTAATAATAACACATGTTTCGAGGTTTTTAAAACGAGAGATGCAGAGGAATCAAAACCTGACAGCGTGAAATTGCGCCGGCAAAATGGCAGCAATTCAAAATCTTGCCTTGTCGATTATATAGCATAATGCTTGTCTATATAAACGCACCTATAAATGAGCCAGTGAATACTGAAGCCATGATTATCTAATGAAAGAAAAGAAAATTCAGAAGAAATCTAACAAGTACGTCAGAATAAACAAGCGCATGCAGATTAATAATTCCTTTAGAAAAAACAATATATAAACGTATATCGGTTTCTGTCTATATCTCTGGGATGAGGTATTATGAATATTTGCATTATTTTCGGCCTTCTTCAGGTGATTGGTATTTCGAACTCAACTCTTTATCTCGTTCACCGTGGTTAGATTGTTCTAACTCCAAGTGCTATGCCTGGTTTGGATGTTTCAGTTATTTCCCTGTGAGTAAAATCTCCATTGTTTTTGGTTCACCACATGCGTAGACTGGTATATGAACTCACAGCTTACTGGATGTAACCAACGCCTTTATCCTCTGGGCCATGTAAATTTATAACGTCTTCCAGTAAACAAAAAAAAAAGTTACAGACACTGTGTGCTGAGAATTTATTTATAATTTAAAACCTTGAATTATGATAATATTTTTAGTCGTTTAACAGGGGGAGTAAATATATTTTTGGAAACAAATTGCATTGTCACTTCTTAAATGAGACAATGTCTTCACAGAAATGAAATTCGCTTTCGATATGAAATTGACAGTCACCATATGTTGATTTCTTAACCCATTTCCCAAAATCTCTCTCTCTCTCTATATATATATATAATAATAATGGACTCTCCCGTCAATTTCTACGTAGTACTATCTGACAGCTTAGTAGATTCAGTTATGAAATTTTGTGCGATAATCTTAAGGGGACATTTAAGACCCGCTAGTGATTTACAAAGGAGGCC
This sequence comes from Acanthosepion lycidas, assembly GCA_963932145.1. Lineage (NCBI taxonomy): Eukaryota > Metazoa > Mollusca > Cephalopoda > Sepiida > Sepiidae > Acanthosepion > Acanthosepion lycidas. The sequence continues at coordinate 80,914,453 of OZ010591.1, read as the reverse complement.
ACATATGAAGCAAGTGTGAGGATTGTGAGATGAGATCACTGTTAGATTGGCTGAACTTTTAGATGTTGCTCTCTCTTCTTGAAGATGATTCAGACAAGCAGATTGAAAACTGTTGAGTCCACTAAAACACGTTGATCTTCATTCTACCCGATCCAAGGCTAAGCGCTGAAGGGTGTCATGTGGTATATTGACTGCTAACCAGTTGCTTTTCAGCTCATCATTCTATGTTAGCCATGGACGTCCTACATTCGTGCAGCCCTGATCTAAATGGCTGTACATGATATATATATATATATATATATATATATATATATATATATATATAAGTGTGTTTGTGTGTGCGCGCGCGTGTGTGTTTGTGTGCGTGCATCCGAGCGTGAACGCACGTGCGTGTCTGTGCGTGTACAGGATTTAGCAAAAATAATTTAATAAAACTTCGGTGAAGATTCCTCACACAAAACCAAGGACAAAAAAAAATCATATATCCTCAAATACTTTTCTTTCGACTTATTTATTTTAAAGATAGTTTATGGTAGATGTTGCTGTATTGCCATATAGACTAGGTTACATTTATCATTCGTGTACATATGTGGTCTCACTGTCTTTAGCGTTTAATATATATATTAGTGAGTTAACAGAGAAGTGTTCCATTTAGCAATGGCAGGATATTCATATCGTGAGCAGGCAGATATGATTTTAACTTACGGAAGCTCAACTGGTAACGGATGCGAGACTGTACGGTTATATTAAATTACGCTTCTAGACCGAAGACAGTCGAGTTATTCAACGTTTCCTTTTGTGTATCATCACGCTGCTGAAACAGGATCGGTGGCGCCACAAACTATGGATCGTTCAAGACTGAGATCCACTTGTATGAATGACCATGAAGCATACATTCTACAGTATGTCGGAGACGATTCAAGTACCAGCACACGTGAAATTGCCGTTGAATGTCGTACATTTCATGGTACGCCTTTGCGGGTACTTCAAGACCAACTTCTCTATTCGTATCATTTGTAACATGTGCAGAGTCTTTCTCCCTCTGATCACTCACCATCGAAGACTTACCGATGGCTATTTGCACCAACTATCGATACGTTGTTTTTCCCTTTCATCTTCTTTAGGGATGAAGCAATATTTAGAAATGACGGAATGATAAATTTAAATATCTAACGATTTGTAGACGAATTGGAATCCACATAGTACAATAAAGAGAAGCCACCAACGTAAATTTACAAGTAAGGCATTGGATGGAATTATAGATGACTGTCAGGTAGGTCCATATATTCTCCCAGCATTTCTTACAGGGCCGGTCTGCAGAAACATTATTTTGAATACAATTCCAGACCAATTAGATGTACCCCTGCTAATACGATGACGCATGCGGTTTAAACATTTTGGGGATCTAGGACATTTTAGTCTCATAGTTTGCGATGCACTGGTAGACATCTAATATGGTACGGTACATGAGGACCGATTTCATCGCCTGCACGATCCTCTGACCACACACCATTAGATTTTTAGCTGTGGGTCTACATAAAACAGTTGGTTTTTACAGTAGATATATATAATGCAGAGGCGCTTCATCAACGTGTCAGGGGGACAGGCGAAACCATTCTACACCATGTGGGAATTTGTAAAAGGGTCCGCTAGTGAATGATCTGTCAGGTGCATGCCTGTGTATAAGCATTTGAATATTTGTTATGGCCTTTTGTAGAAATTTTTACATAGATATGTTACCGTGTTTTTGTGCCAGAAAAAAGCCCTCAAATTTTGTAAATTAATTTTTGCTATATCACACACACATAAGGACCCATATATATATATATATATATATATATATATATATATATATATATATATATATATATATATATACAAATAATATAATTTGGTCTAGCACTGTGATTGGTACTGTGGATAATGCAAAGCATTTTTATCAATCGAACACTGTGTTACTGGCGGGTTTATTCACAAATAAACAGAAATTCACCATCCCTTCTTCCGGACCACGGCTTCGGTGACAAAAAAGACACACATTAGACTCGATATAGCGTCGCTACTCATCCAATTATTCAGATAACCTCGGAACAGTGCCTCAAGAACCATGGCTGCTTTTTGCACACACGCGCACACACACACACAAAACGCACAAAACATACACACGCGCGCGCCCAAAACCCACACCCACACACGCACACACACACATATATATATATATATATATATATATATATATATATATATATATATATATATATATATATATTACATGAATCATTCATACAAAAAAGAAGTGGAATTTATTTATAATCAGGGATCATATCATTCATCTACAGGTTCGGGGTTAATGTACTTTATTAAATTTGTTTGCGAAGATGTATTCTCACCATTTATATCATTAAATTCTATATCTCTTTTTGTATGAATGATTCATGTAATGTAAATTGAACTGCACCACATACTTGATATATATATATATATATATATATATATATATATATATATATATATATATATATATATATATATACCCGCGCGAATATGCACACAGGCGCGTGCGCGCGCACGCACACACACAAACATACACACACACACACACATACATATATATATATATATATATATATATATATATATATATATATATAAAGGAAAAGGAGAAAAAAGAATATAACAGAAGACGGAGCAAATCACCTAGAAAAAGCTTAAACCCAGTTTCATGTTTGTACAGAGAAAAACATGTGTGTGTGTGTGTGTGAGTGCAAGTTCGCGTGTGTGTTAGCCTGCGTGTACTACAATCTCACGTAAAATAAAATTAAAGAAAAATTACCTTCGGGTTTGTTAGACTCAACCACTTATTTGCGTAGAACTTTAAAAAGTGAAAATAAAAAAGAATTTTTTTAAAATATCAGCTTTTAATAGGAAGCATTTTTATATTAGGGAATTAGGCCAAACACTAGCTAATCAAAAGTTTAGAATATGAAATCCCTACCAAGACGTCTCCGTTTTAAATTGCACTGCCTTCATTGTGAATAACTTATTCGATATGATCATCTCCATATGACTCGCTAGAATGGAACTCAGATAATATTAACATGGCTCCCTTCAAGCAAACACGCTGGATCGTCCAATGATATCATGCTATAGGGCATTATCCAATCGATTATACATAAACGAGGTTCTTCAATCAATCTCCAACATATCAATGTAACCAGCCGCGGTTTGACGTCCCTATATAAATACTCATCAGAGATCAAAAACATCTTCATCTATTCTACGTCCCTTATTTGGTGTATATTGTAGAAATATCGTGGATGGGTTCATAGATCTGTCATCTAGTTGAATTTTATCTCCAAGAGATGTTAAGTATATTTGACAGCATCCGTTCACCTGTATTTCACCATTCCAGTAGGTATTGAAATCACAACACTCTGGGTCAAGCCACTGGATCCAACCAAAGCTTTTATCCACTCGGTCATGTGTCCTTGAAGACACATGACCGAGTGGATAAAAAGAGTGCGGAACAAAAACTTGGAGAGACTAGTTAAAGGTGGATAACAGGCGTGACACGTGGAACTAGAAAAATCTACGCCGATGGACGGAAATAAATAGTTCAGTTCAAAATTCCAATCATCTGAAAAATGTACAACGACAGAAACGTCGCGAATATGAAAATAATGATGATCACATCAATCCGAACACTGTAAATGATGTAAGTAAGAAACGTTGAAATATAAAATAACCTCAGCGTTTCAAATTCTCAGTTAATAATCGCAAATCTACAGTGTACCCTGAATGACTCAATGTTTCATCCTAATAGATGAAAATGAATTAATGTTGTTATCAGGTTGGTGCAAAAATAATGACGTAATAATGTCGTTTTTTGACGTATTTTTTAACGTCAAAAAACGACATTATTACGTCATTATTTTTGCACCAACCTAATATCATTACAATAGACTTTACTGTAATTAATCTTGATTTATTCTCTGTATTTTTATGTTATTTTGTTTCTTTATTTAAGCAAAATATTTTCCTTTGGTCTTTTAACAAATACAATTTTTTTCTGAATTGATATATTCATTTAAGTCATTGACTCCAGTGTCTTTTTGATTCAGGCGGCTAAACATTTGTGTGATTCGATATTTTATCCTTCACTTGACATCAGTCATTTATATTCCATGAAGAAAATAAAGAAAATCATTTTTCATATCACTTTACTTAAAATATTTCCACTGATAATTATCTCAAGTACAAACTGAATCTTCGATCATCATAACATGTTACTATCGCTTTGACTCGGAAAGTCCCAACAGTACAACGAAGTAGAGAGAATTGGATTAAACTGAAATATACTCAACATAAATTCTCTCTCTATATGTATATATCAATATTTAAAAATACATAACTAATTAAGTGAGAACTGTTGAAATATTTGTCAATTTTTATCCTGCTGTTGCTGAATTTTTTACACGATCTCCTGGACATTTTCGAATTCTTGATTTCGCATTTTATAATTTCACATGATCTTAAAAAATTAAAGTAAAATATCGACGAGATTAATGCAGAAATTCAAAGTAAAGTTCAAAGCAATTCTTTGAAAAAGCATAAAAAGCAAGGAAGATTACGAGGAAAAATAAAATCTCATTACCACAATAATCTTAGCTTCAACACGCAAAGCCCAAAGTACACCCCCAGTACACAGACACATATAATATATATATATAAATTTAAGCAGTTAATAGAATTTATAATCGAATTATAATTTTTTTTTGTTACTATAAAGAAAATTTAATAGGTACATATATTTCAGTAGAGATCACTGTATTTGATTTTCTTTACTTTTTAACACTACAATTTAAATCTGATGGGCTAGATAATCGATAATCTAGAAAAAAAAATGGACCTCACAGTGGAAATCGAAATACGGAATGCATGTTCGATTTCTGTTGAGCGACATATTTTCTTTATATAACTTTTGAAGATCTAGAACAGAAGTTATGGCTCTCACAGTTAAAACATATTAGGACTCTCTACTAAAACACGTAAGCCTACTAACAGTAAATTAGATAGATAGATAGATAGATAGATAGATAGATAGATAGATAGATCATTGCCGTCCACTCGGTAAACGAGCGCAACCATCATTTACCTTGTAACGTATGGTTGTCGTATTTTCCTCAGTTATGTGCCACGAAGGGACTTTTGTAAATGGTAACTGTCTTACATAGTTTTCTAGCACAAAAAGACCAGATCTTCCGGCACTGTCTTTTTTTTGTTTCTTCATCGGACTCGATGCATCGATACCCCTTCACGTACCTTTTTCGCTAGAATGTCGTTGGCAAACTTTTCTCCACTCTTTATATGTTGGATGATTGTTATCCGTTAATGTCTAATGATTGATTAATGGTCTGTCAGTATTGATGCGTTGAAAAGTGCTTAAGCCAGCCTCTGGCAGTCAGATTTGACGACACAAATCTCACGTCGTTGATAATATTACCTGTCTTTTAGATCAGGTAGTCTCAAGATCTTTCAAACAATAGGATCCACTACGTTCCATTGTTTTCTATTTATTTCCATAAAAATTTGCGAAACTCTAATTTAGATGGTATTACTGAACCCTTTGAAATGTTTTTTTTCGGTTCATATTGTGTGCAATAATAAAGAGGTTGCAGCTTAGAAATTCAGCGTCCACCAAGCGCTGTGATGTGACCCATTCAAAGAAGTTGTCAGTAAATCCGAGCTCAAAGGCGGGCCAAGACATCTCTTTAGACAGTATACGTTATCCAGGTTATAACGGGAAATGATTTTAGGAAGCACTAATGAAAGCACACATTGCTTCATATGTCTCCTGTACGCCTCGTATGCTTCATATGAGTTCAAAATCCAACTTGAGTTAAATAATCATAAGTTGGTACTATTTTTCAGGCCGATTTGTAATTACATACATTTTTTTTCTTCAAAATGGAAAGTATTCATTAAATCATATACAAACATAAATTTATTTATTCTATAAGTGAACAGAAAATATTAGAAAGTGCTGGCCAAATAGGTAAATTTTCAACCATTTTCTATTTAAGATCCATGAACAACTTAATGTATACTGTACCTCGGGAATATTATCTTATTTAAACTGATTATATCTGGCATCCTTCATTTTTCAAATATCTTGTCCATACATCATTGCATATCAGTGTATCTGTGCAAGTGAAACAGGGCAAAGTATTGCGTTTGAATTCATAAAATCTCTGTAATTTAATCAGAAAAAATACCATGAAAATATTTATAGAAAAGCAAAGGTAAGCTACGTTACGACGATAGGGAAATGGCTGAAGTCAAGATGTCTCCTTGGGATCAATGACTTTGCAGTTTTAAATTTTATCAAGAATCTCTAAATATATAACCAACGCTGGAGAATCTCCTCACAGAAGTAAGAGAGGCTTGAAGCAATAGAAATAATAGTCTACAGAAGGAAGCTAAGAATAGCATGCACAGATCACGTGAGCAAAATAGACGAAATTATGCTTTAATAGTTACTTTTTTTAAATCTGAGTATCGTGTCATCTCAATAAAAATCGCACATTATGTTGTCTTTAATTAATGTGTCTGTTTCTTTTCACGTTTTATATGTCATTCAGTATAAATTGTAAAGTCCTAATAAATAATGTCTTCATTTTCTCTCTCGCATTCATATTTCAGCACATGATCTTATTGAGGTTTTATGGTACATTACATGAAAAAGACGGCTGGTTATCTTGATAAGGATAATGGACACTCTCAAAACGGTCATGATTAATGAAACGTGGTATTACTGAATGTGGAGTTCGTAGAAAGTGGAGAGGGATGAGGAGGATAGATATGATGATATTTATATTGAAAACGTTAAAATTTGATGCCACGAGCGGCAATCACGCTTGAATGTGTCCAAAACATCGCAATTCATAAGAAAATCAGTAAGTATGGAACTTTATATTTACATCTGAAATATGAACCTAAGTCTGTACAATCATAGAAATCGCAGAATGGCAAGTGTATTTTGAACGTAATCGAAGTTCTGCCATGAAATGTGAAATATTAAAATATAATGTGAATGTAAAATATTAGTGCACTCTTTATCGCGTAAAATTTGCTTTTCTTTAAATTAAAGTATCATTTTAAGAATATAATTTGGAGTCTGGCTCATTATAGTGATCAACTAATACATTGAATGGTTTTCGTAAAATTTCCCTTTGTGTTCATATATAATTTTATTTAAATTTCTCTAGGTTTCTCCAAAGTAATTTTATAGAAAATTTTAAAGTTGATAGAGTAAATTACTCCTTCAAGTTTTAGGTTATTATTATAATTCTGTATTCTTTTTTATAACACGAAAAATTAACTACTGTTATTTATTTATTTTTTTATAATTAATCATTTTTTTTTTCAATTCGTCATAGTTCTGGTATGTAAAAGTTTTGTTGTAACGTCGAGGTGAATCATACGCAGATATATATGAGTGCTTAATATATTTATTCATCATTATTATCCAGTGTTAACGGATACATACAAAAAAAAAAGACAGAGAACGATAAGTTACAAAGCAATTAACAAGACAACTTACAAGGATTAGATGAGGGTCAAATGCTGTATAACCAAACAAATTATGATCAGACAGAATATTACCCAGTTTAGTATGAACTTATTAATCAACTGTTGAAGTCCTTAATCGTAGACTATTTAAGGCTATGAGTCAGGCCATCTGGTAGAGTGCTGAAGGGGAGCTGACTACTCTACAACGAGTTTATTTCCCCATATCTATCTATCTATTTATCTCTCTCTCTCTCTCTCTCTCTCTATATATATATATATATATATATATATATATATATATATATATATATACACACACACACACCCGGGCTTATATTTTCCGATTTCTTTTTGAATTTGTAGGTCTGATGAATTGGATTGTCATTACGATTCCAATGTAATAAATTATAACTAGGAAATTTTTCGTGTTTGAGCATTATATATATATATATATATATATATATATATATATATATATATATATATATATATATATATATATATATATATATATATCACTTGTAAAACACCTGAAATACACATATAAAGGCTCCCATTTGAAAGCATTTGACTAAGTATTTGCTGATTTTCTATTTATTTATCTATGATTTCTAGGTGTAAATACGTCAGCAGAAGTCAATATGCAATCTCAAGTGAAATCAAATATTTCTGTTCATTAATTTTCAACAACACTAAATTTTGCCTTTGAGGTTTTGTACCAGATCAACTATTGCCAATTATCCCTTATTATATTAGTGTCCTTGTAAAATCTAAAAGACGCAGTAAAAAGATAATTAGTACATTTCTTACCCATTAAACCGTCAAGAAACACATGAAAATTAAAAAAAGAAAAACACAGGAAATGAGTCCATTACATCATTTCGATGTTCTGAAGAACAAAACAAATATATTATTGTTTGATCCATTTTTAATATACGAAATCCTTAGAAAATATTGCTACTACGTATGAGAGTGAGCTGAAAGTACACAGCCGTAACGGCTTCAAAAATTATTTATTATTAACAAATATAATTTTACTCGAAGTATTTTTCACTGATCTGAGTAATTTTGAGTCTAATTTCTACATTCGGCGTACTGTGCATCTTATGAAGAATTTTCATGGAAAATTACCACTGAGGAATCTGTGGACACTAAAGCAAAACAATGTTCACTTTTCCTGATCGTGTCTTTCATTGATAAACGCATGCATCTTTATCCCTGAAAATAGTCAAGAGTTAAGAAAATAAAATGCATCGCATTAAAATCGTTTCACCAATGAATTAACTGAAAGCCTGACTATAAATATGGAACATTTGCTGCCAAATATTGCGAAATTTCAAAATTATGTGGCTAAGTATCAAGTGATAACCATTTTCTCTTTTACAGTTGGGCTTCCAGGATCCAAAACATAGTTTATAGTTGATAGATTGTTATAAATAGTGACATGTTTCCTGCGTTTCAAAGCAGAGGCCCATTATTAGATTATCATAAAAATGTTCTGTCGACATCTGCAAAAGTCTTAATATAAATTCTTCAACAAAAACAGTATATACAATCAATTGATATATATATATATATATATATATATATATATATATATATATATATATATATATATATATATATATATATATATACACAGGAACACCGGACAAATAAAAATTGTTTGGCACAACACAGTGATCAAAATTTCTTAACAGCGAACCTAACAATGGATCGAATATACACTTCCACTTTCATGTGAGCCAAGATTGTTCGTCCGTCCGAGAAAGCGTAACCAGTCACTCTTCTTGAGCTTACGATTAGCCATGCTGATGGAAAGTTGTTTCAGATAATTGATAGAGGGTAGTTTTTTTAATACACATTAACATTGACGTGCCATTTGTTGCTTCAGTTAATCATGGATGCTATGTCATTACTTCTTTTAGATCAGCCGCCAATTTAGAACTTGTCAAAAACATTAGACTTATTGCTAAGATAGGAGTAAATAGTAGTATCTTCAGCATAGATAGCAAGTAAGAGGTGATACCATAAGGAATGTGGTTAATCAAAATTAAGAACAAAATAAGATTAAATAGAGCCTGGTCTCTACCTGTATTAATAAAAAACATATCTCGACGAGTGTAGCGATGTCAGTATTATCCGATAACTTGTTACGTGGACACCAACTGACATGTCACAAAAATTGTCTTGATTATTATTAACTAAATGAATCGGACTTCACCAGTACATGGAAAACGACTCTGACAAAATAGGTCACTGAATGAGGATAAATTATTTTTTAGGCAAAGGCGACAAGACAAAAAAACAACCTTCTCTATAAGACAGCGATAACACAACGATTACTACTAGCGAAAAATACAATGACGGAGACTGGCGAGAAGATCCCCTCGAAAGCGACGAGAAATTAAAGACGCCCGTTAGACTATTCACCTCCCACTCACCTACGATTAATCTCTGCCTCTATCTTTTATAGCAGTATGCAGCAACCAGAGGATAAAATTCGCTTACTGCTACAAAATTTATGGTTTTAATTCGTTTGTGACGATCAGACCGAAGGGATGTTTGGAAGCTACATGTGATTGACTGTAAGACCCTGCACCTCGAGAACGTGCCTGGTGTCTGGTCTGAGCTGCAACACTACAGGGCGGATTTATGTATGTTGTGATCAACGTCAGTCATCGATTCGACTCCTCCAACCAAGTGAAGATTATCGAGAAAAAGGAAAAACAAAAATATCTACGTAAGTACCTGATTTGATTTCGTGTATTTTTTTCCATTTTCTTTCCATTATGGACCCCGATTTTTTTTTACAAATGAACTTACGATATCTGGTGTAGGCGTCCGAAACGATTCCTTAACTGTTACATCTCCTTCAAATATAGCAAGTTTCGATCAGCAGAATCAAATGTATTAAGCACGGAAGAGAGAATTAAATTAATACTTTTAGCTGTCGCGATACCGAAGCGAAATAAATCCCCAGTGGCATCTCAGTTATTTATGGGGCAGGCGGTCTTGGTGAGACAAGTTCAAATGCAACACGTGGCAAATTGAGGGTACTGATTGAACGGTGACCCGCGGAAACCTTAAATCCTATGGAAGCGTCACAGCGACTATTGTCCAACAGAAAATTTTAGGGGCAAGTTATAGAAGTGTCTATTTATATATATATATATATATATATATATATATATATATATATATATATATATATATAAACCTAGTGAGCCAGACAAACCTACCCATATTTCACCTAAGCGGATCCTCAGGTCTGCTCTACGGTTGTATTGAGCTCGTTCTAGTTAGTTGTTTACTCGTGTCGGGTTTTTTTTCTTTGGGCTTCAAACCTCTATCTGTGCGATTTTTTTGACAGACTTACATGTTTCTAGCACTTTCTCTTTTTAAAACCTTTTTTTTCCTTCGTGATTGATTTCATTATTGGCAATTCAAGAATTCGAATTTTTTTCGAAGCGAGTATATTTACCTATATATATATATATATATATATATATATATATATATATATATATATATATATATATATATAAGGTAGGTAGTCTGACTTTTTAAGGAGGTCTTTGCAGTTGTACATATTAGGGACTCTGAAATGAAGAAGCAGTTACTAAGTATATTTAGGATATATTTGCAAAGCATGCAGATGGAAATAGAGATAATTTGGCAGATCCTGTGAAACATAAAGGAAGCTGCTTGGATAGTTATTTCGGAAACCTTGATCTTATCACAGGTCAGGTGTTAAGCTCATCATAGGTACAGAAATAATATCCCGGCGGTAAATACAAATAGAGATCATGGTGGGAGGTAGACTAGAAAGTATTATCAAATTATTCAAAGAGCACTGCAAGGAAGATGAAGGACAATTAAACCGTTTGATGGAGTAGTCTTGGACTGTCCACTGGTCGAGTAATTTCGAAACTGCATAGAAAAATGAAACAGTGACACGGAGGGAAGAAACTGAAAAGTGTTGAATTCATTACTGAGGACTATAAGTTAAAATATAATGCAAAAATGTATGTTTTTGTGAAAATATTAGAATTGCCAAAGGTGCTTTTGGGAATTTCTCAGCCATGCCCCACCGAAAAAAAAAAAAGTGATAAGAAAAAGAGAGAAGCGATAGTCGGGAAGTTTCGCGGGCAAAGATTTTTTTTTCCGGTTTAACAATGAAGAGAAATGTGGATTGATTTCCTGAAATATCGGGCATAGTTTTGAATTTTTGTAATGCAATGACTCCGTGAAGGAGGTCGAGGTAGGCTACAATTAAACTGAAATGACACTTGGAAAGAGATCCGTAATGTTATAGCCAGGAAAAGTAGAGCAGAAATGAAATAGCAAGAGACTATGAGGAATAGGATATCGCTTAAAAAAACTCTAATCAGCCTTGCTTGACCGGTAAAATTCGAACGCTGTCGGAGAGCGCATATGCTTCTTTCATAAGACTTTTCAAATATTCAGGCCGATAAACGAAAAGAAATAAATATATTGTTCAATGAATAAACGGGTTGCCTACTCACATATAAGTATCCACCAAATAGCATTTAAATTGATAAACCATTTGTTAATCACAAGAATAATTTTGAATCACCTTGGGTGAATATATAATCCCTGCTACAGAGGATCACTAAGGAACATTTTGTCTTTCATCGCGACAAACATATCTTGGACTGCAACTAGAATGAGAGAATCTACGTTTCCTCCCTATGAGAGAGTGCAGATTATGTGGCGTGATCAGTATTTGAACAAGCCCAGTAGACATGTAAGTGGCCCTCAATTTCAAAATCAAATATTTAATGCCATTATATTTTTCAGCTTTTCATTCGGCGCATAATTAGCAACGGCTTCGCATTTATTTTTATCCCTCCACTTATATCAATATAAGTCCATCAATTAGAAGATGACTTTAATCTGATGAATTTCTTTTAAACGACGAAACAGATATTTGTTAAATCTGTCATTCATTTTCCAAATATTGTTCTGATATATTGAAATTTATATATCATATCCTGTCCACACTACCACACAGACACATATCTATCTATCTATCTATCTATCTATCTATCTATCTATCTATATATATATATATATATATATATATATATATATATATATATATATGTGTGGGTGTATATATATATATATATATATATATATATATATATATATATATTAGTGGTAAATATTCACATGCATATGCAATATATATATATATATATATATATATATATATATATATATATATATATATATATATATATATACATAGATGCATACACTGGAATAAATTATATAAAATTATATCGTCTGATGTGTGTGTATGTCACCACAAAATGATGTATCCTTTCCGGTTACATCTTTAACGTATTTGACATTATATCTCACTTCAACTCACCTCTCTAAAACTTCTGTGTTAAGTTTATCTCCCACCTTCTCTCGTCTGTTACCCCTCTCTTTAGCTCTAACATTCCTCTCACACTCTTATACTTACACTCTTTCTAAATTCTATTTTTATTTCCAGAGTTATTTTTTCTGTTTTGTTTTTGAATTTGTAGGTCTGATGAATTGGATCGTATTTACGATCCCAATGGAACAAATTATGACCATGGAATATTATTGTTTAAACCTTTTTCTTATACATACATACATATATATATATATATATATACATATATATATATATATATATATATATATATATATATATATATATATATATATATATATATATATATATATATATATATATATATATATATATATATATATATTACCCAAAGTCGTACTGGATTCATGATAAATGATCGGTTAACAATATTATCACATTTATCATTATTTATACTTATTTTATTTTTATTTTCAATACATGTTAGCGTAATAATTATTATTAAACATATTATAGAATACCCCCTTTACTTTTGGCCTTATGTCACATAAGAATATCGCCATTATTGATTATCACTTGGATGCAACGCAATAGTAAATGTAGAAAATCTAAAGTTTTCAGAATTGGTGAAAAAATACATTGCTTTACAATATTTTCTTAATTAAATTCAGCTGGAATTTCAATGATGAATGTTAGATTATCTAAGAACGGACTTTCAGAACGAGCAATAACTTTAACAATACCAGACTGACATTTAAGACCTATCATTTTACCAGGACTATGATCTAGTATTAATTTGAAACATCCCCTTTAATGCAATCACAGTACTTCAGGGACAACATTTACTTGTTAAAAAAAGAAAATTGTAAGCTGATAATCACTAAAGGCCTTTCCATTCAACTAATAGCCCCAGTGTGACAATTTGTACAACTTTTATTACTTGCCATATTATATTTCCATTCCCAAGCAAAAACAAAACAGAAATCATATGTTAAGGAAGATTCATATTTATTGAACAAAACATAAAGTATGGATGCCTCCTCTTTGTTCACTTATTTTCATTTCTTCCAAGATAAAATTTCGCTAAATGATATTTTCGTAATATATATTTTCCTACTTCACATTTATTTAAAACTGCATTAATGCTGGAAACCAACGTGCATCTATTGATTTATTTGCTATAAAATCATCTGACACAGTTTTTCAGCCAAACAGATTATTGTAAAAAGACACACCTACATAAACTGTTCGCCTATCAAGTAGATACCAAACATCAGAGATATATGTTGATTAAACAGAACTAACGTAGAGTTATGAATTGCATAAACATGTCATGTTATTCATATTTAAATTTGTTAAATAATTTTCTTGTAAATTAAAATGTTTTTTTTTTTTAATTTTTCACACACATAATCGTTGGAATCTGACATACGAGTGTTTGCTTTCATTCCGGGATTGATAAAATAATGTCTAGTTTTAATGGGAAACATCCTTTAATGAAATCACATTCCTTCGGGGACAAACCTTACTTGTTAAAAAAGGAAATTGCAAGCTGAAAATTACTAAAGGCCTTTCGGAAATTCGGTATTTATTTTATATAAATATCGAATTTCCTGTTAAATGAATTGTAAAATCTAGAAGCGACCCTAGCTAAAGAAAGTATTGCTTAATTTTAATGGAATTAGGCAATACATTCGTCAGGGTTTCACCGCACAATATGATCCTACATTAGTTGGAGTATTATATATAGTTTAAGCTCTATCTTGCGAACGAACATAAATTCATGTATTGTAAGATTAGAGTCATAGAATTTATGTACACACATACACACACACATACATATATATATATATATATATATATATATATATATATATATATATATATATATATATATATATAGCATGGCCGTGTTTACTCAGATGAATAAAGAAATGAAACGTGTACGCTTAATAGAATTTTCTATTACTGATCTATAGACTAAATCGTTAAACAATTAAAAACTAATAATCCCTTAAAGAATTCGTATCTAAAAATGTTGGAATAAATTTCTGCACTTTAAATTCCAGACAAGTGAACCTTTCACAAATAATGAATAAATGAATTTCTTCAAAATCACGTTAAAAAAATGTTCGCTATGCTAACAGTATGAAATAATGACCAACGACAATGGCAGACATGTGTGCGACAACTCAAAAACAGATGCGTAAATTTAAATAAAGCTATCGACAAGGAAAATAATTGCTTAACTTATGGACTGCGATTTAACATACGGCTGAGTTAATAATTCACATATGACTGAACAGAATCAAATGTAAAAACGGTTAATTATCTAAGTTAGAGTATTTCAAGATCCTGAAATATCTTCATCTCATCGAAAAACAATTGAAATAGAAATGATATTCGCTACCGTCTTCTTAAAAAATAATCGTTAATTTAGAATGATTTGTGCTAAGATAATACGGACATATGTATTTTTAAGTCAGAAAAGTATTTGTCCTTTTATTAAAACCCGCTGTTTAGTCTTAGCTAGAGATTCGTGTCTGCTAAAAAGTTCATAGTCTGACCATGACACGCTTATGGATTGTGCAGAAATCAAGTTTATTTTTAACATAGTCCCCCTTGCTGTTCATACATTCATACATCTGTTTTGCAGTGCTTGAATCCCATTGGCGAAGAATCTTTTAACCTGTTCGTCAAAAAGCCATCGACAACGGATATGAAGTTGTCGTCATTGCTATACTCGTTCACAGTCAAGTATTTTTTTCATGTTTGGGAACAAATGATAGTCTGATAGAACCAAATTAGGAGAATACAGAGGGCGATCAAGTGACAGTAACAGTGACGTACAGAAACCACGGAACCAAGGATTATAGTTGTATTTTTATTTTAACAGTCAGTTGTGAGATTACCAAGGAAGAGTAAATGTAGTTATTGATAAGAGGTGAGATTAATGCTTGCAAAATTTCACAGCTCTCACATCACTAATTCTTAGTCAGCCTATGAACTATTCATAATTCTTTCATATATATTTGAGGCTTTAATATACGGGAAGCGATGATTAAATTGCCGTCTAAATTAGGCAAAATCGAAAATAACACTATCAACTAATCAAAAAAATCTTGAAAAACTAAAGTGTAGAATTATTTAATAAAATCGCCATTGCCTAAATCCATGGCCTTCAGATAACTTCGGAATCTCCTGCAACTCTTCTGAACCGTCTGAAGGTGATGAATCCTGTCATAATCCCTGCCTTCAGTTCATCTTTGGTGTTGCAAAGAGTGTTGTCGGTCTCTCGGTTTACTTCGTCGCAGACGTAATAATGAAGGTGTTTGCCTTCTGTGAAGTTAGGTGGCCAGATGTAAAGGTTGATCTGATCGCAGAAATTGTCTAACACCCATCTTCTGCGTATGTG
>OZ010591.1:80793071-80895571 GCA_963932145.1 Acanthosepion lycidas | reverse complement strand
GCCCTTTGCGTACAACGGGAGATGAAGTTTAAGTTGGCCTTATTCGGGGAAACGGCTACATGATTTGAGGTAAAACAATTTTTTTTTCTTTTTTTTTTTTGTTCCTCCCTCCTCACCATCCTGTTTTATTACGGTATTAATAAAAAAATTTCTTGTTAGTACTCCGTTTTAGATTACCGACGATTGTGTTTGAAAATGTGTCGGTCGAAAGGTACCTTACATTTTAAACGTGAATATTATTGTATCTTATGTTTAATATGATCCCATATTTTTTATTCCTGAAATGTTTGATTAGATTTGGCAGTACTAGAAATTTGTTTATATATATATATATATATAAATATATATATAGATAGATAGATAGATATACATATATATGTGTGTGTATGTATGTATATAATGAATCTCTTGAAAGTATATTTTCAGTTGAGCACTGTTGAATGACAAGCCAATTCTAAGAACAACAGCCACCTGCGTTAATTCGAAGCTCTTCAGTAAAATGAACGGAACAATTCGGTGGTTGGGATTTTGTTTACATTTCTAAAAACAATATGCTAGATTTAGCTTATTTAATCTGTCGAGTGACGACAGCTCAATGGTAGGGATTCTGACTGGCACCCAAACTTTCAATCCAGCCTTGAGGACCTCTCTTGTCTCGTCGCACTGAACAGCTGTGGTCCACCGAAATAGTTGCTCTCTGCGAATGACCAGCAGCCACGTATATTTATTTCTTTTATTATAATAATTTGGAATAAAAAAATTTTATATCGCTACACAAAAACTTTCATGTTTCAGTACTAAAATAGTAATTCTTCAGGTCTTGGTATATAACTAAAATGTTTTTATAGTAAATTATTATGATAAAAATATTATAATAAATATTTTGCACTACTTTGTATTGAGAACGCCTTTTAAAAATACGTGCTTCGAACTGTGGACTTTTACTCCATCTGTTCTTTCACTCATTTGTATATATATATATATGTAATTTGGAGTACCGAAATTTGTTATTGTATTAATAATATTATATTTTAGCACTGTCAAATTTAGTAGTGAAATATCAGTTTCTTTAATATATTAAGTTTTTTTGCATTAATCATTATTTTCTATTGTATTGAACAATTTCTGTCCGACCAAATTATAGTTTCTATGTAATTATTATGCATGGTCATTTGTTGAGGCCGTTGAAATCAAAAGCCACGGCACGCACCCTCTGTTTATTTTAACAGACTTTTAATCAGTGATTATTCAAAAAGCAGCTGTAGTTACCCCTTTCAAGATATAATAAGGTCCAAGTGAGGAATTCAAAGGCTGAATAATGGGTGACCATCTTTCAAAGACTACGAAAAAAAGTGTGATAATTTATGACGTAGATATTTATTTTAACTGATAGAGAAAAGCAAGTAAAAAAAATTTTGGTGTGTGAAATATATTAAAATAATCCCGCAAATTTTCCTCGAACACCAGAGTCATAATTTGTGCAATTTGACAAGGCTTGAAAGAGGAGTATAACATACACACCGCTTCTCACCGGATTTATTTATTTAATAGGTAAGCGGCACTAAATAAACGACGCCATCTAAGGTCTAGTTTCAGTTATTCCCCTTTAACTCAGATCTCTATTTTTTTTTGTTCACCTCTGTTATGGCCAAGTAATTAAGTCACCACTATTTGGATTACTTTAACTAACGCTTTTATTCGGAGGAGACATGGCGCGTGGAAATAGAAGAATCTACCCCGATGGATGAAATAAAATGTTCGGGTTGAAATTCCAGTCAACTGAAGAAAGCTGGAGCGTACAACGGCCTAAACTTCGTGAATATGCCAACAAAGATGAAAACAGCAACTTATTTACACTATTTACAATTTAAGTAACACTGGTTTGATCTCATATTCTGTCATTTATTGCAATATTGTTTACTTTTCTTCGTATTCCACACTTATTACCAGCTTCCATGTAGTTGTATCCAAGCAAATACAATTGATTTTCGATGTGTGTGTGTATGTGTTTGTAAAACCACGGTCCTGATATACATATATATATATATGTATGGACACACACACGCAGATACACACACACACACATCTATATATATATATATATATATATATATATATATATATATATATCATGTTCGTTACTTTCATCTACGTTTTTTATGTTGCTAAGTTCATGGCAGCCGAACATAAATCCTTTTAGTTCTGAGAAAATAGAAAATGACTAAATTAGTCAAAGCGATGTATTGGATTTTTTTTTTTTAGAATTATTCCCAAATAAAGATTTTCCCCCAAAATACATATTATCATCGATTTAAATTTAATGGTAAAGGGTTTCAAGTTGCTGAATTTTGAAAAAGCAAAAAAAAAAAATATTATCGATTGTAGAATGATTAAATTGTTTCAAAAAACAATATAAAACAATTTTTTAAATCTCTATTTTGGGTAATTTTAGTCATGAAAAGAAAGGCATACAAACGCGCTCAACGACGCAGGAACGTACGCACTCTCCCACACAGTTATATACTAGCAAACAAACACGAACCCATATTATTATTATTATTATTATTATTATTATTATTATTATTATTATTAATTCCTTTGATTTCACCTACATACATGTTTCCCTTCGAGTCCAAACTAGAGGCCTAAGTTCCGAAATGGCTTCATTATATATACTGGTGATCATTTAAAAAAAAAATACAACACAGATATTTTACATAGATATAGTTATTCGAAATGTGTTTGCTGTACTTATGAGAGAAATATTTATTATTATTATTATTATTATTATTATTATTATTATTATTATTATTATTATTATTATTATACACATTATATTTAGTTGATACCTATGCTTGAGAAGACATCAAAAATTTAAAAAAAAATTAAATTAATGACTACTTGTCGCGCGTCTATATTGAAACATGTATGAATGTAGGATTGCTGCCTAAATACCACAACATACTCACACAGGCGCACACACATTCATACATACATACATACATATATAAATATCTGGGTAAAGCAGATATAATCATTTTTAAATATCGATTCTATTTTTATTGCTTTAGTTCCGTTAAATTTAATACAATTTATTTTTTTTGAAATACCATTAATGCCCGAGTCTTTTAAATATAAAAATAAATTCATAAATCTCCATTAATTTAAAATATAAAATATAAAATATAAATCACGTTTATTTTAAATACATCGTTTTTAAACCAATAACACTGGTATAATACATGAACTGAGCCAGCAATACGTTAACCGGATATATTCTATTAAAATTTAAGTTATGTAACGGTCTCTCTACTTATCATCTAAATATTGCGTTGTGCATGAAATTCCAAATCGTTCTACCGGAATGAAATATATATATATATATATATATATATATATATATATATATATATATATATATATATATATATATGTATACACATATATATGTGAAAAATATAACAAAAAATAGGAAAGAACTCGTTAGGTAAATAGTCTGAATTTCTGTAGTATTTTTGTTATTATTTTTAAAAAATAGTGCTCGATACAAAAGTAGACCATAAAAATAATTATTTATTTAGCGTGTTGGAATCATATTTTTAAATAAATAGTTATATATATATATATATATATATATATATATATATATATATATATATATATATATATCGGAAGGACGCAAAAGATCTATCTTCATAGCAATGCCTAAGAAACTAGGCGCAAACGAATGTGAACAATTAGCCTCATTAGCCACGTAACAAAACTCATCATCCGTATTCTGATGAACAGGCTACGTAGCAGGACAAGACCAGAGATAGGACAAGAAAAGTTCGGGTTTTTTAAAGACCCCGGAACAAGGAACGTGATATTCATGCTCGGAATATTATTAGAAAGCGCAATACAAATACAGAAGGACGTGTATCTATGTTTCATAGACTACGCAAAGTGCTTCGACAAAGTACGCCTCAAGGATCTACAGAAACTGCTCAGAAACCTTGCTATATTCAGGAAAGATATTCGAATAATCAAGTACCTATACCGTCAGCAAATAACATGAATGAACATAGAGAACGATTCAGCGAATATAGAAAAAATAGAAATGGGCAAGGATGTATCTTCTCACCGGACCTATTCAATCTATATAGCCTCAGATTCTGAGAAATTTGGAATTCCTACCGGCATCAACAATATTAACAAAATAAGAGACACAGATAATACAATACTGATAGCAGACACGGAAAAGAAGTTACAAAACCTCCTACAGAATTAACAAGGTAGAGCTTGAATTTGGTCTAAGCATAAATTAAAAGAACACAGAATGCATGGTCGTCAGTCAAGGGATGAGCCCGAAATGCGATTTGCAGATCGGGAACACTAAAATTTAACAAGTGCGGAAGTTTAAGTATCTGGGAAGTGTTTTGACAAAAGACGAAAAATATGACACTGTGAGCCGTAGACGTATTGAGATGGCCAAGGACGCATTTCAAAAGCTTAACCGAGTATCGCGAGACAGGCGAATCTCTTTGGTAAGAAAGACAAAAAAAAATAAAACAGTACTGAGCTGTTACGTGATATCTGTTCTCCTTTACAGTAGCCAATGTTGGACGGTCCCTCAAAGATGAAGAAGAGGCTCATGGCGACGGAGATGTAATTTTACAGAAGGATGCTAAGAATATCATAGACGGATCGTGTGAGCAACGATGTGGTTTTGGAGAGGGTGCAAACAAGGAAGCGTATACATAACATCAGGAAGAGGCAACTGAAGATTCAAGGACACTTAATAAGAAAGGACGGCCTAAAGAATCTGATACTCACAGGTCGTATAGAGAGAAAGAGAGACAAGGGAAAGCAACGCATAAAGTACCTGGCGGGCGTGATCAAATGGGTGAGAGAACTTGGTCTGGGGGAGGAAGAAGGTGGACGAAAGTTAAAGAGAGCTACTTGGGATAGGGGGAAGTCGAGAGCCATGATCGCCAACATCCTGAAATGACACGACACATAAAAAGAAAGATATATGTATGTATGAGAGTTCGTGCATGTGTGTGCGCATGTGTGTGTGCGTGTTTGGGAGTGTGTGTGCATATGTATATTAACATAGCGTGTTAATATTATATATAGTCCGAAGAAAACTAAAGGAACTAATAGAAAAGCATTCTTTATGTCCCGCTTTATTAAAAAAAAAAGAAAAAAAAAGAAAATGTCTGTTTGTTCTTTCATTCGGCTGGCAAGATGCCGATCTAGAAAAGAATTAACCATTCTAAAAAAACATAGTTTCTTCAAGTGGTATGGACGTTCTCCAAAGTGTTAAACTATGAATCAAACTTAACGATGGCTATATTCGTCAGCAGCAATCATCAAAACTTATAATAATTACCAATGTGTATTTATTCATATAGGTTCGATATATTTATTTATATATTTCCTGTCCCATCTCTAGTGGAAAGGGAGGTAAAACAACTTAAGTTAGTGAATTTATTAGGTTGGTGCAAAAATAATGACGTAATAATGTCGATTTTTGACGTAATTTTAACGTCAAAAAACGACATTATTACGTCATTATTTTTGCACCAACCTAATATATGTGAATACTTCCCTTAGACCTTTTATTAATCTATACAAATAAAATATTTATATTCATTTAGACAAACTTATTCTCCTAGCAAAATGAACTTTTTAATTAGTCAGTTCTGTTATTCCTACGTTTCTTAGACTGCAGCCTTATTTGTTCAAGGATTTCGTGCGATACACACAGATACCATTGTTTATTATGTAATCAACTATCTTCAAATTTTTCTCAAAATATGTCTTGACGACGCCGTCTTCGTCGTAGGAGATAATCTTTTTCTTCCAAAATATATTGTCATTTCCCTGTTGTAAAAACCATTTTTCCAGTGGTATGAATTAATGAATATGTTTTGGTTTCATAAACAAAAATTAAAAAAACAAAAAAATTTTCATATTATGTTGACGACCGAAAACCTTTGGAATATCTGAAACTGAAGGTTCACATTGGCGGGAGCAATTGCTAGAGCAAACGGAAATGCACATTTACAATACTATTCTCGCATCTGGGTATTCTAGTTTTCGCAAAGAAATAAAAAAATCTTAGAACGTAAGTGACTTAATGTGTTAATTATCGTGTTTGTGTCTATAAAATCAACAATTTGCTGTAATTTTTCCCTTCAAAATTTAGATGTGGTAAGGCACCTCGATATGATATTATGATTAGCATGCATGTATAGCTAGAAAAATTAGGTCTGAGTAGTAAGTTTGACCCTCAATGGGAGAACCATACTTTGTGTTACAGCTAAGTCCCGCTTAGTAAATCGGTATAATTTATCTGTTGTTCTCATTGAAAAGTATCATTACACTTTTGCAGATAAGGACTTTTAACAGTAGCAACAGCTAAATTGAATATCACATGTCACTCGAAAAGAGAATATTAACTCAATCAAGATGATGTCATTCTAAAACACTTGAAAAGGGGAGGAAGGAAAGACCCCCATCAATATTGCAAAGAGTGGTAACAGCTACGGAACTTGACAAACGTATTTCCAGAAAAAATGTTTTAAGGAAAATATTTTATATTTACATCCGAAAATAGGTAATAAGGAAATAGTTTATATTACCATTACCATTTTTGGATAGAACTACTTAGATATATACTCAATAATGGTGCTGACCTTGATCGGTTTCAAATATGATGTGATAGATCGGGTAAGTATAAGAAACGTGTGGTTTGTGTTGGGTCAGCTGCAATTTGAACCACAATTTTTTTTTCTTTCAAACATCTCATCCAAATTTTCTCACCTGACAGTGGACTGAGTATATTTTAAAGTTTGTGTTTTCGTGGGATTTAAGTTTTAATTAAGTCGAGTGCTTCAACTACAAAGGGGATTGTTGATGTTCCCACGTGCCACATTTTTGAGAATTCGATTTGAAGAACCTTGTAATTTGATAGTTTTTGTAGATACATTCCAGTCTGCAGGCACTGCAATATCAATAAGGAGGCACTTCTTTTTTGTTTGCAGTCCGTAATAAAGTCTGGGCGGTTAGCTTTGTTTGTTCTGTCATTGTGTATTGTATAGTCCCATAAAATTGTAACAGGTCCTATCACCGTAATTGACTCTGGGGTGTGTTCATACCACTTTCTTTCAGTTTCCTTCATGTAGAAATTGCAGATTTCTAGTGCAGTTATTGACAAAATCTGTCATGCCGGGTTTTATATTCAGTGATTGCAAATATCGTGCAACCTGATACAAGATGGTCAATTGTTCCTGGGTAATTATCACAGAACCTGCATTTTTGGGCTAACACAATATTTTAGTATGTTTGCTTGAGAATTTCTAGCTAACAAGCACTGATCCTGTGCAAAAGGGATAAAACCTTCTGATTTAATGTTTAACCTTGCACAACGTGGAAACTGCTTGGTACAGGGCTTGTCTACATCCGCTTGTTTGGTACGGGCAGAGTATTAGCCATGAAGCGGTTTATCTTGCCATTGTTCTGTATCTGGTCGGTTGAATTTGTCTTTGCTTTCTTTTTTATGTATTTTGCAGCTTTAGCCGGTGTATTGTGCTTTACTTGATTTTCTGCATCCATTTGAAACTCCATTTTGAAATTGTTGGCTTCTTTGATTACGGAATAATGACGCTTACTACTTTCATGTTCTTTGACACATATCATCATCCGGTCTTCTGTAGTTTCCAGGTATCTTTCAAAAGTAATTGTTTATTTTATAGGACAATTCTAGTTGAAGTAATTCTCTTCCTCCTTCGGATCCGGGCACATACAGATGATTTGGTATAATGCATACGGTAGCATGTAAGAAGCTTCCTCGTTTTGCTGTGCTTACTTAATGTCAGCTATATTCCGATTAAGGATGTCAAAGCGGTATTCCACCACAGGGATAGCCAAAATGTTTATGGTTGATATTCTGTTTTTTTGAGTACAGTTCGTTATTTACTACTAGTCCAAACGCCTGTAGTATTCATTTCTTACTTTCTCTTTTATTTGAGTATGTTGTATACCATCTCATTCGCTAATTCCTAGGTACTTACTGGCTTCATCATGTTCCACCTCCCTAATCTTTGTGACGAAGTCTAAATCTATTGAGATTGTTTCTATAATTCTCCCTTTCTTGGATGTCACTTTTGCGCATTTATGTAGTCCGAAGATCATTTCTGTGCCGTCACTGAAACATTTTACAATATTGAGGAGACCCTTCAACTCATTGTCGTCTTTGGCAAAGAGTTTGAGTTCATCCATGTAGATAGGTGATTGAATGTTATTTGTCGAGTCTGTAACCATAGCTACTGTTGTCTAGTTCATGCGTATGGGGGATTAAGGAGAGAAAGGGTGACAAGGAGTCTCCTTTAAAGGGTTCACGTGAGGTATTAGGTGGTTAGAGATGGCCGTACCTCTGGTGTTATTTAGGTATAGTTTTGTGTTCCACATTCCCATGCTGTGTTTAAAAAAAGTTTCTGACAAAAGTAAACTATGTACATTTCCAAAGTCTTAAGGATCCAACAGTGTGGCACACTATCAAAGGCTTATGATAATCAATCCACGGTGCGCTAAGATTTCTACATCCTCTCCTGCAATTTTCCAGGATCATTTTGTTTATTTGTAACTGATCTTTACAGCCATATGAAACTCTTCTGCATGCCTTCAGTTCTAGTGGAAGAATATTGTTTGCTTCGAAGAAAGATTAAGTTCGGTTCTTCAAACATGATCACTTTATACATGGTAGACAGACATGTTATTGGCCTATACTTTTTAGGATCATCTGTTTCTCTCGTTTTTGGTATGAGATATGTAATACCTTCAGTGATCCAATCCGGTATTTCATTGGCATTATTTACAAGAGTTGATCGAGTTTTGCAAGTATTTTAAGGATTTATGAGAGATGATAGAGCCAGAAATTGGACACCTTTTCATTTCTTGGGGAATCCAATTTTTGGGTTTTCGTTACAGCTTGCCTAACATTATCTGTAGTTATATGTTTCCACTCATTCATAGGTGTATTCAGCATTCGTTTATCTTCACGTTGGATTCATTCTCCATTTGGGTTATATTCCTTTGGGCTGTTCCGAATATTCTCCCAAAATGTCTACATATTGTCAATAGATGGTGGCATTTCGACATGTATAGGGGAATTACCAATTTCCTTGTAAATTTTCTTTAAGTCTGTTTGGAATATTTTACTTTGGCGGTAGAACCTGCACCGTTTTTCGTATCGTCTTTTTCTCTGTCCATTTAAATATGGATTTCATTTTATATTTCACCTTGATCTTCTTGCATTTGCGTGTGGCGTCATTTGGGTTTTTGGTGAGCTCATCTAAAATAGAAAGTTCACATCTAATTTCCTTTATTTCTCGCATCAGTTTTTCCCCTCCAGGCTGGCCTCTATATCAGTTATTCTTTTCATTATCTTGACCCCAACCTTCCCAGCAGCTACTAAAGCTGTTGCGTATATGATGTTGTTAACTTCTATGATATTTCCTGGTAGTTTATCCGTTAACATTGCTTCTATAGCTGAGTTTTCTACTTGTGCAAAGGGCTTATTGAACTTTGTCATGGGGATTTTTGGGAGCTGCTCTCTGTCTGACAATTGTGCGAGGGTTACTCTGCTGAGGACTTGAATGACGTCGTTTTTTCTTCGGCGATTTCAGCTCTGTGGTTTTCAAGGAAATCCAACTAAATGTAGCTGGATTAATCTTCAGTCAAGTCGTCTGGATAACAGCAGATTAAGTCAAGGTAGATTCTTCGAATTTATTTCCCGGTAGGGGCGGGTATTTCGCATTTCATTTATTTTAGTTTTTACATCATCCCCTGTCATATCACTTATTTTTGCTTTCATCAATTTACAGTTTATACGATGGGATTTAGTATTTTGTCTTATGTCTTATTTTTTATTATCTGTTTCTTCATTTGATTATTATTATTATTATTATTATTATTATTATTATTATTATATTTCCTTTTATTTCTGGCGTTTACACATTTTTCCGGGTCCCTCCCAGGAACTTAATGTTAGAAATGGCATCATGACACTTTCCACTGACAAATAAAAAAAAAATACATAGATAAAGGCCTTCGTAAAATGTGGGCTGTACAGGTGAGAATAATTTTTTGTATCTCCTTGAGGCATGGACTTCCAGGAATCCCTTCACTTAGTCTACTGCAATCTTTTCCAACCAGTCCTAGGGCTTTAACTACAACAGGGATTGTTGATGTTCCCATATGCCACATTTTCTAAATTTCTATTTCAAGGTCCTTGTATTTTGACAGCTTTTTGAATATCTTCAAAGATACATTGCAGTCAGCAAAGCCATATCAATAAGGAGGTACCGTTTTTTTTGTGGTCTTTAATAACAATATCTGGGCGGTTGGCTTTGATTGTTCTGTCAGTGTGTATTGTGTAGTTCCATAGAATTGTAACAGGTGCTATCTCCATAAACACGTTTGGGTGGTGTTCATACCAGTTTCTTTCAGTTTCCTTCCCGTAGAAGTTGCAAATTTTTCAGTGTAGATGTTGGCCCACTCTGTCATGCCGGGTTTTATATTCATCGTGCAACCTAATACAAGATGATCAATTGTTTCTGGATATTTATCACAGAATCTGCATTTTGGGCTAACAAATTATTTTAATATATGTGCTTGATAATTTCTAGTTATCAAGCATTGGTCATGTGCAGCAAGGATAAAACCTTCAGTTTCAACTTTCAAACCTGCACTACATAGCCACTGATGGGTACGGGTTTTGTTTACGTCAGCTTGTTTGATACGGGCAGAGTATTGGCCATGAAGCGGTTTATCTTGCAATTGTTTCTGTATCTGGTCGGTTGCATTTGTCTTTGATTTCTTTTTTATGTATTTTGCAGCTTCAGTCGGTGTATTGTGCTGTAGTTGCATCTCTACGCCCATTTGAAACTGTACTTTGTACTTATTGGCTTCCGTTATTGCGTAGTAAAAACGCTTACTGCTTTCATGTTCTTTGACACATACCATACTCCGGTCTCCTGTAGTTTCCAAGTATCTTTGGAGGCCAATTTTTGTAGTTTTGTAGGACAGTTCTAGTTGAAATAATCCTCTGCCTCCTTCCGATCTGGGCACATACAAACGATCAACATCAGCTTTGGGATGATGCATATGGTATCACGTGAACAGATTTCTCGTTTTGGCGATCATTCGCTTAATTTCATCTATGTACACTTAAGGACAGGAAAGCTGTATTATACCGCAAGGACAGCAAAGGTGTATATGGCTGATATTATTTTTTTCTTTTTTCTTTTTTTTTTAGTTTAGCTCGGTATGTAGTACCAAGCGTACACGCCTGTAGTACTCCTTTCTTACCTTCTCCTTCAATTGGGGGTGTTGTATGCCATCTCTTTCGCTAATTCCTAGGCCCTTATAGGTTTCATCATGCTCCAGTTTCTTAATCTTTTTGACTTATTATTATTATTATTATTATTATTATTATTATTATTATTATTATTATTATGTTGTTGTTATTCAGAAAATAAAGCTCGACTTTCATATCGAATTTTATTCGTAATTTAGTGCATTTAAACAGTGTCAATCTGTCAAATTAGGATACTTATATTTTTCTTGTTGTTGTTTTAATTATAATTATTATTATTATTATTATTATTTAGAAAGGAGTGGATCCCCGAATTTTTAGGTAATTGCCAAGTTTCGCTGGTTACATACAAATATCACACGAGCGTGTATACACGGACGGATGTACACATACCCACATACAACGTGAGTCTGTAATATTTGCTGAATTTGAATTATTTCTGACGCAGATTTCACAGTTACTCTATATTTGAGAGTGTAGCTGTTTTTAATCTTGTTACCAACCTTTTTAAATGTGAATCATGTAAAAGTAACTAAATTAATAAGTTATAATACTCTCTATGTAATATGTATTAACTGTCGCCCTAAACTTAGTTTAATATTTCGACAGAAATCACTTGAATTGTGTTATATTTAAAGCGAACAATATCCTTTCATATGAATGACAAGTAAGGCGCCATACCCTTTAAGAAATATATAAAATGTCTGCTGTACTACCATAACATTCTCAGATCGATGTTTAAAAATGGCTTCCAGCGAATACAAACCTGTAGACCATCCTAATTTAAACCTGAAGGAGTGACACTACAAAATTACAAACCAATAAATTCATCAAATCAAAGAAACGCCTCACTTAAGATATTTCAGCAACGACTAACACGCATAGCACGTGTAATTTGAAGATAGAATATTGACAATAAGAAAATGTTTACAATATACAATACTTCACAGAAAAGTTTAAATTGCTTACTATATAAATAAACTCTGGTACTTGCTTGATTCAATTTATAACTTACACCATGTTTTTTTTTTCCTCTTGCGGATGACCGTACTTACTGTCTTATTGCATCTGATAGTCATTTATTCTCTTTTCCTTCTACCGCCCACTCTACGAGATCTTGTCATTTTCTTTCAAAGTTGGTCATGATACGGTGTCATCTTGGTAAATATAGACTTTTGTCGAATGGAAATTATCACTTTTGTTGCGTTGTCCATCGTGAGACGACCGTTCTATTGCGGGAGATATTTTTGGAAGACGTTTTCCGGTATAATTTTATTGGTGTGATCTCCTGTTGCTGGACGTCAGAGATCTCAACGTTAATTTTTCTCTTTGAAGGCCGTTTTTCATTTATGGAATATTGTCAGAAATCAGAGTGGATTAAATTTGGAAA
The DNA here is from genome assembly GCA_963932145.1 of Acanthosepion lycidas. Taxonomy (NCBI): domain Eukaryota; kingdom Metazoa; phylum Mollusca; class Cephalopoda; order Sepiida; family Sepiidae; genus Acanthosepion; species Acanthosepion lycidas. The sequence continues at coordinate 80,882,816 of OZ010591.1, read as the reverse complement.
ATACGCAGGATGGTCCATTTTTAAACTCAGATTTAAGATTCTCCATCAGCGGCTAGTTATCTGATAACTTCTCCCGAAATAATTGTTTGAATCTTCGATCTGAACTCATCTATATTCGCACTCTATTCACACTTACATCTGTTCTATGGAACACACTAATTTCCAATAATTCCACCTCTTTTCATCGTACCTTGAACGACCTGTTTCACTCAAAACCTGAGGCGAAGGGTTTTCGGGCTTATCAAAAACCATGATTCTAAGAAAGCTACTGTTGTAGATATTAGTGTAATACTTAATAAACAAAGCGCAATGTTAACTTTAATTCTAATTACGCCGGATATGCAAAGGTTTTACATGCCTATGAAAGCTTTCAGACGATTTCCCTGATATACAGATTCTTTTCTGTGTTTATGTCCATCGCTGTATCCTCTAGGTGGCTAACAACTTTAGCAAGATATTTGAGTCTGGATCTACAAGAGGTACGTTGATCATCTCGTCAAAATAGCCTCATGAGAACAAAATTTATGATTTTTGACGTACTCCGTCGAATGTTGCTGAATTAGGTATGATGATACCTAAGAATCACTGCGGCAAAATATGCTTGAGTTTTTTTAGTTTTATATCTGAACGATTTCAGCAGATATATCCAACACTTTTTAGAATATGCGGCATTGGGTTTTTTCTAAGATATGGCCTCTGCTCCCCAGATTTGGCATCTTTGAAAAATTTTTACGCTATCATATTTCTTTTGTTACCGGTTAGTCCCTGAAGACTGTTACGAGCGGCGAGACTACTAATGCTCATGCAATCACTTCAAGCATCCCACAATCGTTTCACGTCATACGAACTCTTTGTTGTGTATTTTATTAAAGATTTACCTATGAACATTCTCAGGTCTATAATAAGAATCTATGCAAATGATACCACTGTTCATGGATGAATTTCCAACGTAAAACGCTATCGGAGCCTTTCCGCAAAATTATCCTGCAACCTAGTTCTAAAAGGTCAATAATTAAAATATTTCTTGTAAATATTAGGTTGGTGCAAAAATAAGGTCGTTTTCTCACATATGTTACTATGTGAGAAAACGACATTATTTTTTCACCAACCTAATAACAGTGAATGGGAAAACTCAGCTAATTTCATTTAATCATCGCCATACAGAAACATTTTCGTCTCATTTTGAATGATTTCTCTATCAAAGCAAATTAATGCTGTGAGAATGCAATTTGTCTCAAGTTCTCTCTAGAACTCAAGTAGAACCTCTATATACAATCATTATCTATTGTCTTATATTCCTAATTTCTACTCCCTACTGTTCTCTATTCAACTAACAAAACACAGATAATTCATCATTTCGAGTTTGGCGTGTGGCAATTGAAACGTGTATACGTATTAAATATGGCCTCTATAAAGTGTAGCCAAATAACTGGGCAAATTCTGATTGTCATAGAGAATTTTACAGCCATTATTTTCACCTAATTTGGGATTAGTAGGTTTAGATAGGTCATAGAATATATCTTTGATGAGAAATAATGCAGTATATCAATTTTCATATAACAGCCAAAGAATCTAGCGAAACAATAGCGAAATCCATAGAACATTTTAGGGAGACTTATAAAATCATAATATTTCGTATTGTGTCCAATATCGCTCACAGCATAATCTTAATCTAAATTAGAAAAAAAAATCAAACAAAAAAAACTCGTCTCTGCTGAATACTTTGAAGAAAAATGAAATTTTCAGGATGAGATTTTTGTTAAAATGAGCATTATAAAAGAGAATAAATTATAACAGTAATACATAGATTTCACTAAATCATTTGAAAAGTACATCCGGAAGAATTTACTGTAATATTATAAAAGTTGGATCAACACAGAATTAAAGATTATCCTTGGTATGACGCTAAACTACATCCGACGTCAAGTCTTTGAGGAACGTGGAACAACTTCTAAATTGATGTTGTTTCCAGGTCCACCCTGACCCCAGGTGACCAGTTAGGCAAATAGTTAACCCCCACACTGGGTTCAAAACACTATGAAGGCATCAAAGATTATAGTAAACTTACCATCAATACTTTTTATAGTAAATATATTACCAGCAATACCATTGTGTAACAAGAAACAAAAAAACAAAAAATACCAGTAGAGCATTTGTCAAAAAATGCTAATGTTCACAAGAAAATTGAATTTCGGCCTTAAATGACCCATAAGGAGTTGGTATACCGCTAAAGAAAGAAACAAAGAATAAATAAAGATGGACATGTAATTGCTACCTTTTACTGTAATAAAAACAGTTTGCATGCTGATTAAAAATACGTTATATAAGTACTCCAAACAAGAAAACGGTGTGCAACAAAGGAAAATTTTCCTGCTAGGTTTATTTAACATCTAAACCGTGATGATACTACAGGGGATGACAAGTTACTTTTATGTCGGTAGATATAATCATATCAGTAAATGTTACAAAGTGATCATTGCCTTCAAAGGCAAATTCACGAGAAAAAATAAATAAATATCTTCGAAAATATAATCTAATAAATCTAATAGAATAAAACAAAAAAAAACAAACTATATTCCCGTAGAGAGACAAAAGGCCGAGTTGACAGTAAAATGGATAACCCATATGTTATATTTATATCCGAAATATTAAAATCATGTACGCATGACAATTTAGATACCTGGTACAACCGGTTTAAATTTTGGACGAGTTCATTTATGGAAAATAAGTTGGCTCCCTGTGCCGCGCCAGGAAATTTTTCTCCCTGGAATCGATCCTCCAGATCTACAAATCAACAATTCGCCCTTGCATATATGGTCTGGAGGCCCTTCTGTTTGTCTCGGGGTTCTTCACGGTCTCCAGAGGCGGATATGCAATATAATTGGCCCTGCTCTGGCATCTCGTCTACAGTCACTTTCTCACAGGCGAGCCGTCGCCTCTCTCTGTCTGTTCTACAAATACTTTCATGGCAATTGCTCCGAGGAGCTGCATTCCCTGGTTCCCAGACTTCATGAATTCAAGCGCCATACGAGGCTGGCATCCCGCTCTCACCCTTTCACTGTTGAAACTCCTAAATGCAGCCGTCTCTTCTGCTCCAATAGCTTCATGTCTGGCACCTCTCGCTTGTGGAACTCTCTTCCGTATTCCAATTTCCCTGAGAGCTATTCAAATGTAATGTCAATCTACTCAAATGTAATCTATTCAAATGTAATGTCAATTTCCCTGAGAGCTATTCAAATGTAATGTCAATCGACATCTCCAGTTGCCTTGATCTATCCACTATCCTTCTCCTCATCTTTTCCTTTATCACTCCAATCTGATCTTGCTCCAAATTTTCTGTAACCCCTTGCGTCCTAGTGGCTTCACGCCTTGCTTGGGGTGAAACGCTTAAAAAAAAAATAGAATTAGTAGATAATTACAATAATATGCAACATACATATAAACACAGACCACAGCTATAAAAAACATATAAGAATAATGAAACAAATTTCTGCAATTTCGGTATCGATTTACTTACAGATATTTAATACATATTTTATAGTATCAAAATGTAATACAAAAATGATTCAAGCTTCTTATCCTTCATCATCTTCTATGTGGCGTGTACTTTCAATAAGTTGTAGGTCATGACTCTCCATAATTTTCTACCTTTTGTAGCAGGCATTAAATATTCTCTTTTTCATTATCTCTCATAACCTCCGTTCTGTCATCCATTTACTAATGCTTTCTAGTTAGCTGATGTCTTGATACTTCCCCCCCACTCTTGCCTTCAATCTATCTTGCTAGTATCAAATTTGCCAAAATCTCTTTCCTAATTATGTTATCTATAAATATCAATTGTCTCCTTCTGATGTTAGGAATAAGTGTCATTTTTTTCCATTTTCTCTGTCGTTTATTGTCAACTCAGAATCTTTTTGTAGGACCACATTTCCGTTGCTTCAAATCTATTCTTCTTCTATTGCAACATTGTCTAGCAGGAGATTTGATACTTTTTTTCTCTTCCCGCTCATTATTAATGTTCCTGTTCCTAATTCTTCCACACCCAGTAACTTCTTGTGTCTAGTGGCATCATTGCTTTTCAATGTAAAACAGATTACAAAAAACGTTCATGGTCTACTCAGCATCCTGCTGTAGGAGCGCATTTCTGTTGCTAATCATCTTGAAGTATCATCTTCATCTATAACACGATTGTCCAGCATTCAGTGCTATATAAGCGGCCTGATATTATGTAACTGTTCTAGTGAGCATCTAAATCTCTATTTTCTATTAAGATTCTGATACGCAGTATCACCTGCCAGTACACAAATATACTATACAATAAATTCTCTTTCATATTAGATTTGCCGATGATGATCCAAAGATAAAAAATATTCTTTATTATATTATTAAGTTTTTATTGTTGAATAATGTCAGTCTGCCCATTCATTTTAATGTCGGTTAGTTCTCTTAATTGTAAAAAATATATTTAGTTAAGATTTCTAATTAATCGATACATTGAACTCCTGAATCTTAAATATGGTCGTAAGGTTAACTAGAACGAACAATGGGAAAATTTAACGATTTAGTATTTGCAAAGTTGGGTGCAACGCTGGAAATTGTTAAGAACATCTGCAGATACAAGTACAAACTGTAAAACATCACGTTTCACATTTTGAACAAATCGTATGCAGATCTTACATACGCAAGTTCATGAATTATCTCAGTAATCTATAGGATGTGCGTTCTGGTGTAATGGTTATTGCCTATGACTGAGAAATCCAAGTGTTTGTTTTGGATTGGTTTGGTTTCGTTTGGTTTGTTTTATGGCATATCAACCTCAATGTCTTATTTAATGCCAACAAAATTTTATTGCAGGTATATTTTTCAAAGATGTATTGCTGTTAATATTTCTTCCTTCAAAAAATCTACTACTAATATTTTATTTTCTTAAAAAAATTATTGCTGGTAAAATGTTTTTAATACAAAATGTATTTCCGGGAATATATTTTTCTTCATAAATATATTGCTGGTATTAATGTATTGTTTGTAATAATTATTTACAAAAATGTATTGCTGGTAATATTTTTCCTTCTAATATATATTGCTGGTAATAATTTTTTCTTCAAAAATATATTACTGGTTATAATTTTTCCTCAAACAATTTATACCAGGTATTAAAACCTATTTTTACACTTTCATAGTGTTTTGATTCCAGTTTGGGGTTAACTATTTGCCCATAGCTGAGCAAATAGTTAACAGATATTGCCACCCTGGGTCATGGTGGACATGGAAATACCAACAATTAAGAGGTGGTTTTACGATCCTCAAGATCTCCTGATCAGTGATCTTCCTGTTGGACGGAGTTTATCGTCTTACCGAGCATGCAATTGAAGAGCTAATATGGAATTCAATTTAAGTTCGTTATATTTCCTTATGAACAAATCACCATGTGAAAAATATGAATCCATCTTTTCTACTGCAAACTATGTGTTGAATAGCAGAATAGATTGGGTCCTATAATCTTGGTTTGCAACCATGCAACAGCAAAAAAAGATCTGCTGCCTGGATCGAAATTCATGAATCGAAAGAGAAACGATCACTCAAGCTTATATCATATATAATATGCAACTGACTGAATATATGATATCGGAGATTATTAGGAAAATCGATGTTCAACTTTAAAACATATATTGACCCAATGTTTCCGCTAGCAAAAAATACACATGGAACAGTGACATTTTGCGGATGCAGGGGCTTTTCAAAAATCTTCGTTGGATTTTCATCAGACCAAATGCGACAATTCTGCTTATTAACGCATTCACCAAGATGACAATGAACTTCATCATTAAAGAGGATATTTTTCTAAACATTTTCAACGTCTTGCTTTCGATCGTGCAGCCAATAACTCCATGGACTACAATCCTTACATTTTTATGCTAATACAACACCACAAAGTAACCCTCTAATTTGAGTCCCTGTTGGAACTTGTATTGAGTGAACCTTCATTTAAATAGGTTTCTTCAAGTTTCAATAGCATTATTAATAAGGAGAAACTGAAAAGAATTCAGAAACTTACTGTCATTTCATAAAATGATATCAAAGTCTGTTAAAATATACATGTATATTATGTGACATGTCCTGCATATTAATAATGCATGTATTTTCGGGAATCCTTCAATTCGATATTGTTGAAATTGGGGAAACTAAAACAAGAAATCGATAGAAAATGTGTTACAGTGTACAGATATGCATACATTTTATACAGAAACTCTCGTTGACAATGCATTTCAGGATCTTGGACATGGGAATAGATTGAATAATATAATATAGTCAAATGCATATTACATAAAGGATACACACACACACACACACACACATATATATATATATATATATATATATATATATATATATATATATATATATATATATATATATATATGTGTGTGTGTGTCATTAAAGACGGCTAAGAGGGTGATGCGAATTTTTCTGGCGTTCGTATAAATGTTTTCATTTCTGGACATGAAGTGTGTAAAACTTGTCCAAAAGTTCTATATAGTCTAAGACGGGTTTTCTAACACAGAATAATATAACAATTGATGTTTTGCAAAAGACAATGCATTGCCTAAAATTTCAAGATGGCACTGATGCCGTTCATGAGAATATAGGTAAGCTAATCTATAAAATATTATACACAATTTGATGTACGCTGGCCTCATTGAATTATTATTACCAAATCAATGTGACCGTTATAACCAATAATATCTGCGAGTTCTGAATTCAGATTTTTCCTTTCATACTGGTTGTCACAGCAAGAATGGTAAATGTAATAAGCACCGCTATTATCATTCCTTTCTGGTGGAAGATACAAACATAATCGGGCTCCTCAATCTTGATCTGTTCGTAGGACTTTCAGAGTTTAAGAAAATATAAAAAAAACGCTGATAGAAACCCAAACCGAAATATTAATGGTTAGAATAGTTGTTTCCATTCCAGAAACATTCGGCTTTCAGTAACAGAACAACAAGCATTACAAGTGATCGAAACTATTTCTCAGGAAGATAAGCTTCTCGTTAATACTACCTGTGGTCATTCTTTCTCGTATTGATTCAGTTTTCCTGGTCACCATCGTGAATATATCACTATTTTCCATCCCAATTACATGTGCTATCCGTTTTAGTTGTTGCTATTATTTGAACACTTCAAATGATATATTTGGGTCATCTACATAAGCGCTTTGGTTGTGATTACTATAATATCATATAATCTTCATATATTACTATAAGATCATATAATCTTCTTTAAGTGCTACAGAGTACAATTGCTTTAAGCTACATTTAATCCATAACCGGATAAAACATCTGTATGAAATTGATTGTGTGTTCGATTCCTTTATTCCTTATATTAATTTTACCATATATATATATATATATATATTAATTGATTCATCGAGTCTGATAGAAACCGCAGAAATTACTGGACGGCCGTTTCGTCCTATATTTGGGACTCATCAGCAGTGCGCATCCACTACCGAGGGAGTCGAAAACCCGACAGTTAGCTTGGCAAGCGAACACCATACCAACTGCTCCACCGGGCCTCGGTGACGAAGAGATTGCAAATCAGACTCAATGTAGCGCCGCTCACTCCCATATTCCGTGGTGGAACTCAACTGAGATTCTCTCTGACCATAGGACTGAGCCTCCTGGAGCCACGACTACTCTCACCAAGCCGCTCCAACTGGAGCGGTAGAAGCCGGTTCAAGCGATGATAAACACAGATAGTAATTAGGAGGATTTGATAATTATATTAATTGATTCATCGAGTCTGATAGAAACCTCAGAAAGCACTGGAGGCCGTTTCGTCCTATATATTTTGTCCTATATATGTATGTATGTATGTATTATACTTTTAAATTCCTTGAGGAATTTGGGCCGAAGTATATCGCTTTCGGTAACAACCCAGTTTTTAAGTGATTAGGTTGTTAGCCTACTGCACAAACCCCAACCTGGAGGATCAGGTTTTGAATTCAGTGTTGCTCTACTCCTAGACCTGTTGTACCCCGAGGCTATAGAACCCAGGCTTTCCTGCTATTTACACATAGCTGGAATGGGGAGAATAGGATTCATACCTTTCGCAAGGGTATTAGCACGTAGAGAATTTAAAGGATTCGTCTGGAATTCGAATAAAGCTCAGTCCGAACAGCTATCAATTACTCCACCGTGTCTCCTCATTTTATTTCTTATACCTGGTAAATATTCTGTAGCATCGCAAGCGGGTACGTTTATTGAAACCATATTTTAATTTTTCTGAGGAATTCAGCTTTTTCTCAGATTATTTCTTTCATTCTAATTCCACACCACCGTTTTTGTTTCGTAATTATTTAACTCGGAAAAAATAAGCATATTTGTTTTTGAAGAAAATATACTCAACAGGCCATATTTGAGAAAAAAAGACAAATACACGTGTAGTACACGTGGCATTCTACTAACATAGCTTCTTAAACTGGGCAATTATCAATCTGAGAATAGTGCATCAAAGAACAGGCGATCAGACAAACAATAAAACTTCTAGTGTGACGATGTCCGAGTGTGTGTCGAAACAGATCTGTAAACGGTCTTGTTAGGTTAGCAGTGAATAGGAAATGTCGTTTTCCTGCAACAATTTATTAAGAATCTGTGTCCTCCTGCGATCCTCCGCATGTACGAGGGCCAGATCTAGCCGAGTATGGATTACTGCAGACATATAGATGTATAAGCTGGACAGTTGTCACTTTCCAGTCATGACAGAGCCCAAAAGCTTATCCGCGTTCATGTGGTTGAGGAATTATTTTCCACCCTACAACTACTATCTTACAGAGGAAATGTGGCAAGCTATTCGCTGCTCTATCGCTATTTCCATCGAATGTGTTCAGAAGAACTAAATTCCTTAGTTCCACCAGATCTAAGATTCACGACTAAGATCCGCCATGCTTCGCATATTTTATCGAACCCACCGTCATTCCCATCGAATGTCATTGCTGAGATGCAAGTTCCTTTCTTGACACTTCATCCCACGAACAGTTGCTTGTCCGAAATGACTCCCAAGACACGGATTCCCCGATAACTACAATCTTATCCTGTTCAAGTCTAGGGCTGACCGTTATCTTCCCACATATATGCATAATCTATACCTCTTACTCTGTAGCCTTCTAGCACAAGATTATTGAGACATGTACAGGGCGAACATCATATTAGGTTGGTGCAAAAATAATGGCGTAATAATATCGTTTTTTGGCATATTTTTAAAGTCAAAAAACGACATTGTTACGTCATTATTATTGCACCAACCTAATAAATATATAATTTTGAATTAATATTTTTTCTACTTACACTATTTACATTATTCGGACTGTTATGCTCATCTCCATTGCCATATTCACAATGTTACGACCGTTTTACGGTCCGGCCTTTTTCGGGCGATTAGAATTTCGAACCAAACCATTTTTTTCCTTCGCCGGGGGAAAATTTACTTGCTCCACGTTCCATGCCTCTTCCGTATGTCTCAGTTATTTACCTTTAACTCCAAGTTTGGTTCACCACTGCTGTGGCCTGCTATTGAAATCACAAAATTTGGGTCTAGTCAATGTATCTAACCAACGTGTTTATCCACTGGGACATGTGTCTTTAAGGACATCAGCGCACGAATTTTTGGGACTTATAAAGCTAATGTCTCAACGATCATTTTTTACCAGTGCTCATATTGCAATTTTTCTGTTATTGTTATTGTGACATCAGAACCCGATCCAGAGTCTTATTCCGGTCACGGCGCCAACTGCGACGTCGGCCACTCCCGTTCGTTCGTTCGGGTGGGTGTCGCTCCAATCTTTTGGCGATTCGGATGGGAATTGGGTTAGATCCGATAACAGCCTCGTCGTTCCCAACTCGCCTCCAACGCCTGGTTACCGAATTAACTACTTTGATTCCCAGTCTGCCTACCCACGTTGTGAATTGATCTAGGCTGAGGAAATCAATCAGTCGTCGGGGCCGTAATGCAAGCTGAGTTCGAATGAGGGTGGTATCACACAAATAGATGTGAGAGAAAATAAAATAACAACTCGAAAAGTTCAACTTATTAAAAACAAAAAGGATAACAATACTTTATATATGTTGTTGGATACAGGGTCACGTCTATCTCCCAACCCGCTATGTGGATTCGTGAGACGTTGATTTTTTTGTTAGGCGAGTCTTAACATCTAAGCTGTCTGTCCTTTAAGAAACTGGTTCTTGGTGTATCTTCAGGCGAAATTTATAAAACTTATTTTGGTGGTGTGAGTCTAAGTCGTTCTTCAAAAAATAAATTGTTCTTGGTTAGAAGATGAGTTCGGAATTTGCGCGAATCTTGATCAGCTCTTCGTAGTGAGTCTTCAGAGCTCTCAACTGGAACTCGGTCTCGAACTAAATGCAACTAAAAACTCTCTCTCGAACTCTCCAACTGCTTTTCGCTTGCTGCGACTTTGCTTATATGGACGTCGACCCAAACCGAGGTGGTCTCGTCGGGGTTTGAGGTTCCTTGATAATTCTAAATCCATAGTCCACTTCTTTATTTTCGGTCAGGAATTTTCTACTCCTTTCCATTTTTGGAAGTCTTCTCTTACCACCACCTTCTCTTATTCGCATATGGATATCTCACCATACTTCAGAGGGGCGTCAACGGTTTTCCCACTTCCTCGCAGCAACTTCTCATACCTACCTCTCAATGGGCGGCGGCGGGCTCCCTACTTGCGTCACATGATCACCTAAGCCTGGATCTCGTTAACATTCAGCCAATGGCGTTCAACAGTGTGGGCGTGACCCGACTAGCCTTGTTCTTAAAAAAATATATATTTTGCTCAAAGAAAAAAAATTATCTTTTTCTTTTTCTTTTCTTTCTTTTGTTTCTCTCTTCTTCTCTGGCCGCCAAAAGGACAATACGACCCGTAGAGTGATAATCTCAATTCTTATCCTAACGTCACGGCATATGGAATTCTTCAATCAGATTTTCGCCAGCACCAAAAGGCTAGTCAACCAGACACACTCATTCTTCGGCGCCAACGAAATATTGTTTCGCTGTCATATTCAAATTCCAACACAGCCCAGATGTGTTTTCTCTCAATGACACCTCCCATCGACAAAGACTCAACCTAGAGTTGGCTCTCTTTGTGTGTGGTCAACAGATGACCTATTAAATTGTTTGCCACCATGACACAAGTAAATCTTTATCTATTTAAAACTCTGTAACCACCTGGTGTCTGTCAATTAGCTTTATGACAATGGCCATAAGAATTTTCACCATTCTTCATTTATCAAAATAACATAGCCAAATGTCTCTGTCGTGGGTGGCTTTCCTAAGTCCCGCCTCCCTTTTCCTTTCTTTTTTCCTCACAGGTAATTTTCACCAACCTCCGATAATTTGCTTGGCACTATAACACAGTTAATTCTTTATCTATTTAAAAAAAAACTATGCATCAACCTGGACTTTGTCAGCTAGCCCTACGAGAATGGCCGTCAGAATTTTCACCATTTTTTCCATTAACAAAATAACATTGCCAAATGTCTCTGTCGTGGGTGGCCTCACTTTATCATATAAGTTAAGTCTCACCTCTCTTTTTCTTTCTTTTCTTTCTCTTCTTCCTTTCCTTCTTTTTCCCTCTTTTTGTGCCCCTAAATGGTGCCACATTATTTCATTATTTACCAGAGAATATATTGTAATTTTTTTGTTATTCATTTTTTTTTCTCCAGCACTCCTTATTACTGGTTCCCATATTGTATTCATATCTATGCTTGGTAGCCTCTGCAGAATTTTGTGACCTAGCAAATGTTCCGATTCCTTAAGTTTAAAGGTTAGCATGAACGGTTTCCATGTAGAAACGCTCAATGCATGCCGTCATTTCTTATCTTTTTGTCTTTTTTTGTTGTTGTTATTTTGAAGCTAATACAAATTCAGGTTGTTTTACGAAAATAATTTTATATTGTACTTATTTTTATTAATAATACTGTATGCTACGGGGTTTATTACTCCAAGAATGGCTTTATTAAAGCAATCTATTACTTCTGGTAGGACAAACACAACGACATAGCCAATGCTGCATGTGCAGCGATAGAAAATGACCAAATAGATGCAAATGTTTTTGAAGTGATAATACAGAAAACTACATCTGATATTAAACGTATACTTCGGAAAACTCTTCTAAGATCAGTGAGGCCAACCTAATTTAAACAGAAACATGGAAGGACCATAAATATTAAAATCTGAATTGGAATTACACTGGACAATTTGAAGGGGGACAAAGCAGCAGAACCAGATAAAGTTTTAATATAAATACTGGAAGGTTTAGTTTATTTCGTCATTGAAAAAATACATTTGACGTAAAGCAAGCTGAAGGCAAAAGAGACGGAGGAAATTGGTGCATAAACTACTTATAGCTTCTATAAATGTTAGCAGAGCAGTGATTAGGAGATATAGTACACAAGTTATATTAAGAGCTAGAAAGGACAAGTATTTGTGATGAGATATGATCGTCCAAGCCCTGAAGGGACAGAACATATAGAAGAAGAAGCTGAATAGATATCGGCCCTAACAATAAAGCTTTTACAAAAATATCCCCTTTCGTAATACGTTATGTCTTTGTGAATTTTTCTGGGTCGTAAACTTTTCATTACACTTCGCATGTAACTCAGAATTATACCGTAATTTATTGTATCTTGTACGATAAATTTTGAAAATTAACCACAAGAATTTGGTTTGTTTGGTTTGCTTTGTTTTACAGCATATCAACCAGAATGGGTTATTTAATACTGAGAATTTTTTTATTCCTGCTAATATTTTGTTTTGTCAAAAATCTATTTCTCGTAATATTTTTTCCTTCAAAAATGTATTTACTGTTAATTTTTTTCCAAAAAGTACTACTGGTAATATTTTTTCCTCAAAAAAGTGTAGCTGGGAATATATATATATATATATATATATATATATATATATATATATATATATATATATATATATATATATATATATATATATATTTAAAAAATGTATTACTATGAGGTTGGTGACAAATAATGACGTAATAATGTCGTTTTCGACGTATTTTTAACGTCAAAAAACGACATTATTACGTCATTATTTTTGCACCGACCTAATAGTAATTTTTTTTTTTCTTAAAAGGTTATTGCTGGTAATAATATTTAAAAAGTATTTCTGGTATTAAAACCTATTTTTACACTTTCTTGTGTTTTTACCCCAGTTTCGGGGTTAACTATTTGCCCATAGCTGGGAGCCTAACAGCTGCTACCAGCCCGGGTTAGGGTGGACCTTGGAACACCAGCAATTAAGAGGTGGTTCTACACTCCTCAAAACCTCCTGATCAGAAGCCTTGTTGCTGGACTTAGTTTATCGTCTTCCCCAGGACGGTCCACAAGAATAAATTTATAAATGTATCGAAATATATTGCACGGATTTTATAAGAATTGGTATATCTAAAGAAGCAATGTCTTTCTTTATTTATTAATCCGACAATTTCTATATTTTTTAATGGATATTCCTATTTGAGTTGACACTCCGATTATTAAGAAAACAGTATTTATTTATGTTCATCCATCGCCCTGAATATTTAAAATATATTAAGGAAAAATATATGCCCTAGGGTGGGACCGAACCTTTTCCCCACTGGACAGAGGCTACCGTCGCTAGATCTGATGCGTTTTAACTTTATCGTCCAAAAAGTATCTTTTCCGATCAACCAAGACTGAATTGTGACTTTAACAGAAATCCTTCTCGTCAAAGACTCTAGAAATGTCATGCTTTTCAATTAAATCAGTTATGTTAATTTTTGTTGTTGTAAGCAGAACTCATCAAATGTTGAACATTCGGGGATTATTTACGTGCCTGTCTTTGCATTGTTAACCGGCCTCTTTATTTAAAACATTCCGCTTTCAATGACTGAGTGATATCTCTTTTTAGTGAATGCAATCTAGTATATTTCAATTTTCTCACTTTCCTTTGATTTACTGAATTACTTCACTGCATGACTTAGGGATTGAACTTGCGGCATTCAGAAAAACACACTTGCTTTAACCATTGCGTTAATCAAAGAGAACATTACCAACATTTGTTGGAATATTAAACCAAAAGTTTACAATCATGTGGGAATAATTGTAAAAACCTCCTTTCTTATTCAGATATACTAATAACTGTCTATATTTCGGAGATGAAGTATTATGTACATTATTTACATTATTCGGACTATTGACCTCATCTTTGTCGCCATATTTATTACAACGTTTCGGTCGCTGTACGCTTCGGCTTTTTTCAGGTGGTTGGAATGACCTTAAACAGTTATAAAAAATAAATCTAAACCAACTCTAAAAAATTCACCTAAACTTTTAACATTTCCTTTCCCAACATCCGGAGCATTCAATCCAAATTTCACAGTTTGGAATCGTTCCTCTTTGAAAAGTCTCCTGATATATTAGCTTTCTGCGAGACCAACTTTAACTCATCAATCCCCTTCCCTGATTTCTCGATTCTTTGTCACATTCCTCTCTTTAGAAAGGACAATAAAATCCACATGCATGGCCTTTGAGTTCTTGCACGGGACCATCTCCCACTAACTAGGGAACTCTCTCTTGAATCTCCAGACTATCCATATATGTGTCTCCGTCTATCTCTCCCCAATTCTCTTAGCTATTTTTCTAAGGTTTCCCTTAACCTCAAGACTGTGGTATACTCGATAGAATTTCTGATAATATAGACAAGGTCATCTCACTACAAAGGTTAGCATATATATTCGTGTTCGGTAAATTTAACGCTCACATTCCACGAGGTTTAAACATTCTGTAACTGATATTGCTAGTAAACAAACTCTTAACTTTTCAATCACTAAATCCCTCACAGAAGTGTTTGACTTGCCTCCGTGTTTCGGCAGTAACGATAACTAGGTTTTCCCTTCTTGATCTCTGTTTTACCTCCATCACGCAGCTCTGTCCTCTTGGCAACTCTGATCATGTTGTAGTGTCTGTTAACATCTCATTCTACACCTTCCCCCATGAAAGAACCTCCTACTAACAGAATACCTTTCTATTATAGGAGCCCAAACTGAGACTCGCTCCGTTATTTCCTTCGCGATGTCCCCTGGAATGTGATTTTTAATCTCCCCGTTCATAAATGCGCGTCTGAGGTAAAAGCTGGAAACGAGGCTTTCATCCTTGAAAATTCAATCACGCCCATCTCCTTGGTTCACAGCCGCTTGCTCAGCTGCTATTTCTCATAGAAATCATTCTTCAGTCTGTACCAAAGTCATATGCCTAATCGCAACAAACGTCTCTTTAATGAATGCAAGCGTTCCCTCAATGAAGCAAAGCTACTGTTTACTGGACAAATAAAACAACCTATTGAATCTCGCAAGTTTGGTTCGACAGATTATTGGTGACTCTGCAAGAGCGTACTGAACAGAGAAAATCCACAATACCTCCTCTATTCAATCAATTTGAGGGACTGAATTCCTCAGGTGATAAGACTGAATGCTTTGTTCGGAAATTCTCAATCGAATTCAACGCTCGACACATCCGGTGTACTCAAACCTGATCTTGACACTAGAAATGAGGCTCTATTGAATGACATAAACATAACTCCTTTAATGGTATGGGATATAATCTCTAAATTTGACTCACATAAGGCTAGTGGCGGAGGCAGGATACCAGCTGCAGTCATGAAGAAATGTCCTCCTGAACTGGCACCAATCCACACCAAACTATATAACTATTGACTCAATGACTTGCTTTCCAGCTTGTTCGAAAGCCTGGTCTGTTATCCCTGTCTTTAAGAACTCTGGTGACCCTTGTGACCCATCTAACTACAGTACTCTAAGTCTCCTACCATAATTGGAGGCTTTAATCAATGCCGATGTGGTTAAGTACCTCTCAGACAAACAATAAGTTTTACGCTTTACCCGGTCCACCGCTGACGTGCTCACAACCATAACTGACTGATCTTTAGATATTCTTAAAGCGTTTAATATGGTTTGGCACGCCGACCTTCTTTGTAAGCTTCAGGGATATGGCATTACGGGACGATTATTTGACAATAAAATAATTCCTGTCAAACCGTGAAATGACGGTCGTCCAGTTCCTTTCACATGAACGCTGGTGTCAGCCAAGGATCCATCCTGGGTCCTACAGTGTTTGTTTTTTTTTTTTCATTAACGATAATCCTGATGTCATTAACTCCCAAGTTGGCATCCACGCTGAAGACACCACTAGTTACTCATTCCTCAATAGTATATTCGGCATCGTTGACTAAACTAAGCTGTCAGTAGGCCTCGAGAAGAACCTCCACTTTCTGGTTGACTGGGGTGGGAAATGTCTTTTAAATCTAATACCTCTAAAACCAAACGGCTCTAATTTACCCACCATAGAGAACTCACCTTGCCTACCATCAGGATAGATGATACCCAACTCCACGTGAGTCCCTCTATCTACCTCTTTGGTCTCATGCTGTCGACTGATCTGAAGTGGAACAACTTCATTGCATCTATAGCTTCATCTACCGCAAGGAAATTTGGTTATCTGTTTGCCGTCAGGAATTTTTTCTTGACTGAGTCCATCTTTCAAATCTACAAATTAAACATTCGTCCTTGCATGGAATATTGCTGCTATATGGTTTGGTGCTCCCACTGTTCATCTCGAGATACTTGACAAAGTCCAGAGACGGATATGAAAAATGATTCGTCCTGATTTGGCATCCCGTCTGCAGTCGCTATCTCACAGTCTCTCTCCGTCTTTTCTACATGTATTTTAATGGCAAATGATCCCACAAGCTACTTAAACTGGTTACCAAACGGCATGAATTTAAGTGTGCTACTAAGTCGGCATATCGCCCCAACACTTTCAATGTTGAAACGGCTAAATGTAGCCATCTCTTTTACTCCAACATCTCTAACCTCCCGTCAGTGGAATTCCCTTCCTCTGACTTGCTTCCCTGATAGCTATAATCTTAAATATTCAAATGCAATGCTAATCAACATCTGCTAAAGGCTCGATCTTGATCACTTTCCTTCATTTTATTTTTCCCAAAATTCCTTTTTCCTCTTACTCCCACTATCTGTTACCTCTATGTGTGCGAGTGGCACTCCCGCCTTTCTTGAGGTGTTTGCTTCACAAATACACACACAAACACACACACACACCCACAGACCCCCATATATATATATATATATATATATATATATTTATATATATATATATATTAAAGACATTTTTATGTTTAACGTTCTTTTTATAGATACAAGTATTTAAGTAAATGATCTGTTTATAATAAACAGTATTAAATAACATTTACCGGCCTGAATGTCCGAGAAATTTTCATAGAAAATATTCCTCCTTTCTCGGACAATCAGGCCAGTAAATGTTATTTAATACTGTTTATTATAAACAGAACATTTACTTAAATACTTGTATCTATAAAAAGAACGTTAAACATAAAAATGTCTTTAATATATAAATTGTCGGACTTTGTCCATTTCTTAATGTATATATATATATATATATATATATATATATATATATATATATATATATAGAGAGAGAGAGAGAGAGAAAGGAGATATAGACAGAGAATTAATATAAGTAAAAGTTTTTTCACTTAGCTGTTTCATGTTGATTTCAGCATACCGACTCCAGAGTCTCGTAGAGAGATTTCTCCGTCCACTCGTCAGTAGGTACCAGCATCTGACTGCTTATACTTCGTGATTTTTCTTTTTATGAACTTATCATTGGTGCAGGATTTTTTTCATGCATAAAAATCGCATACACATATATATCACCTTCACTCACGTGATATATATATTATTTAAAATATTTGTAACTTAGGTTATTGATGCTATTATCAACCGAATATATATATATATATATATATATATATATATATATATATATATATATATATATATTCATACACGTTTCATTAAATGATATAGACAAGTTTTGTCTATTTATTTTATGTAATTTTTTTTCGCAACTTCTGGTAAGTTTAATAACATTATCGTTGAAAGAAGAAAGAAATTCCCAGTAGTGATCCATATTTTTTTTGGCTTACTTAAGTCATTATCAAAGATGTCAATTACAACATATTAAACAATATACGGACACGACAGCGATGATAGTCTGTCAATGTTTACATAGAAGATTTCTAAACAACGATAAACACGCGCATATAAGACGCTAGAAGCGAAAATCGCACTGCATCTCATGACGTCACACATGAACACACGAGAGTGAATTGTAGAAGTATGAATCGAAAGCCGTTGGTATAAACCAATGGCTTCTGTTAGCAATTATAGACATTTAAGAACATTTGTAGAGATGCCATAATTGATTTTGTTTAGGTTGGGTTTCAACTGTTTGATGTATAATGCTTCAAGGATTTTTAGTTTTTGTCTATTGTTTTCATGTCGAAGTATTTTACGGAACTGTGTGTGCGGGCAGGCATGTTGTTTATATATATATATATATATATATATATATATATATATATATATATATATAATGTCATCCACAGACAGACTGTTTCGCTCTATCACAGCTCATCAGTGCGGCTAGACATCTTGTTGCCTCTAGCTAGGAATTGGTAAGCTGTCGGCGCACGGTCGGGATGAAGGGGATTTTTAGCGTATTTATTTTGGGAAACACGCCCAGTGACCGAGAGTGACTCAATTCGGCTTGCGAAGAACGCAAATGGAGTGCTGGCGCTAATAAAAGAGTATTCGCTGTAATATATCAGAGCTATTATGTATATATTCTACACTCAGCACCTGAAAATTGATAAAGAAAAAACTTTATTAAAGATTCGTCATAGATCAAGATAAAAATGATGAAAAAAAAAATGATAAAAAGCAAAGAGATGCTGATTAATGCTATGTTGATTTTGTTTGTTTCTTATTCGTTACACGTGTTAATTCATTAAGCAGGCCACGTGTATTGAAGTACAGATAATGATCATGTATGTGTGAGAAACATTCTGGAAGCCAAAGTGTGTAAAAAATTAGATACGGCAGGATGTTTCTTTTTTTAAAAAAAAAGTTTTGGTTGAATTTTTCATTAATATATATCGCGCGCGTATTTTGTATATATATTTTGATTTTTATGTATTTGGTAGACATGAGTTGTTCATGAATAATGAATATTTAGAAAAATAGTGAAGTAACTTAATTTTAAACGTGTGTTAATAATTGCTATCATTGTTATATACTCAAAAAAAACTATATAAACCTTAGAACTAATCGAATACAACATAATTTGCGTCTCTTTCGTATTTATCATTTTTTATCATTTCTATTATGATCTCTGATGAAGCTTAACAAAGTGAAACATATAAGTTTCCTACTTTCTTCTTTATCCTATAATTCTTCGGATTCCTATCGATAACTTTTCTATATTTGATCTTTATATATATATATATATATATATATATATATATATATATATATACATATATATATATATATATATATATATATGGAAAATAAAGCATAATATTACAACCCAAAACGTTTGCGGCACCTCTCTTCTCTACTTTTTAATATACATACTTTTTTCTCGTTGGAACCACTACAACATCTTTCTATTATATATATATATATATATATATATATATATATATATATATATATATATATATATATATGGAAAATAAAGAATAATATTACAACCCAAAACGTTTGCGGCACCTCTCTTCTCTTCTTTTTAATATTCATACTTTTCTCTCGTTGGAACCGCTACAACCTCTTTCTTTTACATATACATATATATACATACATATATATATATATATATATATATATATGTATATATATATATATACATACATACATACATATATATGTATATATATATATATATATATATATATATATATATATATATATATATATATATATATATATATACTCTAGGATGCCGATTCCATGATAATCCAACTTGGAAAAGTTTCTTTAAATCACACCAAGAGTTGACCCAAAACTTATGTGTGAAGTTATACGGACAAATCTGTTTTCTTGTCGTCGCTGTTTGTGATAGCAGAAAGTTACAAGTCATCGTGACCGATTGTTTGCCCGTACAGATGCTGTTCCAAATCGTAAACGTGCTAGCTTATGCGCTATTTCTCTAATGGACCTTTGGATTTTGAACAAAGTGAATATGCGGGAGCATGTTGTGTCTGATATAACGATTGGCAAACTGATGTAGCATATTTTGATTTTTTACATTTATTAGCCCCTTATTATTGCCTATCACTCTTCATCTTTTTTTCTTCTTCTTTTTGTTCTTCTTCTTCCATTAAATATTGGTTAGTCAGAGACAATTTGAATGTATGTTTTCTTAAAACATTATGACTTCCATCAGAATAATTGCTCACTTCGATCGATTTGATATTGGAAATAATTCTTTTCATCTTCAATTCCCTAATATTAGAAATTCTCTCATCTTAACACAGTGAAATATCCAAATATTGAAGTCTCAATTGTTATATTTTACTTATCTACTCATTTCTTTTTATCTACAAAGTTTATTTGTGTAAAGCCCTTACAGATAAATACTTCTTCAGTGTACGTTATCTTTCAATGAATGAGAAGGTTTTTTATATTTTGGTTTTCTCATTTAACTCCAAACAAAACGATTAAACAATGTGTTACAGAGAGGGAAAGAAACAGGGAAACTATTAGGATGTTAAGATAAATGGATTCAAAAGAAAACTGATTATAATTAGAGTTAGATTTAAATGAGTGAAGGTCGTAGTTGATCGGGAAGTAAAAACCGGAAGCGATCATCACAAGCGAGAAATGTTAGTAGCATAGTCGAAAGAAGAACAATTGCCATTAAAATATTTCCAGAAAAGACACAGAGTTATTATTATAATTATTATTTTTTGGTTGTTGCTGCTGTTGTTGACCTTAGGAATTTAATTCATAAAATGAACAAAACAAAAAAAAAAAAAAAGAGCGTAATTGCTCCATATAAATATTGACTTTACTAATATTTTAAAAGAAGATTCTATAATGTACCCACAATGGGGGGGGTAGAATGTTTGTGTAGACTGATGTACTAGTGAGCCAGTCCAAATGAGATGACTCATTTTATAGTTCACCAACAGAAGGGTTAACCAATCAGAAAGATAAAAAAATCTAACAGGCATCTACGCGGATGACACCACAATTTACTCCTGCCTCAAAAACAAATCTAGTGTCGCTGACAAAACTAACCTGGCCGTGCGTCTAATTATTATATTTGATATGACCATACTTGATATACCAGTGTTTTATGACATATTCCTTTTTATGTATGTATGTATGTAGGTGTTAAAGCTATATATATATATATATATATATATATATATATATATATATATATATATATATATATATATATATATATATATATATGTATATATATATATATATATATATATATATATATAGGAATAAATCCTAAGGAGCCAGGCAAAGCTACCTAGGGTTCATCTAATCGGATCTTCAGTATAAACTGTCTACATATATATATATATATATATATATATATATATATATATTACATATAAACATTATATTATAATTATATATATATATGTATATATAATATATATATATATGTATATACATAATATATATATATATATATATATATATATATATATATATATACATTATATATATAATATACAGGGTATTTCAAAAAGAATACGCCAAAATCATTACGCTGTTTTTTCAGGTCTGTAGCATTGTAGTGGACTGAATCAGTGGTTATTTGATAGAGTAATTCTCAAAGTTTGATTAGGTGTCTGTTTCACCGCTTCTGGTGCAGCTGAATTGTGGGAAGATCAATCAAAATGGCGACTCCTCAGCAGAAGGCATTATGCGTGCTTGAGTTCGCGAAACCAAACGCCATTGTCACGGTGCAGCGTGCTTTCAGAACAAAATTCGGCATTGATCCGCCCCATCGTGAGAGCCTTCGACGGTGGGTTAAACAGTTTAAAGAGAGTGGGTGCCTGTGCAAAGGAAAGAGTTCTGGAAGACCACCTGTTACAGAGGAGCAAGTGGAGAGGATTCATGATGCATTTCAGAGCAGCCCACGTAAGTCCCTACGTCAAGCAAGTCTTCAGCTTGCCATCCCTCATACCGCTGTCTGGCATGTGTTAAAGAGACGATTACACATGAAACTATACAAACTAAGCCTCGTCCAAGCACTTACTAATTATGACAAGGTGATGCGGAGGACATTCTGTGAGTCAATGCTGGAGATGGAGGAAGGTGATGAAACTCTCTTTTCACGTTTAGTTTTTAGTGACGAAGCGAATTTCCATTTGAGAGGCACAGTCAATCGTCACAATGGGTGCATTTGGGGAACAGAGCACCCAAAACTGGCTATTCACTTTCCTGTAAAGCAGATTCGAATAACTTCATTTTTCAGCAAGATGGGGCACCACCTCATTGGCATCTCGGGGTTAGTACTTATCTGAATGAAAACGTGCCTCAGCAATGGATTGGGAGGAGAGGTGCTAATGATCTTACTTGCTGTGCTTGGCCTGCCAGATCCCCGGACCTCACTGTGTGTGACTTTTTCTTGTGGGGCTATGTTAAAGACCAAGTTTATGTTCCAGCAAGATCGAATAACAGCTGCAATCAACACGGTGGAACGTGACATGCTGAGGCGCGTTTGGAAGGAATTCTCATATCGGCTTGATGTTGTCCGCGCTGCCGGTGGTGGCCATATTGAGCACTTATAAAACATGAAATGAAACTTGAATGTATATACAACACATTTGTTCATGCTAGAGGTTTGTATTTTTTTTCGTTTTTGACACATCACGTGATGATTTTGGCGTATTCTTTTTGAAACACCCTGTATATATATATATATATATATATATATATATATATATATGTGTGTGTGTGTGTGACTCTCCCGCGTATGATGGTCCAGCAGCTCATTTCTTACCGCCAGCCAGACTACCTGCGCATATCGTTTAATTATAATGGGGAAGGGTTTCGGATGTAGTTTTTGACTGCAGAGTTTTCCTTCTAGGCATTTCGCCACTTATACATATATGACCTGGTCTGTTCTGCTAATTTCTCATACCTGAAAATTGATTTATATATATATATATATATATATATATATATATATATATATATATATATATATATATATATATATTGCCAATAGTATGGATGTCAAATTGTTTCCTATGTCACTTGCTAGCAATTCCTGTTTCCATTTTTTTTCTAATTTTCCAAACTCTGTATTCTTTTGTTACGTGCATCCCAAGCATATCAGCTGTCTTAGTTTGATGAGTGAACATCATGATAACATTATTAGAGTTATTAAATTATCAATGCTATATAATAACAACCATCAAAATTATTACAATTGTAATTCTCCACTATCGATTGTGTCCACTTATCTCAACATTTTCATTCGAAAGATCATCAAAATTGTCCATTTCCTCATCATCGGCATTTTCATCACCGATGTTGTTATTTTTAATTTCTTGCTTGATTAACATCCGTCTTGATAGCTTGCCTGAAAAATTCTCATTTGCTTTCGCACGAAAGATATTACTTTTTTTTTTATGAGTTGATTATTTTATTTGTATAGAAAAACTTCTTAAAATTGTGATTGGTTAAAAAAAAAGTATGGCATTCTAATCACCCTTCGGGAATAAAACAATCACCAAAACAAAACGTACATGAAACTCAAGCAGCTATTAAGAAAATCAGATATATTTTTGGTTCAATTATCACGGGCTAAAATGATGACATACAAAACAAAGCTGCTGCAGAGTTGATGGGAAATTTTTACGACTGACTCTACCTGATAATATGTCTGTAGCATCTGGGTGTTGATTTCACTGTCCACTTTTATATATACATACGCTCTATTCCTGATATTGAGCACTTTAAGCCATACATATAGCATAACTTAAGACGATATATATATATATATATGAGTGTTATATAATGTAGCTAAGAAATCCAATATGGGTAGGTCCCAATCCTCATAAATACCTTGGACACTATTATATGTTACCTAGAGCTGGTAGCATGAGCTGTCAGCGTGGAATACTTTTGTCGTGTAGACCTCCCTACTTTTGGGCAGAGAGGAACCCGTACGAGGCTATACCAAAAGGCAGAGTCTCGTCCGGGGAGGTACACAGATACCCGATTCCGCATGTGTGGGGTATACGGGCAATTTTTGACCGAGTCCACAGGCTCGGATATCCCCACATTAAATTTGGCCATGTGCCGGTTTCTACTTCCTAGAGAGGTAGGTAAATATCCCAATATGCTGTCTAAGTGGACCACCACTAGCAGTGGTTTACCTACTACACGTCTACTTGTAATTTGTTGAAGCTATAAATATTACCATTTCATTTCCAACCGCCGTTTTCGTTAATCCTCATCCAGTAACCCTTTCTAGTTTGCAACAATGAGTTAATGATCAAATGTAGATGAAATATGTTCCGGAATCCATAACGATGATCAAACAGATAGGAAACATGTATCTCTTTTATTAAAGATTCTTCAGATATTGAGAAAACAGAAAACAAAAAGACAGAAAATTTGGTATTTTCAATTTTGATTGGTCACACACGGGTCACGTGCATTAAAACCGTAGATAATTCTATAAGTATGTCAGTTTGTCAAGATTCTTGTCTGCCTAAGTGGGTATCGGATGGGAATATGTATTCGTAATTGTGTATATGTTTCTGTTTAATGAGATTTCTAATGTATCCACCTTAGTGTGGTCAAACAGAGCAGTGAGTGTCTCATTTTTCTCATTTATGACTCATCTCTTTAAACGTGTATTCTTTTTATAAGATAGATATAAGTTAGATTCTTTAGGAATGGGTTCAAAGATAGATGGCGATCTAATGTAATATTTTAGGCCTCTGTTTATCGTTGTTAATTATATTATTATTAATTTTTCAACTTAAAGTATTTTGTAATATTCAATTAGGGTGGTATTAATGAAATCCTATTTATGTATATCAGCGTTTCGATGCCAAACGGCAGTGTTGAACCGTTTGTCCAAATGCGAAACGTCTGTTACAATCTGGCATGCAGCTCTGGTATAATCGGAAGAAGATGTTCCTGTAGGCTATAGCAGCCGAAATGGCAGAGGATAAAGACGAAGAATATTGTGGTTTCAATGGTGTTTAAATGCTGACATGGATTACTCAATGTCGGCTTTCACCTAACATGAGACCGATGGTCGCATATTTCTTCGATCAAGTATCAATGAGTATTGACAATTTCCTCACAAAATTTCCCTCGGTCAATTTTCAAATATGTAGTGATTCAACGTTCACCACAAAGATTGGTTAGTCGACTTAAGCAAAACCGATGAAGAAAGCAGGTATTGCAGAGACTTATTCGTCACATATAAATTAACCCAGATAATTGAAGAGCCCGGACGTGACGAGAGAGCAGGCAAACATCCTCGCCATTTTTCTAACATCCTGCCCTGAGAAATATTCAGCAGAAGCTTTAGCTCCCAGTGACACGTCGAATAATTCTCTAGTAAGTGTCCTCACTGATTCCAGACCTATGACATCCCATGATTTATCGCTCAATAAAATGATTTTTCGCTATGCGGAGTCAAACTTGAATTGATTTCGGGTCTATATGATATGGGCTCCTCTCACAACCTTCTTCAAACATGCTGTTCCCTAAAAGCTACCCTAATCTCCGAATAGATAATTTCTGGAGTGATTTATACACCCCCGCCAAAGTCAATTTCAACAACAACCAAACAGTCAGCCCTGGTGCACCCATGAATGCACTTCAGCCATAGATCACGGGAACTACTACTTCAAAATCTATCGCAATGAGCAGTGTATTCTGGTTTATCTTTAAGAACCGTCGGCAATCGCTGTATGAGATTACTGGAAAACATGAAGTGCAGTTACATGCGACGTATCCATTCAAACGTTGAAAATAAACAAATCGAATCTCGTGAATTCTCCAAGATCACCAACAAAATTATGAATAGAGGCAAGGCGGCTGTGCCCAAATTTATAAATTGTCCCGGGGTCATATCCTCCTCGAAAGACAAGGCGAAGATCTTCGCCGAGATCTTTGCTTCAAACTAGATGACAAATGCCATCCGCACCCCATCTTCCCCCGTCTCACTGAGCACAATCTCAGTAATATAGACATTTTTGTAAAGGAAACCTCTACATATATCAAAAGCATTGACCGCAAAAAAGCTACTTGCTTAGTAAAAAAATCCAGTAACGAATATCAACCCAGAAGTATGCCCGATTCTAGGAAAGTTATTTAACCGCTACTTGAAAAGGAAATATTTACCAAGCTTGTGGATGGTGCCAAGATTATGTTTCGGTTTTCAAGAAAACTGGTAAACAGACACTTCCATCCCAGTAAAGAGCCATTAGTCCCTTCAGTATCAGCAGTAAGTTTCATGAGGTCTTAATCAACAAGGTCGCCTAACATCTTGATAGGAACAACCCTCTCATGCGATGAACAGTATGTATCTCCATCAGTCCGATCCACCACTGATATCCTAACTACAATTACACACAGAATTAGTGAGGCCCTCAATGATACATAACACAAGGACCATAGAATTAGATGTCTCGAAGGCTTTCAACAATTTGTAAAACGAAGGTTTATTAAACAAGCTATACATCTATCGAATCACTTAAAGTGTTTTCTCTATTATTAAATCCTTCCTAACAGGTAGATCTGACCAGTCCTGCGAGGTTTTGGCTATCAACCTAAGCGTACGCAGGGGTCATTTCTCGGACCAACTCCCCTTCTGATTCACGTAAATGGTCTACCTAAGAATATACTCCGATCATTTGTAAAAGTCTATGCCCATGATACGACATTATACGGGCGCACTTCTAAAAGTGTGACTATCAGAGATTAGAAGCTGACAAATCTTCCGATCTAACATTAATTTTTCAGTTTGGGGGCAAAAACTGGCTAGTTACATTCAATGCCCCTAAAACCAAACTGGTTGCATTCCACCACCGCCAATCTCACCCCGAACTACTACCAGTCACGATGAAGCACTGTACCTTGAGAAGATACTAGGCCTCAAACTCACAACGGTTACAAGTAGAATTCCTATATACGATCCATAGCTAAAAATGCAGGTAAAATGATCGGCTCTCTGTACCGCTCTAGGAAGTACCTGACTCCTCATATTATTCTCTACGTTTATAAGAGCAAGATACGACAGGAAATTGAGTACTGTCGCCATATTTGGACAGGATCTGTCAGACCTCACTTTCTCGTTATGATAGAGTTCAAAAGCGTCCCCGAGTCCTTGTTGGAAAAGAATTATTTTCCAAACCCTGACCTCTCTCTCACAGGCGGAATGTGGCGAGTCTCTCGCTACTATATTGCTACTAACATGGGCTCGGGTGAAATCAATCTCTTGGTTTAACCAGTCCTGACCATCACAGCATGAACCTGACATGTCACCTTGATAGTAACAAACTATCCACATTCCCTTCGTATTTCATCGGCGAGAAGTAAGTTCCACTCGAACAGCTTCTTCCCGCGAACAACTGCCCTGTGGAACAAACTGCCTAGAGGATGTTTCCCGATCACTACACTCTTAACATGTTCAAATCTAAAGTAAACCGTTATCTTCCCCTTCTATCCATATAAACTCTCCCTTCTATACCTAGTAGTCCCCCCCGGGCCTTGTATCGAGCGAATTCTACTGTAATTTATATATATATATATATATATATATATATATATATATATATATATATATATATATATATATATACGTCAAAAAACGACATTATTACGTCATTATTTTTGCACCAACCTAATAGTAGGTTGGTGCAAAAATAATGTCGTTTTCTCACATAGTAACATATGTGAGAAAACTCCATTATTTTTGCACCAACCTAATATATATATATATATATATATATATATATATATATATATATATATATATATATATATATATATATATATCTGTGTGTGTGCGTGTGCGCGTGTTAGTATATATATATATATATATATATATATATATATATATATATATATTAGGTTGGTGCAAAAATAATGACGTAATAATGTCGTTTTTTGACTTAAAAAATACGTCAAAAAACGACATTATTACGTCATTATTTTTGCACCAACCTAATATATATATATATATCAGCGTGCATGTGTGTGTGTGTGTGTTTACTAGGTGTACAAGAACTTTAATGCCCTGAATATTTGGGTAAATCTTTAAAATGTCTTTTCAAGAATGTAATTACTCGAACACAAATATGTATTCCTATTTTAAATTAGTGAAATCAATTTAACAACGAAATGAATTGAAATTAAATCCCCAAGCAATTCACAAAATAAAGAAATTACTTTGCCTATGCAATAAAGAAATTGCTTTGCCTATGCAATTTGTAACTATACCATAACTAAATAAATAAATGCAAACAATCCTATTATATATTATTTGCCCCGAAATTATTATGAATTTAAATAGTTTACCACTGTTTGCCACGATTTCAGAAAAAAAAAATTGCTATGAAAATTAGCATTGCATATTCTGAATTCTATTTATTTTATTTTACTACTGTTCACATAATGCAAGGCCCAAGAGCCTCTCAATTTATGTAATTACTGAATGATCTGCGTAATATACTTGAGCTTTGCGATATGTAATTAAGAAGAAGAAATAGGAAATTAAGTTAAGGAGGATAACATTACATTCACTGAAACATTTCAGTGATAAAAAATGATTCGTGGCAAAAGTCTGTTTCACACAGTAGCATTTCTTGTAGAAAAGCTGTATGAGGGGAAAATGCGTCTTAGCAGTGAAATTCATATGGGCTGAGGGTGAATATAACTTGGCGAGTTCTAGCTATAAAGAACTGAACTGTTGGAATTAAACAACGGTTCTCTTCTGTATATTTTCCATTAACATGGGGATAGAGACCGAGTAGGACAGCCATGTTGGAAAGCGGGGGGCATGGAGGAAAAAGAAAAATTAATCCATAATAGAAACAGATAGACGATTTTTGAACTATCGAGGCTTGAGAAACAAGGATTGGTAATCTCAAGTATTGATATGGAAGCAATACTTCATATTTTGTCGAAATTGACACTTTTAATGATACCCCATGGCCCGTTTTCTACCCTCCATGATTTAACTCCAATCATGGAGGGTAGAAAACGGTTAACCTTTGAGTTGAAGAGTTTAAGTCTTTAGTGTTGGTTGAAGTATGCATTCGCGAATACGTTACCTTATATAGCAGTTCTTTTGTAAAAAAAGCCCTCAGTGGAACTTTCTACTTACAAGTGATTGTGGAGAAAGCAAACTTGATTAAACCCCGCAAAAATATTATAGAGAATCAAAGATATAAATGCTGTTGTAAAGCTGGTGGAAAATATTCAACTATATATCGGCTACAAATCAAATCAAGAAACAGCCATTTTGGTATAGTATCAATTTCAGATATTTTGTGTTAATTCTTTACTGATTTATCACTTGCAATTCATGTTTTGATTTTTAGACTTCATAGATTTTCTACTGAATTCTTAGTTTGTAGTTAGCACGTTTTAATAAGAGAACAGTCTTTAACTTAATGAATTGTAGCAAAATTGTATCGTTTTACTATTGCTATAAATTAAAGGCATATTAAGTTTGAAGTACTACTTAATTCATTATAGACTAGAAAAAAAAAACTTTTAAAGTAGCAAACAAGAGTGTATGGTTTCGACTAGCAAATACAATTAAAGAAGAAAAGAGCGTAATTTAAGGTCTCAAAGGAAGGGATATTGTTTAAAGTAGAAAGCAAAGGAGTATCATTGAAAGTAACAAACGAAGGAGTAGCGTTTAAAGTAGAAAACAAAGCAGAAAACAAAGCAAAATCATTAACAGTAGCGAACAAAAGATTAAAATTTAAACTAGGAAACTAAGGAGTATAGTTTAAAGCAGCGAACTAAGGTTTATTGTTTAGATTAGCAAATGAGTATCCTTTAACGTTGCTAAATAACGAGTATAGATGTCCAATGGGTATAAATTACAAATATAAGATTAGACGCCGTTATAAGAAATCTTTCATTAATGATATGGAATGGAATATTTTATAAAATTAAAATGACCGTTCATTATGTAACGCGAAGATAACCGCATATATGTGCGTAATGCTGCACAACTTGCATGATGAAAATATAAAACCGAAGTAATCAGCAGTATTTGTTAGTGATTTTTCTCAGGAATATATCAGTTAGGCAAAGCACATCACTGGAACTTCAATGACGGAATTGAATCACTAACTTTCAAAATAATGAAGACTATACGATAACTCATGACACTCTACGCCTGCCTGACCTCAAGTTTTCCACTGATGCGATGTGGAAAGACAATATCGAATCTATTGTCATGTTTACTGCAAATGAAATTTCATTCACTGGTTCATTTTTTCTCGTCAGAATCCATTGTACATATTTATAAATATACCATTAGCCCCTGCACGGAATACTATTAACATAACTCATCTGATTCTCTTGCTTATGCCTCAACATTCTTGACAAAATCGACAGAAGCGTCTGTGATGTAATATATCCTGACCAGACATTTCGAATACAGCTAATTCCTCACGTGACGTGGTCTCCCTCTGCCTTTTCTGAAATTATGTTTTATGTCTACTGTGCATTTCCCCCCCTAGTTCAGTGACTATATCAATTTAAAGATGCTACTAGATTAGCAACTAAGTTTCGTAGGTTTAGTGTTGAAGAAGCTAGATATAACCACCACATCTATTCTAAGAGTTTCTCTGTCCGCACGTCCTTTCTGATTGCTTGCTTCCCGGATAACTACAATCTTCAAAAATTTAAATGTAACGTCAATTATTATCTTATATCTTTTTGAAACATGTTCCTTATTTATCCTATCATCAATCGTCTCCATTCTCAGTTTTCTCCTTCTCTTTCCCTTTCACTCCCTGTAAAACCATGCGATCCAGTAGCATTACGCCTTGCTGGGGTGAAAACAAAAATATTCACGAGTTTATAATTATTTACTGTGATAAGATGACCAAAAGATACGTTTAAAATCTGAATTGTGAATTATTCACTGGTCAGATTGTTATGATGCTATGTTATCGAAAGAACAAAGTCACTCTGACTGCAAACAGGAATAGAGAAAGACACGAAAGACTTATTTAGAAAGTATTTTATTAAAATCCAAGATATCTAAGTATTTGGATTTTTTTAATATGATTCCTGGCTAATTTATTAGTACGTTCGTTTTGCGCCCATAAGATTCTGGTACAATTCTCAGCATAGTCTAATTGAAAGGTGGATGTATTTTGATGTTATCT
Source organism: Acanthosepion lycidas (assembly GCA_963932145.1). NCBI lineage: Eukaryota > Metazoa > Mollusca > Cephalopoda > Sepiida > Sepiidae > Acanthosepion > Acanthosepion lycidas. Next base: position 80,851,448 of record OZ010591.1, on the reverse strand, counting down.
AACCGAGGATTCGCCATTGGCATGTCGGCCAAATCATTGCGAGTTAAAATAAGAGCCGGCGATTGATATGGCAGTAAGAAGTCACAAGATACCGTAGCAAAGAGTTGCAGAGTACTAGTGTTGTTCTACTGATGATCATCCCAGATGGTGCGGTCTTTTTCAGGAACTGTCAATAAAATTCGCTCAGGATATTTGCAGTATTAACCACAGATTGACTAAAATGTTAAGGATGGTCAACCTCCCTACCCCTTCGTAGCAGATGTTCTTCGATAAGAATACCCGCTGTTGTTGAATTTTTTGTACTTTTTTTAAAATTCCGATTTTTACTCATTTCCTTCCGGGTCACAATCAGAGACCAAAGGTCGGAAATGTCATCATGACACTTCCACTGATCATATTGCTAAAAAAATAAAAATAAACAACAGTCGAAAATATACATTTTACATTAATAAAACCCTTCGTAAGTTGTGAACTGTACTTGATAGAACTGGTTTTGTATTTCTTTAAAGCGTGGGCAAGCAGGGACTTTTTCACTGAGTCTAACAACCTTTTCCAATCAGACCGAAGGTTCGAACTACAACGGGTGTTAATTTGGTCCTCATGTACCACATGTTTTAGATTTCCACTTCAAGATCCTTGTATTCTGAGAATTTCTGAGGAGGACTTTTAAAGACATATTACAGCCTGCAAGTACAGCCATATCAATAAGAAAGCACATTCTGTCTTTGTGGTTTTGTATCACCCTCTCAAGGCGATCAGAATGTATGTAAAATAACTGATTGTATAATATTTTGATTTTTTCATCCATATTAATGTTTAGTTCATGCAAAAGGGGATTGAAGATTACTTGAAAGAAATCATCGTCAGATATTCAAGCGATTGGAAATAGCAGAGCCTTTGGTTTGATTTTAGTTTACTGTGGTATGCCACAGTCTCATGCTGTATGTAATGAGATTTTCTAATAGGGAGGAGACTATACATGTCCTAATACTTAAGTACACAAGAATTTGGCACACTATCAAAAGTTTTTACGGTAATCTATCAAATAGCTGCTGAGATTTCTATCTTTACCTGGTGTTTTCCAGTATCAGTGAATTTATCAATAGATGCAATTATATAAGACTTTTCCACACCCTTTCTGTACTAGGAGAAGACATTCTTTATCAAGAAAAGTAAGTACAGTCAGTACAGATGTGATTAATGTATAAATGGTGAACAGATGTCAACCGGCAGTAATTATTTGGATCTTCCTTTTTTGTAGGAGATCTTCAATAATCCATTCTGGAATTCCATTAGGATTATTAATTAGCATTGATAAATTTACGTAAGTGAATTTATAAATTTATGGAAGATGATATAACCAAATGTTAGGTAACTTGTAATCTCCTCGGTGTTTAAATGATTTAGAAATTTATAAATAGGTATATTTTTTTCCAATCAAGTACAGATTTATCATTCATTCTTTCTTGTTCAGGTTTGATCCACTCTAAATTGGTATTATATTCCTCTGGATTGATTCAAATATTCTCTCAGACTCTTTGCTCTTCTTCAATAGATGGTAGTCTTAGCTTTTAATTTTTTTTTTTCGATTTCCCTGTAAAACTTCTTTAGGTTGGCTTGTAAAATCTAATCTCTAAAGCTTTACATATCGTCTTATTCTCTGTGCATTTAATTGTAGTTTATTTCGAAGTATTTCCAATTTGGTTGAATTTTATTAACTACTTGAATTTTTTTATATATTTGCTTGATGTAACTGCTTTTTTTGTGGGAAGAATATTTAAATTTCTTGAAACCGCAATAATATTAACCAAATCTGATTTCGTTAAATTCTATCTTTAAATATACCTTCCAAGCAGGTTATTTTTTATGTTGTTTGATTGTTCTTTTGGCTTGATATTACGTTTTCCAGTAGCTACTAAAGCTGTTGCATATATGATATTATTTACTTCACTGTTATTTTCTGTCTGTCTGTTAACGCTGTTTGAAATACAGCGTTATAAAATTGCCCAGTATGTTTATTGGAATTAGTCATGTTTTATTTAGTTTTTACTCATCTCCCCTAGTGAAAGTACCTGAATCAACGACATTATTTATGCCGTAGCTATATTTTTCCGTTTTCTTTTTCTCGGGATTCATTATTTCCTATATCATATATTTGCGTTCGTACCTCACCATCTGACATATCGTGTACGTCATTTTTTACCTCTTTTTCTTTGTTGGACTCATAGATTTTCCTACTTTGTGTAATATCTATTTTTGCATGGTCTCTTTATGACTTTGAGAAACTTTAAGTGCGAATAATAATAATAATAATAATAATAATAATAATAAAATCTTGTATCAAGTATTGGCACCCACTGAATATAAACCCAGTCATGATAGAATATATAAATATCTGCACTGGAAAATATCCCACTTTTACGAAGAGGAAACTGCAGACAATTGGTATGAACACCACCCAGACCCGGTCACAGATATAGGACCTGTAACAACTTAATGGGACTCTACAATACAAACAGAAGGAACCAAACTGAGACATCGTGATCAAAGGCCGTAAAAACAGAATATGCTTTCTTATTGACATAGTAGATTTGTAATGTATCTTTGAAGATCTTCAAAAACTACTAGAATAAATGGATCTTGAAGTAGAAATCTCAAGTGTGGCAAAATAATAATACTTGTTGTAATTGAAGCACTTGGATTGATTGGAAAATGTTCTTATAGAATCACCAAAGGTATTGCTTTTAGCCCATGATTTAAAGAAAAAACTAGTAGACGGTAGTACAGCTCACACATTACGAAAACCTTTATTTATGTAAAATGATATTATCCACTGATGACCTTCGGTTGATTTGTGTTTATTATGAAGATTACCCTGGAAATCGAATTATAAAAAATGGGGAAATTGAAAACAAAAATAGTAACAGTAATATTAGCAGTCTTGGTCTACAAAGGTGATCAGTGGATAATGTTATGAAGCCATTTCTGACCTCAAGTCTCTGGTTGGGACTCGGAATTAAATGTGTATGCAACGGAAATTCAAGGAAATAATAATAATAATAATAATAATAATAATAATAATAATAATGGATGAATAAATATGGAGTTTTAAGTGGGTGAAGAAATAAAAGTATAGCATAATACATCGAGTGAAGTTTCAATGTACTTAAAAAAGAATGCAAATGCAAATGAAACCGACTATATATAGAAATGATGTCATGATAAACCGTTTCATGGCAGTACTCGGTCTGCATCAAAAAAGCTGATGTAGACAAACCCGTACCCATAAGTGGCTACGTAGTGCATGGTTAAAATCTGAAAGTGAATGTTTTATTCCTGCTGCACAGGACCAATGCTTGCTAACTAGAAATTACAGAGCACACATACTAAAAAAAAAAAAACAAAAAAAAAAAAAAAAAAAAAAAAAACTGTTAGTCCAAAATGTAGATCCTGTGATAAATATCCAGAAACAATTGACCAAGTTATATCAGATTACACTGTATTGGCACCCACTGAATATAAAACACTTCTACAAAACTTACAGAAAGGAAACTGCAATGCCGGTTCCGAGACAGGACCTTTAAAAATCTTATGGGACATTACAATAGACATAGACAGACCAATCAGAGCTAATCTCCCAGACATCGTGGTTACAGACTGGAATGTATCCCCTTATTGACATGGCTGTCCCTGCAGATTGTAATGTATTATTGTAGATCTTTGAAAATCTATCAAAGGACCTTGAAATCAGAATCTCAAGAATGCGGCGCATGTGGACATTAATATTGCAGTTATAGTTGAAGACCTCGGAGTGATTGGAAAAGATTGCAATAGGCTCATTCAAGGAATCTGTCGTGGCCCATGCCTTAAAGTAATACAAAAAAATTGTACTCACACGTAAGGACAACAAATTACGAAGGACAATATCTATGTAAAATATGTGATTTTTTTTTAAATACTCAAATCAAAGACACGGAAAAAATAAGTATATACAATAGTAATAATAATAATAATAATAATAATAATAATAATAATAATAATGTTGAATTTCTGTATGTACCCAGATCGGAATGAGTTCGAGGATTACTAAAACAACAAAAAATGGATATGATAATAATAATAATAATAATAATAATAATAATAATAATAATGACTTCATACTAATAAATTCTCAGACAAGAAGCATTCTTTCTAAACATAGCGTGCATGATCGAAAGGGCGGTGCATATCGTTTATGCATACCCCGTAAAGAATGTAGAAGTCATACTCAGATAGAATTGTCATAGAAGACAAAACTAGTGGCTTACTAACATACATGGACGCAATAAAGGACTGGATGATACAATTAGTCAAATAACACGAAAACAGAAACAAAAAAAATATTCACGCATGAAAGATTTTAAATACAAACGGAATTTACATTTATTAGATTCTGCAGAAAAATAAACAGAGGCCAAGAACCAATTGTTGCAGGGAAAATTATGAAAAAAGAAAGCCAAGGATAATTCTTTTGAACAGATGAAATAGCTAGCAAAACAAACTTCGCCATGGACAATATCAAGAACGTGCTGATAAAGTTGCTGTTGATAAAGCCAACACTCATTAATGGATACGAGTATCTGGAAAAAAGGCTTTATTCTTCCAAGGAAAGACCAGTCTTTTCACAAGAAACTTTCTGACATACTTAATAGTATGGATTCAAACTGCAGGTTCTTTGACAAATGTCAGAGAACCGTAAAGCATCTAATGTTAGGATATTCTGAACTTACGCCAAATGAATATAAGATCGCCATGATAAAGTGCGGCAATATTTACACTGGACAATGATAAACACTTCGGAAAAGATATTAATAACACTGGTATGAACAACACCCAGAAACATTTACAGAAATAAAAGACAACACAATTCTATAGGATTACACCATCTTTACAGACTGAAAAAAAATAGGCCGGATATAATAGCCAAAAACCGTATTAAGTGATGCCTAGTGGACTGTAACATAGCAACCATGGAATTTGAAAAATTCTCTAAGTCTAAAGACCTGGAAATCGAATTAGAAAAAATGCGGAAATTAAAAACAAAAATAGTACCAGTAATAATAGGTACGCTTTTAATGAGAAAAAAAAAGATCAAAGAAAGTATATTGAAAAGATCCCTGGTAATCCCAGCTTAATGGAATTACAAAAAATGTCGATGTAACGTTAGTGATAGCATGGGAGTTAGAAAAACAAAAAAAATGAAATGTAGCCATAACAACACACTACTACCTGCGTCAGGTCTGCCAGCGGACCTGATATGTAGTTTGACCATAGAAGAAATCGAAATACAATGTTTCTGATGATAAGCATAATAGTAATATATTTTGAAGTAATTTCTACGGTTGTTGAAGCAGAGTGATGTCATCAGTCATCGAAAATCCTTTATTTATTTGTATGAAGTCTTACACAGCATTCAAGATTTAGACGCTTACATTATATCATATTTCCTTTAGCATTCAAAAGGGAAAATATTTTTAGTAGTCTTACCGACAAATTACTGATCCTCTAATATTAGAAAAAAATATTCACAATACCGTTTATTGTATAATTGTCCACTTTGATTTCTTTAAAAGTTTAAACTCTGCGTGTAAATGTTAGAAAATCATTTTGCAGAAAGAAGAGTCATATTCTTTCGACTCATATGTAAGAAGCTTCAAATAGTCAGCTGATTTGTGTGTATTATCAAACCAAATATACTACATATTGAAATCTGTGTTCTGATTAAGCCGAGATATGTACCTGGGGGGGGACATGTCTTCAAGAATATTTTGATCTGGTTCTGTAAAGAATTAGAAAGTTAGACGTTTTGAGCAGGTGCATTGACGTCGAAAAAACGCCTGGTCATTCGCCGTTTGAAAACAACATTTTACTTGCAATATTCTATATGCCAAATCATTGATTTCTCAGGAAAACTTCTTACTAGCAACGGCAGCTAAACAGTCACCTCTCAAATATTATTTTTCAATCACGCTTAAGATATATTTCTAATGCATACTAGTATTTCTCGAGTGATCATCAAAGAAACCATTCTGTATCATCGTAATGCAATTGCAATAGTGATTTACCAATACACATATCCACTAAACTACTCTAAAAATTATCTTTTCTTTATTATTCCAAGATCTTCATTCTTGTCTTTGATGTTTATCGATGATGGTGCCCGTTTTCCAACACATATTTAGATAAAACTTCCAGTAGTATCTTTATGGTTATTGCTCTTATCTCCTGAGGTCTTCATTTCTGCTGATCAATTATCTTATTTTTCTCTACCTGTCTTTGAGAATTTTAAATTTCATCAGGTGTTCATACATGCGTTATGAGACTTTGAATCTTCGAAATTCTTTTTTCAGGTTTTCATCTATACTCTTGATAAGGAAACAATACTTTTCCCCTGTAATCTGGGCTTTGTAGATTGCAAGGTAGCTACAATGGCTTCGACGAAGATAAGCCAAATATTTAGTAATAGTTACAATGCAGGAGTTTTCTGTTCAATATCGGACTCAAACGATTTTATAGGTAGAACGTAATATTTATTTATAGTCGGAATATTGCCTTATTCTTTTCACTAATACCACATTATTACGACTGTAATTTTCTCACAGCTACAAAGTGTTCATTTTCTGTAAACGGAATTGGCAGATAAGTATATTCATTTCACTGTTGAAATGAGCTATGCTAATAATTTCTTCTTCCCTATTTCTCTGTTTTGCAGTCCACACCCTGTTTTGTGTTCTTCTCTACTGGAATCTTCATAAATTAAATACAATACTAATCGTCATCTTTTCTCTCCTTAAAACAGGATCTCTATTGCTGTCTGTTTTATTTCAGGGCTTTAGCGATCATGCCTCTCTGCAATAGTCTTTCCATAGTAGCTCTTAATTTGACTTCATTTTTTGCAATCCTTCTGGATCCGTTGTCAATCTTTTACGCACAAAACTTTAGTGTATTTGTTTCTTTCGTCTGTCCCTCTTGCCTCAAGTATACACTTGTGGGTGTCAGATTCTCAAGTTCGTTTTTCCTCATTATATGCCCTAGATATATCAGCTTTGTCTTTCTGATTCTGAGTAGATATGTCCTTTTTGTTTCAATTTCCCCTAAATCATTGCTGTTATTCATATGTTCAGTTCGTGATATTCTCAACATCCTCCTGTAAAACAACAACTGCTGCCTCAAGAGTCTTCTTCATAGGTGAGGAGAGATCAAAATATATAAGCAAAATAATTCTAATCAATTTAAAAATGTTCAATCCGTTATCAAAAGGTGAGTGCAATAGGAAATGTGCAAAAGCAAATGAGGAAAATTGAAAAGAAAGACAAGTTTCCTAAGCAATACAATAGAACCATCAAAATAAAACATTAACACTATTCTACAATATCAGGGGATGGGTAGAGAAGTTGATATGTCCCGGAAAGGGATATATTTGATCGAAGTAGCTAAGAGGTTTTGGTTACTATAACCAAGTAGAATACGGTAGAAGTAATCGACAGGTACTAGTCGTAGTCGCAGGTAATAGGTGTAGACCAATAGGATAGCCAATGGCGTAGTCCAATGGGCATCGTCATAGACTTAAACTCTGTCGTACCTACACGTCCGTCTGTATTTATGACGGACACCAGCCAATCATATTCCAGTGAGGGGAAACATAGGTGTATGCATATTCCATTATATCAGAAGTCTATATCAGAGACAGTAAATCAATTTCATCCAAATATGGCATAATGGCTCTCAAATTTATCTCCTGTCATATGAGGAAATATCTCAACACTCAGCAAATATTTTATTTTTTTAACTTTTTATCGCTTTCTCTATCTCTCTCCTCACACTGGTTCTATTGCGATTCTTACAGAAAAAAACCAGATAGTTGCGGGGAAGGGAAAAATCGCTGAGGATATTTCGCGCGTTTTTCGTAGAATAAAACACAACACGTCAAGTAAAAACATAAATAATTAAATTTTTAAAAATATTTCCAAGACAAAAAATACCCTTTCAACAGTTGTATAATTCTGAAGTGAAATATTATATATGATCCCAATAACCCCTACTATAGCAAATGTTTCATTCGGCAGAATCAATTCAAATCACCGTCAAAGATTATTCTGACTCGTATTACCCGTAAGAAATGATGTGGGTTTGTTTTATACATTTTTAACAAGAGTATAAATATTTATAATCTCTCCAAAAATGATCTCTTCTCAAACCGAAATCATCATTCAGATGATTACTTAGATATCTCTTAATTATATATCATTTAATATTTTTTCTAGACAGGGGCCTGAATTCTGGGAGTACATGTTCTCCTGATAGAGGATTTGGTACAATTAGGTCAATGCAGTAGAATGGAGAAATTGTTGGCATCCGTTCATCTGACTGTATAATTATCAAAGCCGAAGTTGCTATCAAGAATCTACTACAAGAATTTTCCTGGGAAATGTAAAGCACTGTTATACCGACGCATCGCAGAAATGGGATTCCAAAGAGTAGCCTTAGATAGACAGAGAGGAAAAAAATCTCGCAAAATACCACTGGATGACTTAAAAAAAAGAGTATAACGAACATTTTCTCATCTAAACTATAGATTGTTTCACAGTTGTTGAATCAAAGCAGTGGCCTCTCAGATAGGGAGAGCTTGAGGAGCGTGATAACACTGATGAGGAGAAACATTGGTTCCAGCAGGATGGTGCTTCTCCTCACACTGCTAATGTTACCATGACATGGCTACCTGAAAAGTTCCAGGAACGTCTTAGCAGCTGCAAGCTGAAGTAAATATGGGTACCACACGCGTCTAACCTGAATCCACCTCAGATTTCTTCCCCTGTCGGTTCATCAAAGAGAGCATCTACCAGGTCAAACCTCGCACCATTGCTGCATTGAAAGCAGCTATCACCCAGGAGAAATGTGACTGCTTTATCAAAAACTTCGCATTCAACAGTACCTTCATCTGAACAGCGGACATCTGGAGCATGAAATTTAGGGCTCCTATTGACATTTTTGGTTCATGTTTGAGATTAAATTATTGCAGATCCTAAAATTTTATCGTTTTACCTTCCAATAAATGTTATTTTCATTACTTTATCATTTGGTGTCCATGATTTGTGCCCAATCATTTGGATAAGAATTTTTAAACACCCTGTAATACCACATGAGATTGGCAGTAGGCACAATCTGCTACCTTTAAAGAACAGAGATAGGTTAACGCTAGATTAACCCATTCCCGAAACTTTCTTTTCTTTGCTGAAGGTGGGATAATTCAGAAGATGTGTATTGTGCAAAGAACGACCATGGCATTGAACGAGCTTGGCCAATTCGTCATATCCCCGAGACTAGCCGCATGCCGACAGTTATATGTCAGCTAATATTTGTGCCTATCACCTAATAAATTCCCATCACAAAATTCCAACCTCATAAATTTCAGTATTGCTTCTTAAAGGTGCCGACAAAATAGACGTCGTTTTTGATCGAGGTGGCCACAGATGTTCCACGTAGCACCATTTTGGCTCTGATTTCGCGTAGCAAAATATTCCAACATAAAGAAATCTATTGACGAAAAGGTCTTGGCAATATTAAAGAATTTAATTATATCTCTTTCTTCTTTATCGCAACCCGGTGGGTTGCATAGTAAATTGGATGAATGATCGAAAATCTGGCTTGATTCCATTCGCATAAAAGAGAATTTCTCGAAAACGGTGATAAACGATAAATCAACAGACAAAATTTCTGAAAATCTAACACGTATCTTCATTTAATTCAAAGTGTTGTTCTTTTAAAAACTTAAGTGATGATACCGCACAGTCTGTATCTGTTATGGTATTATCTTCTGCAATTTATTTTCCTATCAGATGGAAGCTGATGACAACATGAACCGGGCATGTGAGCAACGACGAAGACTTAATGAAAAAGGAAACAAAAAGGACACTTGTACTTTCCATCTCGAAGAGAGAGTTGATGTTCCTAGTGTATATAATAAGGAAATAAGCCTTGAAAAATCTGATTTAAGGTAAGATGGACAGAAGAAAATAATGCACAACATATTAGTGAGTTTGACAACGTATGACGGAGCAGGGTTTAGGAACACTATTTACATTATTCGGACTATTGTCCTCATATTTGTCACCATATTTATTACAAGGACTCATGGTACAGTGGATAAAGGTGTTGGTTAGATCCAGTGAGGGGAGCTAAAGAGTGGATAATTTGGAATGGGGAATTAACAGGAAATAACTGTGTTATGAGGTCCACCCCTTTTTCATATAAGTGGACTCTACCAAGTGTACCTGGACTGCTGCCGTTAAATACCCAGAGTTACAGTCAGTGAGGGTAGTCGTATAGTAGTCGGCAGTCGGTAGTCGGATAGAGAGATGATATACGGAGAGTGAGAGAATATACGAACGGAGATAGTGTGTGGTAACCTCTGGTAGAAGTCAGTTACAAGCACGTAGACTCTAAGGAAGTCCTACTTCGAAACTGTATATATCTGTCTGTATTTGCTACTAACCATGTTCCTGGACTTACTAACATTATTACTCTTTGTATGATTGTGTAAATACATTTTATTTCTTATATTTAATTATAGCGTTTGTCATTCCTTTGAGACCGAATTCATCTCGGAATCCACAACAAACTGATAACTGGCATCCATTAAAAATGGCACGTGGAACTAGAAAAGTTTACCTCAGAGCGAAACAAAGGGTTCAGTTTGACATTCCAACCACCAGAAGAAGGCCGGAGCGTACAACGCCCGAAACATTGTAATAAATATGGCGTCAAAGATGAGGATAATAGTTCGAATAATATAAATAGTGTGCATAATACCTCATCTCAGAAATATAGACAGTTACAGGGTTTAGGAGAACTAAGAGAAGACCAAATTTATTAAGTTTTAAAAAGGAAAGGAAGTTGTGGAGAGTGATGATTGCGTATGATTGCGTACGTCCAGAGGGGAAACAACCTATGGAGAAGAAGATGAACTGAAAAATGATAATCCCATGATGACCATTTTTTTTAATTATCAATCAACTCTTCAAACGATCCCAATTGAAGTATTAACACATTCCCTTTCTTAGTTGCTGAAAACTAATGCTAGCAATGAGAAATAAAAACATTTCCTCCAATCGCAAATAATATTTGTAAGGGCAAATCATTGATCTCTCGTGAATTGCCCGGGATTATCGTTTCCAAACAGTCATACTCCGTTATGGTGTCCTCTTACCAGCAGCTACAGTTGCCTCCAACTGAGGAAAATCACTTAAAGAAATGGGTTCAAACTGGGCTCTTTTTTCGACGCCTACGGGAAGTTGTAGTGAAATCGATTAAGTTTCGTTTTCAATCATTCATATCCACTCGATGATGTGGCACTTGCGATAATCCGATAGGTAGACTTTCAAAGATTTACACACAGTTCTGCGGCAATATACCGAGACCCGGCGGGCAATACATTTAACTGTTTGTTTCTTCTTTTTATGCAAGATATTCTTCCAACATTTATTTGTTTGACATCCCTGTCTGTTCTTGATTCAGTGGCATCCTGCTCTATTAAACTATCTTCGTTGTGTCGGTGACTAAAAATACCAAACCATACTTCCAATCATTTAGTGGCAGCATCTGAACTCGCCAATTCCAGTTTTACTTTTACTACAGTAAAACTAACTCCGTCATGACGAGAGTTTAGTTGTTCAGAAATTCGGAGGCACAAGGTGTCATTTTATGTATTACTATACTACCTATTCCATGCCGAATAATTAGGTCTCCATGCATTGTCAAGTATAAAACTATCTTTCCATGACACCATAGCATTTCAAAGCCATATATCTGGTATGATAGATACTGCCATTCCCATCCTGTATTCTGCCGTCGATGACTTAATTGAAATCATAGCAGGGATATCTTCTGTTTCCTATGCATTGCCAAATGTGTAAACTCTGCTTTGGTCACAAGACCACGTAAACATTTGTATTTAGATTTCTTCAGATATCTAGAGAACTTGGTTTTCCTGCTATTTAACCCATAGCTCGTGAAGCTTCCATATCTTTCCCATAAGTATTTGGGTAGTGGTGAATGTAATGACATTCGTTACAATTACTTTTTTTTTTATTATTTGACTCTAAACAAGCATCAAAATCAAAGCTAAATTTTTTATTGACTCTGATGTTTCTAAAATTTTCCAAGTCTTTCGTTCTAGCTTCAGATTTCCGTTTTTCTTTTATTTATTATCAAGTGCGGGTTTGCCGATAAATTCACTGAATATTCCACAAGAATAACAATGTTCAGACTTAAGCTCTCCGACTGAGTATGCTGTCAAAGTGACTACTCATATAGTGTTATGGTCCATGATGCATATTCACACTAGATTACCGATGCTTTTCTTTATTTTTCTCCTTTGATTATAAGATACTACACTTACATTGCAAATTCTTATCGTTAAGGGCCAGATTGTTTTTATTAATGGATTAGACTGCATTTTCAATGGGAAATATAATAAATCTAATGTAGTTTGGAAAGGTAACACCGAGAGCTGACGGGGATTTTATTTCGTAGCTTTATTTGGAGATAAGAAACTTGTTAGAATATCTGTCACAAAAAGAAAGACAGTTCCAAATGGTGCTTAATCTTGACACATGCATATATAAAACATTTTTTAGTAAGTAAATGCATTGTTTGTCCTTCTGACAACCAGCGTTGCATTATCTATGATAGCAGAAGTTAATCTGTTTGAAAGAAAAATTGCTGATCTGTCATTTCATTTCATTTCTTATTTTGTTTGCGTCTTGTCAGTTTTATCTTTTCTGCTTTTCTGTTTAATTTTTGACTCGTTTTATCCTATTTCTTGTTTTAAAACACATTACTAAATCCCTACCAAAATTGTCGATGGCTATATTGAAAGAAAAAAAGAAAAACGTGTTTTAACATGCGGTAAATATTTTTCAAAAATAATTTAAAATTTATAGTAAAATTAAAGAGTCAGAAATTTGTTTGGTAGTCTTTTTTTTCCCTAAAACTGCACTTTATCAATAATAATAGAAACAACAACAACAACAACAATAATAATAATAATAATAATACAGTTGATTTCTTTATCATTTGATAAGCTCAGTGAAATATCATTCTTGCATGATCTTGCTAACAACTTCTACGGAATGGAAACTGAAAGAAATTGGTATAAGCACCAACCGGTCCCGATTACGGAGATAGGACCTTTTACAATTTTGTGGGACTAACAATACACACAGACATAACAATCAAAGCTAATCGCTCAGACATTGTTATTAGAGAGCGCAAACAAAACAATGTCTCCTTATTGATATGGCAGTCACTGCCGACTGCAATGCATCTTTGAAGATCTTCAAAAAGCTATTAAAATACAAGAACCTTGAAATCGATATCTAAAAAAATGAAGCACATGAGAACATAAACAAGTCCAATTGTAGATGAATCCCTCGGATTGATTGGTAAAGGATCCCATAGGCACACTGAAGTGATTCCTGTTAGACCATGCCTAAAAGAAATACAAAAAATGTTCTTACGAGTACAGTCGGCACGTTACGAAGGTCTTTATGTAAAATATGTTTTTTGTTTTGCTTTTTTAATTGCTCGGTGAAAATGTCATAAGTTATTTCTGACCTTAGATCTCTGAGCGGGACCTGGAAAGAAATGAGTTCACACCAGGAATCAAAGGAAATAATAATAATAATAATAATAATAATAATAATAATATTTTTCTCTTACCCTAGGCATCCCATATCTCTGTCGGTGCGTGTATGTGTACGTTTACTAATATCTGTCTGTCTGTCTGTCTCTCTCTCTCTCTCTGAACCTTGTGTGCATATATATATATATATATATATATATATATATATATATATATATATATATATATATATATATATATATATATGCGTATATAATGTACATGTGTATGTATCCGCATTGACAGGGATCATATTGTATTATTATTGTTTTTATATTTTTTTTTTATATTTTCTTTTTTTGTTTTCATGACTACAGGTGTAATTTCCCTACAATGCTCTGCCCTGTGACTATCATCTCTTTGAGTGAAAATTTAAAAATATATCTTTTAGCGGCTAGTAGGTTGAGAGATGACCGGAAAAGTATAACTTTTATTCCCTTGCTCCTACCCCTTTGTTGAATGAATTCTTTGATATTCCCCCCTACCAATCTGTAGGATAAGTCCAGCCTACCCCATAAAATTTGATAAGTATCTGTCGTTGGTGACGGAAAATTGAACATTTGTGGAAAGTCACTTGTGCCATCCTCCGAACTTGTAAGAAATGGTAAATGTACCATTTTTGAATGATATTTTCTTGCAGTTTGATATGATTCTGAATCCTTTTGACTCAAGTTAATTTTTTCTTTTTAGTTCCCTTTTCTCTTTCCTTTTTTACGTCTATATACTAAAATCTGATATTCCCCCTTGAAGTGGTCACTCCGACTTATACTAAGTTAAAACTTAGTATAGTCTACCCCACTGAATACCATACACTATTATGAAGTATTCTACCTTCGATATATTAATAAATCCTCATTGTAACCAAACTCTTTGGTTGGGTGTGCTCTTGGATCTTCTTCGAGACTCGTCCTAAAGCTGGTAACCTGAACCTAATTACCCCTTGGCGGTCAAGGTTAAAAATGCATCTCTTCCAATTTCAATGAATACGAACACAATTTCATACCGGATAGGCCGTCACCCGGCACAACAAGGGCAGCGTCCCTCAGAGAGGAACCAGTCTGAGGACGAAACATCTGTCACTGGAACAAACTCTTCCACACACGAAGAGACACTAGGTCACCAAACCCGGATTTTTGCCAACCTTGGACCAAGTGACTCAATACCAAATCGACTAATAAAAAGTAAACGAACGAAATGGAGCCGCGAAGAGTATCGACAAGTTATAATAAACCTCTCTGCACTCGAAAACCCAGCAAAGAACACCACCAATCAAACATACCAAATAGAGAGAAGTATGGTGGGAAATGATATAAGACCTAACCTCAACCCAAACATGTTTGCCAATGTCCGTAGGAATATCATGCGAAACAACAGACTCTCAAAAGCAGAAATAGATAAGATAAAATTAGATACAATACAAAATACTATGACCCATCACTCAAACTCTAATGAGACGAATGTAGAAATACGGAATGCGACAGAGGATGAGGTGGAGGCTGAATCGAATGAAATACGAAATAATCTCCCAGAAAATGAAATCCAAGACTCTACCTAAAACACAACCTGCAGTTCTCCAGAAAATGTACCTGGAGTCATCTTCAGTGACAATAATTTAGAATTCCTTGAAAACCACGTAGCTGAAATCACTGAAGCGAAAAATGACGTCATCCAAGTACTCAGCAGAGTAACTTTCACACAATTGTCAGACAGAGACCAGCTCCTGAAAATCCATATGATGAATTTCAACAACCACATCGTGAAAATATACGATGCTGCTCTGTATACACTGTTAACAGATAAAGCACCGGGAAACATCACAGAAGTTACCAACGTCATATACGCAACAGATTTAGCAGAGACTCGGAAGTTTGTGGGCAAGAAAATAAATGAAATTAACAGACATAGAGAACCAGCTTGGAAAACAAAACTGATACGAGAAATAAAACAGATGGGAGCTTTCTATATTAGAGGAGTTCACCAGAAACTTTAATATTTCCAGACGTAAATGCAAAAAGATCAAGCGGAAATATAACATTAAATACCTAATTGAGATTCCATCAATCAAGGAAATGCTGAAGCAGAAACTTCAGCTAAAGGCACAGAAAAATACGATAAGAAAAACCTTGTAGGTTCTATCGCCAAAATAAAATATTCCGAACAGATCTTAAGGAATTTTACATGGAAATTGGAAAAACACCTATACATGTCGAAAGGTCACCATCGATTGATAATGTACAGAAATTTTGGGAAAATATTTGGAGCAGCCCAAAGGAATATAACCCAAATGCAGAATGGATATGGCGTGAAGAAGAACAACTGCTGGATACACCTCTACAAGAATGGGAAAATATATACACAGATGATGTTATGCAAGGTCTAACGAAATCACCAAAATGGAAATCCCCAGGAAACGAAAAGTTGCACAATTTCTGGCTGTATCATCTCTCATCTACCCATGAAATTCTTGCAAAAACATTATCAACGATTGTAAATAATCCCAATAAAATCCCGGAATGGATTACTAAAGGTGTTACATACCTCACACCAAAAACAACTGAAACAGACGACCCGAAAAATTATAGACCAATAACATGTCTCTCCACAACGTATAAGTTGATCCCGTATGTACTGACGAACCGTACTTATTCTTTTTTCGAAACAAACAGCATTCTCCCGCTGGAACAGAAGGATGCCGAAGAGGTTCATATGGCTGCAAAGATCAATTACTGATAAATAAAAGAATCCTGGAAAATTGCAGGAGACGACGTAGAAATCTTAGTGCAGCGTGGATTGATTATCGTAAAGCCTTTGATAGTGTTCCACATTCTTGGATCCTTAAGACTTTGGAAATGTACAAAGTCTCCTCTGTGGTATTAGATTTCCTTAAATACAGCATGGGAATGTGGAACACCAACCTATACGTTAGTCACACCGGGGGCACTGCGATATCCAACCTTCTGAATATCCGACGTGGAATCTTTCAAGGAGACTCTCTGTCACCATTTCTGTTTTGTTTATCCTTAATCCCTCTTACACATGAACGGAACAACAGTAGCTCTGGTTACAAAATAAATAAGAAAATATTCAATCACCTACTCTACATGGATGATCTTAAAGTAAAAGACTTCAGTGACAACATAGATATGGACTTCGGATTAGATAAATGTGCAAAAGTAACATTCAAGAAAGGTAGAATTACAGAAATACACTTAATAGATTTAGATTTTGTCACAAAGATTAGGGAACTGGAGCATGATGAAGCTTATAAGTACCTAGGAATTAGCGAAGGAGATGGCATAAAACACCCCCAAATTAAGAAAAAAATAAGAAAATAGTACTACAGGCGTGTACGTCTGATACTAAATAATGAGCTAAACTCAAAAAACAGAATATCAGCCATAAAGACATTGGCTGTCCCTGTGGTGCAATACAGCTTTAATGTCCTTAACTGGACCATAGCTGAAATTAAGCGAATGGACGCCAAAACGAGAAAGCTTCTCACTTGCTACCGCATGCATCATCCCAAAGCTGATGTTGATCGTCTGTATGTGCCCAGATCCGAAGGAGGCAGAGGATTAGTTCAACTAGAACTGTCCTACAAAACTGCAACAATTGGCCTCCAAAGATAGTCGGAAACTACAGAAGACTGGATGATGGTATGCGTCAAGGAACATGAAAGTCGTAAGCGTCTTTACTCCGTAATAAAAGAAGCCAAAAATTCAAAATGGAGTTTCAAATGGGCGTAGGGATGCAAATACAGCACAATACACCGACTGAAACTACAAAATACTTAAAAAATACAGCAACGACGAATTCAACCGATCAGATACAGAAGCGATGGCAAGATAAACCACTTCATGGCAAATACTCTGCCCGTAGCAAACAAGCTGACGTAGACAAAACCCGTACCCATCAGTGGCTACGTAGTGCAGGGTTGAAAGCGGAAACTGAAGTTTTTATCCTTGCTGCGCAGGACCAATGCTTGCTAACTAAAAATTATCAAGCACATATACTAAAATATTGTGTCAGCCCAAAATGCAGATACTGTGATAAATATCCAGAAACGATTGATCATCTTGTATCACGTTGCACAATATTGGCACGCACTGAATATAAAACCCGACATGACAGAGTGGACCAATATCTGCAGTGGAAAATCTGCAACTTCTTTCGGGAAGGAAACTGAAAGAAACTGTTATGAATACACAATACACACTGACAGATCAATCAAAGCCAACCGCCCAGATATTGTTATTAAAGACCACAAACAAAAACGGTGCCTTCCTATTGATATGGCAGTCCCTGCTGGCTGCAATGTATCTTTGAATATATTCAAAAAGCTGTCAAATTACAAGAACCTTGAAATAGAAATCTCAAAAATGTGGCATATGGGAACATCAACAATCCCTGTTGTAGTTGGAGCCCTAGGAATTGTTGGAAAAGATTGCAGTAGAATAATTGAAGGGATTCCTGGAAGTCCATGCCTCAAGGAGATACAAATAATTGTTCTGACAAGTGCATTATTTTTTTGTCAGTGGAAAGTGTTATGCTGGCATTTCTAACCTTGGGTCCCTGGGCGGGACCCGGAAAGAAATGTGTAAACGCCAGAAATCAATAATAATAATAAGAAGAAGAAGTAGTAGAAGAAGATAACAGACCAAAGATTAAAAGGACACACAATGCTTTCTTATTTTCGTAGCAGTCCCTGCGGATATAATGTAACTTTTAATATCCAAAAAAAAAAAAAGAAAGAAACTATGAAAATACGAGAATATTGAAATGAAAATGTCAAAAATATGGAATATGAAGATGTCTGTATTTCCAGTTATATTTGTAGCCCTCGGATTTATTAGAAAATGGTCCGATAGACCCATTCTTAATCCATGCCTTATGGAAAGAAAAAATAATTGTACTCACAAGTACAGCTTACACATTACAAAAATCTTTATCTATGTAAAATGTGGGTGGTCATTGTTTACTTTTTAGAAAAATGATCACTGGAAGATGTCCTGAAGGCTTTTCTGATCTTAGGTCTCTGATCGGGACACGGAAAGAAGCCAAAGGAATAATAATAATAAGAGGATGAGAAAAACAATAATAATAATAATAATAATAATAATAATGTTGAACTTCTGTATGTACCAATAGCCGAAGAAGGTAGAGGATGAGAAAAAGGATAATAATAATAATAATAATAATAATAATAATAATAATAATAATAATAATAATAATGACAACAGACGAATACATTCTCAGAAAAGAAACTTTCTTTCTAAATATAACATGCATCATATAATGCTGATGCAGACCCTCTGTACATAACACGTATAGAATATAGAACAAGTTTCATTGAGAAGGAATTGTCATACAAGATAAGGACAATTGGCTTACTAACATTCATGGAAACAATAAAGGAATGGGTGATACAATTAGCAATTAGTCAAACAAGATGAAAACAGAAAGACAAAATATTCACGCATGAAAGAAAATGGTAAATACAAACGAGATTTACATTTAGTAGATACTATAGAAAACTAAAACAGAACCCTAGAACCAAAAGTTGCAGGAAAAATTATGAAAAAGAAATTTATACATATATATAAAGAATAATGTATGTGTGTGTGCTCGTTTATATTTTGACGGTGCTAAAAAATGTTTTAAGTCAATATTTAAATCAATATTATCGATTTTTCATTTTTGATCGGACGGACGCGTGTGTAATTATGTGCGTTCACTACACACAAGCAGATATTGACACTTTTCATGAAAGAATTAACAGCAGTAGCATAATTATATAAAAAAAAGTCGGATTTAACTGCTTATATGGGAATAAGAAAGGGCAAGAATGGCCATATGTTGGTTTCGGATGAAAAAGTTATCACAATGAAGGATTTCTGTCGCAGTCGAACTTTGCACTCAAAAAGCCAATCGGATTAGTGCTATTAGTCACGCGTGGCTGGTGCGATGCGTGATCCTTTCTGCTGATTGGCCTATTCACGTTCCGGGGTCATGCGAGAATATTTGTGAACAGGGAGTGTCATGCATGCGCGCATCAAGCATCCCAAATGGGAGTCGAGGTTTCAGGTAGCCTACATTTATTTCAGGATTTAACTCTCATACCATGGTTTTTAAAAAGGATCTTTTAATGTTTCAATGCAGGCGTCCATTCCTTTCCATGTTTTCTGCATTTGCACAGTAAAGTAAACATCAAGGACATTTTAAAATGGATTTACAGAGCTACATGTCAAATTTTCTCAGAAAAATCCGTAAAAACATATGAAACTGCTGCTTTTTAGGTGTCTTAGTCCATTTAGCATACTGAATCACTGCAATTAATTCAGTGAGCAATCACTAACATATTTCATGCCACTTCACGCCCCCACTTTTAAGCCAAGTGGACAGAATCGGCCCCCCCCCCCAATTGTCCAGTTCTTCACATTTCATCCCATTTTTCGATTCGAGGGGAAACCAGGGGTATTTTATGCCGTTTACTTGTAGCAAGAAGTAAAAAAAATAAGGCATTCAGAGTTATAATATGCATCCTCTGCCGTACACAGTTGGCGTGTTTCTTCCCTTAAAATAATGGGTGTTTTAGGTAAAGCTATAATTTTACTATTGCGCATCACTACCCAAAAAAGATATCGCACGTTTTCATCTAAATTCTTACTAGTTAAATGCTTTCATCATCCATCAGTAAACGAAATTAACATTGCTTAAAATTTTGTTCGTAACATTTGTAAAAACGCTTGTATTTTCAAATTTTGATCAATAAAACTACCTCATATCTCCTGGCTGTTCAAAATTTTCAAAGGTAAATGAAGCTTGAAAATCCCATTTTCTGATAGGCTGACTTTGAGAGACTCCGCTACTTCGGTGACGACGTAAATCAAAAAGGCAATGACTATTTTGGGATAAGGAACTACATAGCTTTCATATTTATTAATAAAAATAATGATACAATAAAGTAGCCAGATACTATTTTGAAACGTCGTCCGCCACTGTACACGGCTTTGAGTAAACCAGCTGGAGCTTAACCAATAGCATCAACTGTTCAAGTTTGCTGCGAGCTCATTGGCACGGTTACAAGCGTTTAAATTTGGGTCCATCCAATCATACGCTAGCGTGTGCACGTGCGTATGTACGACACCTCAGTATGCGCGCTCAAGGTCAACCGACCAACTGCCTCTTTATACCATAGCTCGCACGTGTGTTCACACTTCTGCGATTACTGTCCCACACTTGGCTCACTTCATTTGCTTCTTACGGAAATCGCAAGTTGTTGATTACTCTCCAACAAACAAAGCTAAAAATATTACCTACGTAGAAGTTCTATGCCCCATGGTCGGTCATGTTTAAAAGCAATGTACACATCTTTATGTCAGCTGCATCGTGGATTCCTTCATTTTTGAAACCGATTTATTTAAAGATCGTTGCAGTATCCACTTGTCATTACTAAGAGATTTCATTAAAGGTTGTCTTGCTCACCAGATACTCCCTTATCACTCAAACCCCACCATAGCTGCATTCGCACTTACATGTCGACCAAGTAAACATATACAGTTGCAACACAAAACCAATGCTTGGAAAGGTGGATTCGTTTAATTGTCAGAGAAGTCGAGTGCGTCCACCAAATTCAGGTTTCACCAAAAAGAAGTGGGGTAATAAACGAATAGCAGCATGCAGAGTTATAATATGCATTCTCTGCAGTATACAGTTGGTTTGTTTATCCCCTTACAATAAGGACTGCTTTAGGTAACGCTACATGCGATTCATGGTCGCCTCAACTGGCTATTAAAAACTATAAAAATATTTGTGCCACGGCACCTTCCCATACTCCTGTTATGTGGTTCTGTTTTGCGTTAGTGGGAGCGCTGTCTTTTGGCCAAAAGACGCGTCTATTTTTCACGTTTTGTGTTTTACTACGTTGTAACTGAGTCAAAACTTCATGTTATGTCTTGCACTCAGGGATAATAAAACCATCCCATCGGAATACAAAGCAATCTGCCAGAAGTCACCAAAAACTTCCTAAGGCCCGTGTTCGTATTGAACTTGACAACTTTTAACTGGAGAGGTCTTAATACTGGCAAACGACTAATGCTAACATGGCTGTCCATTGCCTCTTTTTAAGCCTTACACTTTTTCTTCCGTTGTGCTGATGAATATCAATAACTTGTGTACATTACGTATTTTACGTGGGCGGCCATCAGTTCTACTAGACTTCAGCATTGCATAAGGGTACAAAATGAGTATGGCGGTTATGTCCTTTCATTCAGAGGAAGTTTACTCCCGGGTAACGCAGGGGTTTTCTGCTAGTCCAAGGATAAATCTCTAGAAGAGATGAAATAATGCTAGCAACACAAACCTCTGGAGGGGCAATATTCTGAACGTGCTAATAAAGTCGATGTTGATAATGCTAAAACACTTCGATAGTTAAGAGCATCTGGATTAAAGGCTTTAAGGGAATCAATGTGATTAGCGACAAGAGAAACGTTAATCATAAGAATACTGGAGATATCTACCTCATAAATCCTTGTCCCTATTGGGTGCATAAGGATTTTTCTTTGTTGTAATTTCTCACAATTGCTATTTACGCAATGTCTGTATTTCCAGAGGTATTCGAAATAGTTATGGCTTATTATTCTTTAGATTATCTGACCAGCAGTCGAGAATCAAGTTTTTTGTCTTTTTTTAGGCGTTTCACCCCCAAGCAGAGCGGAAAGCACTAGCACGCAAGGAGTTACAGAGAGTTGGAACGAGAGCAAATAGGACTGATAGAGGAAAAATGAAGATAAAGATAATGGTTAGATCAAGGCATCTGGAAACGTCAATTGCCATTACATTTGAAGAGTTGAGGTTATAGCTATCTGGGAAAAGGGAAAAGGGGAGGGAATTCCACAGGCGAGAGATGCGAGACATGAAGTTATTGGGGTAGAGGAGACGGTTACATTTAACAGTTTCCACAGTGAAAGTGTTTGAGCGAGATGCCAGTCTAGTAGAACGCTTAAATTCATGGAACCAGCGAATCAGCTCATCGGATCAATTACCGTGATACTATTTGTACAAAAGACAGAGGGAAGCGACAGCACGTCTGTGAGAGAGCGAATGCAGACGAGATACCAGATCAGGGCCAATTACATTGCATATCCGTCTCTGGATTTTATCAAGAACCTTGAGACAAGCAAAAGGGGCACCGGACCATATATGGCAGCAATACTCCATGCAAGGTCTAATGGTATGTTTGATCGTACAGAGGATGCTTCAACAACTACATTATGTAAATAAATATCTAATCATAGCGCTTAGTAAAAAGTAAAAAAAAAGGCAAAACAATTAAACTAAAGAAAGCGAACGTAATTGTATTAACAAAATGCATTCGATGCTTGAATAACGTTTAATCTTTTTTCCTAAAATACACGCTCGTTAACACTTCATTCGCTATAAGATTTCTGACAATATTTAACAGGATTGAAACTCTTAAACATGAGAAAGTATATCAAACGTATAGCAATTAAATTCTAATTCTCTCTCTCTCTCTCTCTCTCTCTCTCTCTCTCTCTCTCTCTCTCTCTCTCTCTCTCTCTCTCTCTCAAATACCCGCAAAATATCCGGATGTAGTTGGTGACCTGCTATATTTTAGTTTGGAACCATTTAGAAAATAACTAATTCCCTTCACAACTCCCGTAAATTCGACAAATAGATTTTCGCGAGCCAGTGTGAAATTTTTTTCGAACCAATGAAAACCGTGTATTTAAAAATTCCACACATATATGAAATCAGATCTTGAATAGATTTACTGATTTAAAAATAGAAACCTTCTGCGTCACGGAGCTCACAACAATTACTGAGGACAGTTCGATCTAAATACAGGCACCCACACACACACAATAGATGAGAGATAGCCAGCTGCCGCCAACAATGACTTGTTCACCCAGACAATAGGAGAGATTAACCAGAAACCGCCTAATATACCTTTCGTCTACGACCTCAGAAACATGTTATAATATAATGACAACAAAGCATTCACACTTTAATTATATTATAAAACCAATTTCAATCCAAGCAATAACATGTTCAATTTTGAACATGTTATTGCTATTGAATATCACAGAAAAGAATATATAAATGTTATTACAACTAACGTTTTTAGTTCACATTCAGAATATAAACGTTTATATGTTTCATTTAGAAGATGTCTTGTTTTTTTTTTGTCTTTTTTTGTTTTTTGTTGCCGTTGCTGTTTTTGTTGTTAAATGTTTGCAACCGCGACGATCGGATAGCAACAAAAACCTACGTAGACGGATCACAAAAATCGTATACATGAGAAAATACAGGAAGGGTGCTCTCCAAATTGAGATTCTTAGCCATTCCCATTATAGGATCTATTCGACGCAAATAAGCTAAAATACGTCGAGTTATAGAACGGTGTATCCCATAAATAGGTTATAAGAAGGTTTGGCTATTACCTGCAGCGACCTGGAAGAGGTACACTTAATAATTGAAAGTCATTCTCATACAACAACGCATTCACCATGCGTCTCTCACATGCTGGCTCAACGTATTGTTTACGTTAATCACTTGTCCTATACTGTTTGCATGACAATGGCATATTAGTCAAGAGCAGAAAGGATAACTGCTAGTAAACAAAGCATTTGTAAGCTTGTGGCTCGGCTCCAAGAAGGTTCATAATCTTGGAAATACTTGTAGCAGCTAAGTACTTTTGTTACACTATAAAAAGGTTTAATTATATAGATAGCCAGCATTATAATGTAATTGCTCAACATACAAATCCACTTCCTTATTAATCAAGCCAATTACGTAACCGTCCAATCTTACTTGAGCCGGGGGCGTTGCCTTTGATTCGTCTTGGAAGACGCACAGTTATTTTCAGGGAATTTTTTTAGGAAGGAAATTGCATCTTTAATCCGGAAAATACAGTATCCCTTAATTTTACCCTTTGAAAAACAGATAGTTTTTATATGCAGAAAAATTATTACTGGTTATAGATTATTTTTATTTTCTAATGGCGAATCTGTAAGCAATTTAATTGAAAAAAATATTTAAATTTTGCCGTTTGCAGTTCTAGCAACGCGCAAACAAATAATAGCTGAACAACTTTTCGAAATAGTTTCATGTAGACAGTAAAATTAATATCTGAATAAGTGTTTCTACTGAATTGCTGAGAAAAGATTTAAATGACGTCTGATTTAGAATGGATATAGGATATTTATTTTCCGACAATGATAACATCAGTTTCTCGACGATAGTGATTATTATAGTTCATCAACTGGAAACTAAACGTCCACCAAGTTGACGGCTACATTCTACAGAATGGGTTTTATGTCTCTATAAAATCAAATCTTTGGCGACCCTTCAAAAAGGAATCAACAGTTTGAGATGTAAGTAGCATTCTCATTAATAATGTCAATTGCTGTCATTTAAAGCGAGTAAAGTTGGAGGTTGTACAGTTAAAAGTTTTGTTTACATTGTCGTTCAAACTTAACCTTTATTCAGTTAACCACAAAATGCTTATTCGCTTGATTCTGGTCTCTTTCAGTGGAATAAATTGACCATCCCTCGAATTCTGAGATTTAAGAATGGATTCATAACAGGAGAGCACGAAGCTGTCAAGAACATAGTGATTAACAAGTTTTTGTAACTGTTGGTGTAAGATCCAGTTACTGTTCATGTTATCAGGAATGGACTCATCGGTTTATGATAGATAGTCCTGGATAATTATCTAGGAATATGAAGACTCTACTATTGCAATAATTTTTCTAGCAGGCTATTTAATACTACAATAACGTATAACTCAGTCGAGTTAAATGTAGTGCGATTCCAGACCCCACATCATAACAGTGACTGTCCGACACGTTGAAGACAACAATGACTTATGCAAATTTTCAAGACTTTTTTAAGCGGCATTATCAAAGGGTGAATATTTAAAAACTATGGAAGTTTTAAGTGCCAAATTTATACGGCGTATAAATCTTGGTATACATTGCAGGATACATAAAATTTCACATCCGGAATTTTTGTTGTCAGTTGGATACAAACAGTAAATCAAACCAGAAATGGTTAGATTACCGTAGGATAATGCTGATATCAAAATAAAAGACTATGGAAATATATAAAATCAATATGAGGTGTTTTCTATTGGGATGATAATAATATCAGATTAAATAAAATATCTTTCTATATTTCTGAGATGAGGTATTATGTACACTATTTATATTATTCGGACTATTGTCCTCATCTTTGTTGACATATTTATTACAACGTTTCGGCCGTTGTACGCTCCTGGCCTTCTTCATGTGGTACATTGCATTAAATATGGCGAGAAAATGAGGACAATAACCCGAATAATGTAAATAGTTTAAATAAAATAATTCTTCCTTTAGCACATGTGTGATTATAGCAACATTATATGATTATTCTTAGCAATATTTATATTTTTACTATTACTTCCAGTCGATGTTCTACAATCCATTTACGCAAACCCGTTAGATATATTACTCGCCATTCCATTCAGTCCTTCTTGACTTCAGTATGTCCTGTGAGTATCACATTTTTGAGCCCTCTTTCCTCATTTGGTGCCCTAGTGATTTCAAGTGTCTTTTTTGTCGTTTCTGTACATAATTCCACTTTTGTTTTCGGTCTGGTTAAGCCTTAATCTTCACTTACTTATTAGTCTATGCCATAATAAACATCCTTCTGTAAAACTACATTTCTACAGCAGAAAGATCCCTCTTCCTTCGTAATAGTTTTTCCAGCATTCACTGCCAATATAGAAAGATTTATAGTACATCGAAGACTTCTTGTTTTCTAGATTTATTTTCCTGTTTTTCATTATTCGTTTCTAGATTCTAAAAACAATGATTTGTTAATCCAATTAGCGTTCGTATTTCGTTTTTGATATTTTTCATCATTTGTTGTTGCATATTTTAGAAGTCTACAATGAATATAATGACAGAATGGTTTGCTTTGCTTTTGTGTCATACTTATATCTGAATTATAACCGACCCGAAATGCGTTTGGTAAAATATGAATATTCGAATTATAAAAGACAATTTAAGGTTATAAATCAGGAATTCTTAAATTGCTTAGTGAAAATTAATGATATCAGAATTATGAGACCACGGTTCTTATAATATCAGGGAGTGTTGCTTTGATTTTTGAATGTGCTATAGCAAGAAGTCACGGTCAATTAATGGATATGATTAAGGAATTGGAGAGCCGAGTTCGAATCCCAGTCGAATTCATTCATTCACTTACGTGCATACATACCTTTGGGAAAGGTATGAATACTCTTCTTCCCCCACCCCACCAGGTATGGATAAATATCAGGACAGACCGAGTTCTATAGCGTTGGATGGCAACTGGTCTATCGCAGAAAGAAATAGCAAGCTACGGGAAAAATCTGCCTTGTCAGTCATGTATCTTTCGATACATGATCGCCTAAGCCGGTATCACGCAAAGCGCATAACTGACTATAACAAGAAACCTCTGCAGTAATGAATATCATTATTTTAAATGCAGGTCGTTTGCTATCATGGCCCTCCACAGCTTTTACACTGTTTTAGCTATCATTATCTTTCACTCATTTCCACCCGTCTATTTCCTTGTTTTCCCATTGATTCACGAAAAATCCCCAAGTAGTTTACATACAGTTACTATTATCTTGCCATTGCCTTTTACTTTAAATATATCCCGCAAGTTCTAAACATTTTGGGCTCCCTTGCTTCAGTATGTTGCTCGGAAATGTCACAGCTTTCTGATTATAATCCTTTTAACTTTTCCATTTCCTCAAAACTACCTCGTTGATTAAAGTCTATATCCATTTTCTGCTCGACATTAGTTGGCAGAGCCACGTCTGTCGCTTTAAATCGCTTCTACATATGTTGGGTGTATATCCAGTGTTTTCTGCCTTACAAGATATTAGTTACTACATATATAGTCACTCATTTATATATGAAGGTAATATCTTATGTCCAAATGCTTATGTCATAATAGCCGACAAATATTGCGTTTAATGTATAATCATGTTTCCTATAAGGATAAAAATATTTGCAGGTTTTTCATTTGTTAAAACTTTTTTTCATACATACTTATCGACGATATTTTTTTTTCAAGTATTTTAGTGATTTCATATTTTAAAATCGAAATTATGTTGCAATGAAGATGACATTTAAAGCAAACGTACACTTAGTCTTTTATCGGAGATGTATAGATGTGTCTGAAGTACAGGGATAGTGATTTATAGTTTGTGCCGTATAAAAAAAAAATATCTCAAATTTATTGCAAGACCGATTGATCGTCCTAATGTCTTGTTCAGTGTGCTGTAAAGATTTTGTATTTCTTGTATCATACACTATATGTTAATAAATCATTCACACGAAAAGAAAAACTGTTTCCACATCCCAGGCTTAAATCTCATCTGTTTCTCAGCCGAAATCGATTCACAACAGATGTGTATTATTGATAGAATTGCTTGTGACGTTTTAAACAATATAAGAATTTCTAGAGCGTTTAGACATTCATTGTAGCGTTTCGACTTTAGCTTCCTTTTTATTCCATTTTCTTTTTTTTTTTTTAATTCTTTTGATAATCTTACTTTTGCTTTTTTTCAGCTGCTGATGAAAATTGTTGTTCTAAAATCATACGATTTCTTTTTTTTTTTTCTTTTTTTTTCTCTCGTGTTTATTCCATTGACTGGTGCATTTTAATTTTCATTTAAATTTCTTTAACAGTTTCTTAAACCATTTCCTTCCTGTTTTCTTCCGTTCTCATTTCTTTTAAATGATTTTACTTCAACATTACACACATAAAATATCTATTGTATTTCTTTGCTTTGTTCTCGTTTATACATTAGCTTGCAAAAGATTCGTTCATTTTCATTATTTTTTACGTATATTTTTGACTTTATAAAATATATTAACAATTGGTTTGACGTTCAAATATTTATAATAATAAGATTTATTTTCTAATTTCCTGAGCTTTTCAAACATATAAAAGCAAAAACCCGTGATCTGACTAACCAGTGACTGTGACTTTCCATTATGACGTTACCGGTTTGCAGTTTGCTGGTTACTGCTTCCGACTGGTCATTAGGAGCTAAAACACTTTGGTATCAGCCTTTCTAATAAACAGTCGCATTATATCGGGGTGTCTGTAGTGCCATGTCGCTCATGGGTAGATTTCCCTCCCATGATTTTCAGATGGGCAACCCTGTTGCGATATCATGCTCACTTTTCAAACTTACGCTGGCTGGTTTATATTGCCATTGACGACAGATACTGACTCTTATAGTGATCTTTGTTTTCTCTTTTAAAAGCTAATCTCTTGGAAAACACAGCAAAAAGAAATACCACTAAACCAGTAAAGAAAAATCCTCTTACCACCATCTACCCCACCTATGACGATAAACTACATCCGCGTCCTGGGTAAGACGATAAACTACATTCAACAGGAAGGACTCTGATCAGGAAGATTTGAGGAGCGTGAAAGCACCTCTTAATTGCTGGTGTTCCCATATCCACCATGACCCAGGGTGGTAGCACCTGTTAGGGTCCCAACTATGGGCATCTAAACTATGAAAGTGTAAAAAGGTTTCAATACCAGCAATAAAATTTAGAGGAAAAATTATTGCCAGCATTATATTTTAAAAGAAAACAAATATTACCAGCTATACATTTTTGAAACAAATATTAACAGCAATAAAATATTGTCGGCATTAAATAACCCAATGAGATTGATATGCCGTAAAGCAAACCAAAACAGACCAAATCCTATCACCATCAAATTTTCTTTCTCCAATATCTGAGGTATCACTTCCAAATTTGCAGCTTAGAACATTTTCTATCAGTACGGCCATCAGATATCTTCTTGGAACAGACTTAAATTCTTCAGTTGCTACGAATGAATTCCTCGTTCCAGGCTATATATCCGTCTGATGAAAAAATTTTTCATTCACATGCATTGCCTTCGTGTCGACACCCGGGATAAACTTTCATTGGTCAAAGAAGTTATCTCAAGGCCCATGACTACAATTTCACGTGCTTTCGTCTTGTGCTACTAAACACCGTTAGCTCTCTCCTTTTCATTTATTGCTCCTTCTCTTGCTCCCAGTAATGCAGTATATTAGACATAATAGCTTACAGTATAAAAAAATACACTTTCTCTCCATCCATCTATGAACATCTTTGTCTTCGGTGACTTTTATGCTCGCCATGACACGTGACTGAAAACATTTTAAAGATACTGATGTTACCGGAATTTAGACATTGAATTTTTCCATTCCCTAATCCTTTACTCAAATGGTGGACTTCCCTACTCGTTTCCCTAGTAAGACCGAACAATAGGCATCGAAGTTGTAAGCCGGCCTTCGTTCGCGGTCGCCGGACGCCCGTAATGCGCCTTAGAAGGCCGGCCAACAAATTCGACGGACTTACGCACTTACCTTCTAAGGCGCATTGCGGGCGTCCGGCGACGGCGAACGAAGGCCTTCGAAAAAGTGCCATCTAAGTAACTCGAACCAATCTGTTGTATCCATTGTTATTTCGTTGCAATCATCCATAAAATAAAGTCCTACATATAAGACCTCTTCCCGTTTCCACCATGGGGATATTCTTCCGTGATTTTCTTTTTTCCGCACACTGGACTGATGTCTTCAACCTTCCAATTGAAAACTGCTCCGCGGTGGTTTGTCCCTAGGTTAAAGTGACATGGATTCTTTCATCCATTCTCGGAAACACAAAGTGAAACCTCAGTTCCTTCCGTGGTTCATATCATACACAGGTACCAATATATTCGGCTATATTAGCCTGAATGATCACATCACAAGAGAAACCTATACGTTAATGCTCGGAAGAAATTTAAAAGAGTCCTCGAAGTACCTAGGTCCTATTTGCCGAGAAAATGTGGCAACGTGTAGCTTCCAAAACGTTTTGCTCCCGTGAATACTAGCGGCACTGTAATAGGGTATTAAATATGTGCAAGGTCTCTATTCCTTCTCTCTTCAATCGATTTATGTTTTGCCATCTTCTGCTGATAAATGCTTTGCCCATAAATTCTTCTCAAAATCAGCCGTTGACTCATCTGGAGTATCCCTAACAACCTACCCACTTTGAACTGAATCTCTCTTGAGTGATATGTATATAACACCCTTTCATTCGTTCTTGGAATACTAGGTAAAACCTCAATCATTTCCATGGTTCACATCGTACACAGGTACCACTATATACGGCTATACCAGCGCGAAAGATCTTATCATAGCGGGGACTTATTCGTTACTCTTAAAAATAAATGTAAAAGACTCCTCAAAGGACCTAAACTCCTGTTTTCCGAGAGAATGAGGCACCGTGTAGCTTCCAGCACGTTTTGCTCTCGTGCGTACTAGCGGTTCTGTAATAAGGTATTAAATAAGTGCAATGTCTCTGTTCCTCCTCTCTTCAATCGATTTGAGGTGTTCTCAACTTCTGATGATAAATCTGAATGCTTTGTCCGTAAATTCATCTCAAATCTACCCTTGATTCATTTGCACTACCCACTTAGAAATAAATGTCGGTTGAGTGATATGTATATAAATCCTTGCATGGTTTCTGTCCTCATTTTTTACCTACATTTTCACAAAACGCATGGACAACATGGTATCCATGTAATAGTCCTTAAGAAGCGTGATCCTGAAATAGCCCCTGCTCCCTCTAAACTGTATCATAGATGTCTCGCATTCTCCTGCTGGAAGACATTGTCTGTTGTTCTAGTTTTAAGAAATCTGGTGAACCGTGCAACCCTTCCAAATATCGGCCTATTACTGACAAGGTTTGGCATATGGGCCTTCTACACAAGGTGAAAAATTATTGAGTAAAACGTGTTTGAAGCTACACGGTGCCTCATTTTTCAACTGATACAGTCTTTCTTATCAAATCACTAAATGGAAATTAACCTGAACGGATACTCGTCTACATCCATTCGTACCTAACGCTGGTATCTCCCAAGGTTCCATACTTGATCCTACTTTGTTTTTATTTTTTCATTACTGACATTCGCCTAACTTCAGTTCTCAATTAGTCATCTATTCTGAAGGCACAACTATTTACTCCTGCCTCAGTAGTAAAACTGATCACTCTGACACGGTCAAAATGGCAGCCGATGTCCAAAACGGGCTCCATTCCGTCGTTAACTGGGGCAAAAAATGAATTATAATTTTAACGCATCCAAAATTAAACTTCTGTCCACTAATCATTTGAGATACTCCTCTTTGCCCTCCATCAGCATGGTTGATGCTAACCTCATGAAACAGAATCGTTTCGCCTTCTCAGGCTAACCTTCTTATCTGATATGAAGTGGAAAGACTATATTGAATTTCTTGCTAGGTTATCTGCCAAAAATGTCGGTTCACTGTAGAGTGCAATACATTTTTTCTCTCCAGAATCTGTTTTATATATCTACAAGTCTACCATTCCTCCATGATTTGATTATTACTGCCACAATGTGTCCTAAGCTCCTGCTATTTATCTAGAGCCCCTTGATAAGATCGAAAGAAAAATCTGCAATATTGTTGGTTCTTATCTGGCGCCTGGGCTTCAGTTACATTCCCACCGCTATTAATGTTGCATTTCTGGGATTTTTCTTTAAATACTTTCATGGCAATTGTTAGGAAGAGCTCTTTAGTATGTTACCTAGACTTCATGAATTTTAGTGCAGTACTAAACTGCCGTCGATAGTTCATTATTTAAGAGGTGAGTTGCCGAGATGTAGTCGCAATTTTTATGTGAACATTCTTTTCTCGCAATTGTCCCTTATGGAACTCCCTTCAGGCTCCATGCTTTCCAGCCAAATTTAATCTGTAAAAATTTAAATGCAATCGACTGTCCTCCATGGTACTCTTTCCGCTCGTTATTAATGTTTCTGTTTTTAATTTCTGCACATCCTATCAGTTGTATTTTAGCAGCGTTACTGCATTGCATATGGTGATGCCGATTCAAAAAATTAGCGAAAAACCTAATACAACTTTACAGAGATGGTCACGTATTTGAGAACATGATTTTCGTCAAGTATTTGAAAATAATATATTAAGAAACAATTAAAATATATATTCTAAAATCAGACCAACGTAATACATAAGAAGAAGACGATCTATTCCTCACAATGCACAGTAAAACGAAATCAACGTTTTATCTTAGCGATTTGTTCAGAAATACTTTCAGTTGACCCGTTGAGACATACGAAGTATTCTGAACGACGTAAACAGTGTGATAATAGCAATAAAAATGAGCTCATTATTCCGAAAATAAATAATGATGATCTACTTGTATTACTGATTAAGCCAGAAAGATGAAAAATAGTTTCTACTTGGATATGTTTCATTTTATATTTGGCATGTTATTAACAAAAACTTAAATAATATAGAAAGATATTTTTGCATCTTTTTCAAGATAACGCATGAATTAATGGATTTAAAGTGTTAATTCGTGTAATTTGATTACACTTTCAATAATTTCTTTCACACGTCCAACAGAAAAGAAATAGATTTTCCGATTCATCTACGTTTTTTCATTTTATTATTATTATTTTTTTTTTTTTGCTTTCCGATCTCTTATATTCATTTTTTTAAATAATCATACATTCAAAGATGTCTCTACTTATAGATATTTTTTCAACTTTGATATATAAAAAAATGTTTAATATGTAACCTGCTAAACATCTACAAGCCCTGGGTATGTCGAGAAACTATATCTAGCAGCAAGGCTTTTAATTACCGTTGTTCCCATGTTCACTCGGAACTTGATTGGGGGCAGCTGTTAAGAACCTGTTAAGGGAAAATAGTTAGCTCCGAAAATGGTGTCAAAACCCAATGAAATTATAAAAATAGATTATTATAGTAGAAATACCAGCAATATGTTCTTTTCAATATTTCTGAGATGAGGTATTATGTACACTATTTACATTATTTGGACTACTGTGCCATGTGTCCTCAAGATCCTTTGTATTTTATCTGATAACCCCTTCATATATGTCAGGCAGACAGTTTTCTGAGTGTTGTTGTCTTCCTCTTCTACCTGCCTATCCCAGTTTTGGGGCTGCTGCCATGTAACCACGGTAGTTGTTACGTTGTAGGGTACTACTTATAATGACCAGTTCTTTATATAATGTCTCTGGGTCACTATTTATGGCTTTTGCTCGGTGCTGTAAGCAGCGGACGATCGCTTTCTTGACGCTGTATGGATGTTGGGAGTTGAAATAGAGGTGAATATCATTTTACGGTATACGGATCTCTTCAACCCATGATCTGTTCGAGATATTCGAACATCCAGAAATACGAGTGTTTTGTTACTTTCTTTCTTCATCGTGAACTGCATTGAAGGCCTTACTGAGTTCACCTGACCCAGTTGAACAGGAATATCTTCTTGGCACAGTAGATTCCAGTGACAGGATCCAAAGAGTATGAGTTTAATACCCGGGGAAGACAGTGGAGAACCTGGAGAGGGGAATCAACAGGAGATAACTCATAACTGACATCCATTAAACTTAGTAAGTGGAACTAGATCAGTCTACCACATTGAGCGAAATAAAGGGTTCAGTTCGACATTCCAACCACCGTAAAACGGCCGAAACATTTTAGTAAATATGGCAACAAAGATGAGGAAAATAATCCGAATAATGTAAATAGTGTACAATATGTCTTTGTAAAAAAAATATTAAAAACCATAATTTTTTGGAATAAAATATATTACAAGAAATACATTTTTGCAACAAAAATATTGACCAGCATATACATTTAAAAAATAAATTACCAGCAGTACATTTTTGAAAAAAAAATACCGCCAATCCATTTCTTTTTAAAAGGAAAATCATATAACTAGTAATAAATGTTGAAAAATAATAATATATATTCTGTTCATACGAAACTATCCTAAAAAATTTGTCCGTATTAAATAACCCAGTAAGGTTGATATGACTTAAAACAAAATAAACCAAACCAAACTAAACATCTACTCCAGATTTATGCTTTTACTTTACAAGATAAGATTACTCTAAAGCAGGGGCCATCAAAGCAAGTCCGAGAGATAATCTATAGGTTGGTAAGTAGCCCTAGGAATTCGATTTTAGTCAAGGAGTTGAATGAGGCTCGATGTGTGAATAACACCGAGACAAATTTTAGTTAATTTGTATGTAGGTTGTATTCACAATTATTAACTAACCCATTCCTTCTGGCACTTCCCAAATTTTACATGGTGGAAACTGACTTCATTCATGCAAACGCAATCCTTAGTAAGTCAGGAAAACCCCTGATCCTGGAAGTATATGACGATTTTGAAACTGATTCTGTTCAACATCCAGCCTCATATTCATGCCTCGATTCATGACCTCATGTTCATCCGTCGCATTGTTTTTATGAATTTCAATAAATATACAGAATCGACATTACATATGCTTGGTGTAATTAATATGTTATTTGCTTGACTTAGTTGGGTTATGTAATATATTTCCTAAATATGTAATTTTTTGCGGGGGTGGGGGGATTCGGAACCTGATGACGCAGGGGTGGGTAAATATTTATCCTAATCAAAATTTATTAACTTTACATATATTTTAGTTAACATTTTAATTTTCAATATCAGTGCGTCCTGGGTATGACGATAAACTACAACCAGCAGTAAGGACTCTGATCAGAAGGTTTTCAGGAGCATGGAACCGCCTCTTAATTGCTGGTGTTCACAGGTGCACCCTGTCCCGTGGCGGTAGCACCTGTTAGGGTCCCAGCTATTGGCAAATAGATGCCTCCCATCAAACTGGGGTCAACCACTATGAAAGTATTAGGTTGATGCAAAAATAATGACGTAATAATGTCGTTTTTTGACGTAACGTCAAAAAACGATATTATTACGTCATTATTTTTGCACCAACCTAATATAAAACTGGCAATGAATTTTTGAATAAAACAATTATTACCAGCAATACATTTTTACCAGCAGTACATTTTGGAGGAAAATACCAGTAATTCTCTATTTAAAAAAAAAAATTACCAGTAATGCATTAAATACACACACACACACATCTATATATATATATATATATATATATATATATATATATATATATATATATATATATATATATATATATATATATATATATTACCAGCAGTGCATTTTTGAGAATACAAAAGATATCGACAATACATTTTAAAAAAGGAAAAAAATATTACCAGGAATACATTTTCGGGAGTAAACATTAACATCAATAAAAATCTTGTCGGCCTTAAATAATCCACTGACTTTGATATGCCGTAAAATAAAACAAACCAAGCCAACATCACTGCTGGCTTTAAGATTCAAATATATTTTAAATGGAGGTTACTGGGATAGGAAGAAAAACAAAAAGAGGAATCTGTCTGAAAAAATATTTGACGACCCCCTGCTCTAAGCAACTGTATATCGCTAGCATATTTGGGATGGCGCTATGGTAAACTGTTATGATAGATTTCAGAAATGTCTAAATTATTTTCTGGAGGCGGGACAAATTTCCCACAATCAAGTATTTACCCACAGACACAATGTCACAAGTCAATCGCTATTATATCTCTGTTAATATGGCAAATGTTCAAACAATGTCCACTCTTTGTTTACAATAGTATAGACATTGAAAACTAGGGTAGGTTGCATCCAGAGATCCGGATAAATTTTCTTCAGTGTTCCGGATGGTCGGGTAGTGTAATAGACAGCGTTTCAGAATAACAATTCAGACAGCCGTGTTTGAATTCCAGCCGGGTTCTTCACATTCACTTACATGAAAATACCTATGGGAAATGAATGAATCCGTCTCCGCCCGATTCTTTGGGTTAAATAATAGCATTTCCGTCTGGTAAAATCATTGATATTCTCTAAAATAAAGTTAATGGAATATCGCAAAAAAAATAAAAAAAATAATTATTCTTACAATCAGAAATGATTTGGATTAAAATAGACCGAAATGGTTGATAAGCCGTAAAAAACAAATCGATAAATCAAAACCTCCGGATTGCAATTCTTAATAGGAAGTTCCACTTAAAAAAATGTTGCTCGAGCACTTCTTCTTTGAGTAACAGGATATCAGAAGTACGATTGCCTGAACACTAGGATGTTAACCTTTCAAATGAAAGGGAATTGGTAAACTTTCCACGTTAATCTCAAGATCTTAACTTCCCACCACTTCCTCTTCCATTATTATAAGACAACTCATTCAGAAGGATTTCTCTTGAGTTGTTCTTGTGGCTTGTAATTTTTCATCTTTAGTAAAAAAAAAAAAAAAATACTTTAGATTATATATTCCAGTATCTTAGTAATGCTGTATTAAATGAACTCTATCTATCTATCTATCTATCTATCTATCTATCTATCTATCTATCTATCTATCTATCTATCTATCTATCTATCTATCTAATATTCAGTATCAGATAAGGAGCTTATGTAAATATAAAAGTGAACATTGAAGTCAACACTCATAGGCGTCAGATTTTTCATGCTAAACTCAATTATCAGACCTACCGCTTCTGAGTGCTCACTTCAATTATATTCAGAAATATATATTTGTGTTTGTGTGTGCATGTGTTTATGAGTGTGAGGAGGTCCTAAATAACACACTCACACTGATATATATATATATATTTATATATAGATATATAATTTTCGAAGAAGAAAAGGTTTACTGGCTGTAAGGGAAATGGGGAAAAACTTTACTGAATAGAAATGACATTATAAAGAATAATATTTACGAAGATAGAAGACAAAGTATATGACTATCTATCTATCTCTCTCTCTATATATATATATATTAGATTGGTGCAAAAATAATATAGTTTTCTCGCATAGTAACACATATGAGAAAACGACATTATTTTTGCACCAACCTAATATATATATATATATATACTTCAATGTATATGGTCCAAATTTAGATATGTCTACGTCAATGTATATAATATTATTTGAATGTTTTCTCTATTTTCAATCTGACCCTGCTTATATTTGTATATGCATTGAAATTAAAATAAGTCCCAAAATATCTCAGCCTTACGCATATTACATTTGCAATGTTAATACACAGTCACGCTTAGCAGACTGATATTCCGTCTTCCCTTCTTGTCTTGTCAGTTCACTGTTCATTGGCAAATCTCTATTTCCGTCAGTTGTTTCCAACTTAGTATCATACCGGCAACGCTTTCATCCGCAGACAAAAAGAAATCTATGGCCTTTACCGTTAACATTTGAAAACCCACCGAATTAAATTAGCATTAAAATTGTTACTCGTTATTGGTAATTTGACACACCGTGTATGTTCTCGTGCATAAGTTGTTATTTGAAAAGCGAAAGTTCAGGATAAAAAAAAAATTATTTCAAGAAATCGATGCAGGTCGAAAAATGCAGATAGCGTATTTTAGCTCGTGACATAACAATTTCGTCGTTTACAAAATATCTCCGTACTAATATAACATATATCCTCGATGGCCTTTAAGACATGACTGTACAGAGCGACCCATACAAAATAATAGATGGCAAATGCAACATGTTATAATTTAATCGACGTCTTTTGCACCGTTTAAAGCAATAGGCATTGATGGGTTAACTAAAGCAATAAGTTGTCATTCTATTGAGACACATAACATCCTTCAAATCTACAAATCAACCATTCGTCCTTGCCTGAAATACAGCTTTCATATATGGTTTAGTCCTCCCGTTCTTCATCTCGACAAAATCCAGAGACTGATATGCAACGTGATTGGTCCTGATCTGGCATCCCGTGTACAGTCACTTTTTCACAGACGTGCTATGGCTTCCCCCTGTCATTTCTGCAAGTATTTTCATGCAATTGCTCAGACGGACTATTTTACTGGTTCCTTAACTTGAATATCGGTCCCACCCTTTCACTGCCAAAACGGCTAAATGTAGACATCTCTTCTACTCAAACAGCTGCTCATCTCGCACCTCCCGTCAGTTGAACTCCCTTCCGATC
The DNA here is from genome assembly GCA_963932145.1 of Acanthosepion lycidas. Classification (NCBI taxonomy): domain Eukaryota; kingdom Metazoa; phylum Mollusca; class Cephalopoda; order Sepiida; family Sepiidae; genus Acanthosepion; species Acanthosepion lycidas. The sequence continues at coordinate 80,812,738 of OZ010591.1, read as the reverse complement.
TCTTGCTTCCCCGAATGCTATAATCTTCAAATATTCAAATGTAGTGATAATCGAAATCTTCTTGTCCTTCATCCTTGTCCTTCTCTTTATTCCTTTTCCAAACAATCCTCTTGACTCTTACTCTCACTCTCTGTAACCCCTTGCTTGGTGTTAGTTGCTTAAAAAATGTCCAGTGATGTATATATGTATTTTTTTTCTAGAAATAATTTTAAGTGAATTGTTCGGATGAGCTCTGCGCTATAGTACCTAGACTTTTTGAATTTAAAGGCAGTACTAACCTGGCGTCGAGATCGCATCAATTTACATTTACACTGGCTAGATGAAGTCCAATGCTAATTGTCTCCTTTCTAGCACCACCCGCTTGTGGAACTCTCTCTTAGCTTTTTTTTTTCCAGCCAATTTTAATCAGTAAAAATTTGAATGTAGTGTCAACCACTGTTTACTTTCCTCCTGATTGTGCAATTTTTGAATATCTTTTTTTTTTAATTTGGGACTTCCATGAAACTATATATGCTAGCCACTGTTTTGTACTTGAAACGTAAACAACAGTAAGATTTGAATAAATTTCTATCTGCTATTATATTTTATTACATCATATTCACGTTTTTATACTATCCCTACGTCTGTCTAATAAATATAACGTTTATAGTCTCGAGGAAATAATGCCGGATAAAAAATGCATTCAAATATATATGTGAATGGGTGATTTTGTGTGTGTTTGTGTTTTCGTCTGTTTGTGTATGGGAGTGTTTGCGTGCGTTTGGCCCTAAACGCTTGGCAGATAGTGCATATATCCCTTTGAGTTATGGGGTTGTAGCACCTGTTAGGGTCCCAGTTATGGGTAAATAGTTATCACCGAGACTGTGGTAAAACACTATGAAAGTGGAAAATTGGGTTTTAATAACAGAAATACTTTGTAAAATATTATTTCCAGCAATAAATTTTCGAAGAAAAAAATAACTATTATCAGAAATATTAGGTTGGTGCAAAAATAATGACGTAATAATGTCGTTTTTTGACGTTAAAAATGCGTCAAAAAACGACATTATTACGTCATTATTTTTGCACGAACCTAATAAATTTTTGACAAAAGAAAATTTTACTATCAATAAAAATTTTGTTGGCAATAAATAACCCATTGAGGTTGATAAGCCGTAAAACAAACGAAACCAAAACAAACTATTTGATTTATCATAGAACGTGCTCGGACACGTCTTTTTCTCTGTTCACCGACCGCTGAAAATCGTAAACTTTGACATTTTTTTCATTAAACCTTTGGAATTTGACCACTGCATTACCAGTGGTAGAGAAAAGAGCGATTGAACAACTAGAGTTTGAACGGTTGGTAAGCTTTTCTATGTTTATATCTACCGTGAAACATTATATTGCATTTATTTGCGAATTTTGACCCAGGTGGTCAGGCTGAAGGATTAAAAATGTTCAGGAACGCATGGCTTAAATGGTTAAGCGCAAGAAAATGTTGATGATGATGATGATGCTTAATTGCATGACTACGCTCCCAATAAATGCACATTGAATTCTCCTGAGAAAACGTTTAGTCGAGAATATTGGACGGCAGAAAATTACTTTATTTTTTTAATGTTTTTTTTTTTTAAATTAGATAATATAACTTTATCTTCTGTTCAGATAAGGGTGCTCGAAATTTAAATTAGGAAACATTTTAATTGAGAGTTCTATCTTGTTTATTTATCAAATACTTTCTCCATCATGTGACAAAGTGAATTTTTACACTGAATATGCTATACCAATTATAAATATGCACACAAAATTTACTGCAGTTCAAAGATTAACCCTTTCCATATTCTTAAACTGTATTTCGCATGAAGCTGAACCATTTTGAAAATCTATATTCCACTATCTTTTATGAATAGATTAATATCAATGAAGCATATACTTGTAGATATGTCATAAATGCTGAGAAATTCCACACAACATACTTGTAAGGTACCTGCTTTAAAAACAATGATATTAACCTAAGGGCTTTACAGGAAACTGACGGTTTATTTTATTTTGTTATCCGAAGCTTAAAGTACGAATGTTCGTTTGTATTAGGTTGGTGCAAAAATAAATAATGAGGTAATAATGTCGTTTTTTGACGTTAAAAATACGTCAAAAAACGACATTATTACGTCATTATTTTTGCACCAACCTAATAACACACTCACACTGATATATATATATATATATATATATATATATATATATATATATATATATATATATACAAATATAATTTTCGAAGAAGAAAAGGTTTACTGGCTGTAAAGGAAACGGGGAAAAACTTTACTGAATAGAAATGACATTAAAAAGAACAATATTTACGAAGATAGAAGACAAAGTATATGAATATCTATCTATCTATCTTAGATTGGTGCAAAAATAATATCGTTTTCTCGCATAGTAACAAATATGAGAAAACGACATTATTTTTGCACCAACCTAATATATATACTTGAATGTATATAGTCCAAATTTAGATATGTCTACGTCAATGTAACCTGACGTTATCTGTATCGGAAGTGCCACAGACTCGGCGGATCAGACAGCCGATGCCTACATAGGCCAATGCTCAAGGTTTGTATGTGTAATTATATGGACACTGTAATTCTTCTGCGCACATCTTTCTTAATTTCACGTAAGATAAGGCTAAATGAGCCTCTTTGTTTACAGTAATAAACAAGTCGATTCATATAGGAATTAGTCGCTCGTGTTGGGGCCTCGGAAACAAGGTGATAACAGCTAGAAAATGATTAACAACCCGATCGTATATTTTATACTATATTCTAAAATTTTATGATTTGAAACTCCATGTGAGAAATTAAATTCAAATGATTATCGAGGATTACTAACTCCTATCAACACCAGAGGTGGTGAAAAGGTCTTCGTTTAGTCAATGAATTATTGCACACTCAAAGAATAACCTTAATTAGAGTTTCTATCACGAAATATGTTCAGCCCAAATCACAAGTAGAAGACAAATATATGATCCCATGCTAAAATCGCAAGAGAAAGATTCGTGTTCCTTATATAGCTCCAGATTGTAAATGACTCTAGCTGATTCCACTATCTCTACAAATAGCAGTTCAGATCAATAATAATTTATTGCAGCCGTATCTTCACTGGAGCTGTCTTATCATCTCTTTCAAAACTCGACAGATCTCGAAAGCTGTTGCGCGGCTGTGTAGGTGATGAATACTATATTCAAACTTTTACAAGCACAAACACGCAAACCTATCATTATTTTATTATTTTCATGGAAAAGTTGGAACGAGCTGCTTTCTCTAGTTCCGTCAGTCACAGCTCAGACCTGACATGCCATGTATACAGGCGAGAACAATAAGTATTTCTTTCGTATTCCATTCGTAATAAAGAAATTGCATTCGAGCAGATTCTTTCTAAATGCTGCTGGAACACACTACCAAGAAAATGTTTCCCTATATTTATAAACATTACTTCAATTCTAGGGTCAACCGTTATCTATTGTATATATACGAAAGAAAAACGAACCATTCAGTAAATATTTGAATTGAGTGGTTCTTTGTCATTGTATTGGTCGATGAATAGCATAAAAACCCTTGTCACATGCCTACCATTTTCGTGATTGGAAACAAGAATTTCACAAAATTGTTTCCTTTATTGAGAATAGTTATGACAAAAGGCTAATATGATATGGCATTTCTAAGGATCGATTTCAGTATTCAATAGTAGAATGATGAGCTTGCTAACCAGTAAAAATGCTTCATGTTGAATTAGACATCCAGGAAGTATTTGTTAAATTCCATTAAACAAAAGTGAATTCTTTATAATTATGATATTAATAAATCTTCTTAAGCATGGTCAACACGTTATCTCATTTTTATGTCTGAAAATAAATCGTATAGCTACGCGTCTCGTTGACAATTGATTAAAAAGCAACCCTACGCTTCGTAACCACAGGTTTGAATTGTCAATCGCTTAACAATAGCGTTTGACTGAGTAAACAAGAAGTTTTTGGCAAAAGACTCAAGAAGAAGTGAAGAAAAACGAAAAGAGCAGTAAAAGATTTCTAGTTATATTTGCTTTTATTTTCTTGTTTTTTTTTGGGGGGGAGGGTTCTCGTCTTTTCCCTTCACCGGTGCTATGAGCCACACCGTTGTCGGGATAGGCAGGTTGGCAGACAATTTTAGTTGTCGGCCTGAAGTAGAATCGACAATCACGAAAACAGCAGGTTTGAGAGAAGGCTGTTCTTGAATGAAAAGTCAAGTTTGAAGCCATGTCACGTTCTAGAATGCCTCGGTGAATAAAACTTTCTTTTGAATATCGCATCGTTTCTATACGCTACTGCCGTTTTATATTTTAGTTATTTTTGTTAATATTTTATTTTAAACAGACATTTTTTCCTTCCTACGTTTTGTCATAATTTGTACTCCTGTTTCTAAATATTTTTGACTTCACTCACTTTTTCCACAAGATATTCATGTTCTTTTTTTTTTTTTTTTACACGTAAGAGTTTTTTATACTTTTCGTGAGAGTCTCTTTGAAGTAATTGTTTTTGTTGTTTCTTACTATTTTTACTTCTTCATAACTTTATTTTACTGCTCTTCCATTTACTGTTTCTGTTTTATTTTAATCATTTTCTCTTTTTTTTCTTTACATTTTAGGCTTAAATTTATTTTATTTTCTAAAAAAAATGGCTTCTTTTGTTAGTCATTTCCGGTCTATTCCGTGATCTGAATATTTCTCTTTTTTCTTCACTTGTTTTTTTTTTCTTGACCGTGTGTTTCATTCTGTTTTCATTCAATTTACTCGACTTCCCTTTAGTTGCATGTGATTTTAATTGTTATTATTTGTGCTATTTTGTCGCATATTTATACAGTCGAAATCCCGAATTTTCATTAAATTTATTTCCTTTATACTCTGCTTCATGATTTCATTTTTCTGCTCTTTTGGGGGGTTTAAATAATTGCACAGTTAATGTTAAGTCCCAGATTAGCGTTCAACGTAAAGATATATATATATATATATATATATATTTATTAAAGACATTTTTATGTTTAACGTTCTTTTTATAGATACAGAAACACAAAAAAAAATTTAAACAAAAAAATGTCTTTAATAAATAAATTGTCGGACTTTGTCCATTTTTCGTAATATATATATAAGGTTGGTGCAAAAATAATGTCGTTTTCTCACTAGTAACATATGTGAGAAGACGGCATTTTTTTTTTTTGCACCAACCTAATATATATATATATATATATATATATATATATATATATATTATAAATTAATTGATTTAAAATATGGTTTTTCCGCTACAAAGTTCTAACCATGTTTCAAAAATGGTAGGTCCGAATTTAATTTTGTAATTAAATTAAAGACATTAGTTCCATTTCATCCTCAAACGAATTTTGGAGTAATTTTTAAAATTACTGGGTTTTAAAGACACAGCTAAAATCATAATTCACGTTTCCAAGGTTACAGATAAATTCACTTCCACTAGACAGGGGTGTTTGCGTCTTTTAGATGTCTATATTTTGATGTATCCGTTATTAGCTACGTTTTGGTTTGGGGTAGGGATGTATTCTTCAATGAAATCTGACATCCGTTAAATGCATGTCGTCTGGATTTTTTTTTTAAATTTTATTGTTAACGGTAAAAATTCTTACGGCATTTTTTCTATTTGTATTAGGTTGGTGCAAAAAAATGTCGTTTTCTCACATAGTTACATATGTGAGAAAACGACATTATTTTTGCACCAACGTAATATATTTAAAGATTTGGTGGGGGGGGGTCAGGTTAGAATACGTTTTATTTAACTACAATTTGAAAAATATTTTCACTTTTAATTTTTAATATACTATATTTCATTTAAGAACAAGTAAATGTATTAGAATCCCTTACAGTATGTAGAGTTATTTTCACATCAACTGTAAGTATGTATATTATTAGGTAACATTTTTTTATTGAAATATTATTTAAGTAAACTTTATGACAATGACGCCAAAATAGCTAATTGATTTCACTGATTTAGTAAACTTTTATTTTTTATATAAACCTAGTAATATCTTGTTTTTCATGTAAGTACAAAGGACATGGGTCATTCAATGGCTTACATCTTCTAGCTTTTCATATTAAATTCATTTTACTGTAGGTGTTTTATTGGATTCCTTTAAGTGCTTGGAGTGCTTAGAGGGAGATCTATAGGTTAGAATACGTTTTATTTAATTACAAATTTAAAAGATGTTTATATTAGAATTTCTTTTTGTTCACCTACAATTTTAAATACAAATTTTAAATATTTTCACTGTTATTTTTAATAGACTATATTTCTTTTTTAAAAGAAGTAAATGTATTAGAATTACTTACAGCAAGTAAAAGAACACCGGATTATATATCTTACTGTTCTTTCTTTCTTTCTTTCTTTATATATATATATATATATATATATATATATGAAGAGAAATATTTCCCTGCGATCTACAAGCGAAGATCCATTTCTTTTTGAATGCTTGAAATATGTAATCCTGTCATTTGTGTTCAATAGAAAATAACTCTTCCTAATAGATGACACCCTAGCTTTCTTATTTCAATTCTGCCTCAGATTTTCTATTTATATCTCTCTTAAAATTAGCGGTAATGTTACAAGCACCATTATATATGCATCTGTTGCATCCATAATGTATGCACTTCAGTTTTCAATGGAATTTAGAAACTATAATCACTAGTTAGTAATTACATTTGACTTAAAATGAAACATGCATTCGTAGGAAAATAGTTCTTGTCCTTGCTTACTTATTTGGGAAAACCTCTTTTGGTTAGGAAATGCCAATAATATATACGTTCTTTTCTCGTTTCTCTTAGCAATGCAAATTTATTTAAATTCAGTAGTTGGCGTTTAATATCACCGATGACGCATTATATTTTACTTAAATTAAAGAAACACTGGTAGTATAAAAATATTTACTTCTTAACAATAAGGTAAATCTAGATACAGTGTAACCCGCATATAAGAGAGTTGTCGTGACCGGAGAAGAAGTTTTTATATCTGGTTTTTGACGTTAAAAAATACGTCAAAAAACGACATTATTTTTGCACCAACCTAATAAATATTAAATACCCGATAATTATAAGAAAGTCGAATTTGCCATTAGAAACATTATTAGAATACAACCCCATTTGGCCAGAATTTAAATCAAATTATCTACCATGGCGGGCTGAAAACTTAATTGGCTAATTATAAGGGATTGACGCTAGAGCTTTGAAATCTTGCCTGCATTCATTTCAACTCTTATTAATAACTGCTTTGAGTTTTCCTATGTGAACAGATATCTGACTGTCCAATGGAGATTTCAAATGTAACTATTCTTGAAAATATACAGAATTTGGCCTCGCGGTTTTATCCGTTACCTGCAGAAAAAGGCTTTAGCTCTAATGACATTCAAATTGGCAAGGTTGCTACATGTTGTTGGGACGATCCAAATTTATGACCAGCGAAAAGTGGGCAGGTAAATTTAGGAAGGGTTAGGGAGAGTCTTAAAGATGGCTCAATCTCGGGAAGTCCTGCAACAACAACAAACTAATCGTGTTCACCACATGAGGTTGATGGCATGCGATTAACTATAAATCAAATAGCCAAGACTAATAGCATATACTTTGATAGAGTTGATAATGTTCTGCACAGTGAACTTTGTATGACCAAAGATTCTGCTCGTTGGGTTCACGTCTTCTGAGACATTATCAAAAATGCCCCAACTGATCACATCACGGGAAAAATCTGATAATATTCAGAGAGAATCAGCTGATTAACTTGAATGCTTCCTAACACATAAAGAGTGATGACTTCATCACTTTGAGTCAGGGACAAATAGACAATATATGCAGTATAAACGTACCCCTAAATGCACGAACGAAGGCGAAAGTCGATTTATCTGAAGGAAAGTTGATGGCCATTTAGACAGGCAAAAGGCATTGTATTTATTGACTATCTTCAAAGGGACCCCGTCATCAATGGAGAGTGGTACGCTCACTTGCTGAGGCAATTGCGCAAGGTTAAAAAACCAGTCGCCCAGAAAAATTGCCGAAAAGGTTATTGACAATGCTCAACACATAAATCTTACGTTTGAATATTTGCTGTGTGTAACCATGACTTTGAAGTGATTGACCATCTTTTCTATTCTTATGATTTTACTATTATCAGTTACATGAATAAATACTTGTCTATTAACATGTATCTCAGTAATGATGACGTCCTATCTGCAGCTGATGAAGTTTGAACAACAGTCTTATTTGAACAGTCAAATGTCAGTTTACCTTAAAAAACAATGAAAAAAATGTAAAGAAAAAATGTTTTGAAATTCATTCATGCAATATTGTACAGCTCTTGCCTCACTTATTCACAGACAGCCTATGAACTTTTCATCACACATGCATATTATAAAATATTAAAACAGCTAATCTCGTCGTCAAAAATAACAACTCACTTGCAAGATCCAAATTACAGATGATCAATATTATTTTTGAGATTGCATGCCCATAAAGAACTGCGTTTCTGATTAAAAAAAAGATTGATGAATAATTACATTGGACATACCACTACATACTTACCAAAAATATTTTCCTTACATCTATCAGACAATATCCATTTAAGTATCGTGCCAAACTTCATCCGAAACATAAATGTGAAAAATCCGACAACAGTCTCATCCAAATGTAAAATTAGCTAAAAATGCAAGTATTAATAATAAAAATTTAAAAAATCAACGCTCAATAATATCAACTATGAACACGGTCAAAACCTGCTGACTGTGTTTGGATAAAATCTCTATCTCTCTCTATCTCTCTCTGTATTGAAAGTTAGAGACAGATAAATCGCTTTGTGAGACGCTAAGAAGATAAGTACAAACAGCTACACAAATTTTAATCCAAATTCTGATTAATGAAAAGTCACAGTGATGAATGAACTTGACAAAAATACGAATATTGATTTAATTTTTTTTCCTTTTCTAACTAACGAATTTGTATCTATCTCTCTCATTTCATTATGAGTAATTATTAATCTGTCGAAAAAATACGGTAAAAATATTTGAAGTTATATGCGGTAAATTATTTAAAACAATTCTTTCACATGTGACTGGTTCTTGTACAATTTGTTCTTCCTTCTGACGTGAATTAAAAAAATAACGGTTTTACTTACATTGCTTCATATTAAAATAAATTTTAAATCTCCAGAAATATGTTCATTTTATCTAACTATAATCAGTAAATCTCATTACATATTAACAGAAATACATTTTTTAAAATTTTTCTTTTCTGAGGTAATTGCAAACTTCGTCCGGCATATTCCATAATTGCAGGGGAAAAATCGAACACTTTAATATTGAATAAAAACTGATCTAATGGTCTGCCTTAGTCTATTTTAATTAATTTCCTGACGTTCCTTTCAAAAATGCCTGCTAATCTTTCTTTATTATTGCTATATATTTTCTAGTAGTTGCTTTATGTTTAATACAGATTCCAGTTTTTAGAAAAGTCATATAGGGATACAGCTCCTAAATGTAGAGTAACTGATATTTGAAGGGCTGTGGAGAATTATTGACATGTCAGTGGTGAGTGAATAACCCATACAGTGTGTGTTAACATATGCTCAAAATTATCTCTTCTAACTAGATACGAAGTAACATAGAGGCTGTACAAACGCTTCAGGTCATGTAAAAATGTATGTAAGTTTTGGACAGATACAGACAGAGCTAGCTGCATATCTAATAAGAGAGACATAAGTGGCACAGGATGTTTTGTTTTACCAAAAGCTGTTGTAAGAGCCGTGAAAAATATGATGACGCGTTGTGAATAAGACGTTGAGAAAATACGCAATGTGGTAGCTGTGTCAAAAAGATTGTTAACAAATTCATTGTGCTGTCTCTTGGGCTTTGGTAGCAAAGAGCATCATGAATATATAAACGTTTCCACTGATGTTCGAAAAGGCTGAGTAGGTTCTGTAAAGACGATATTTGGGGCTAAGTATTCATATGAAAAGGAAAATATGATAATTAGCATATATATTGCCTGATCTGGTGTATATTAAGAAAATGTAAGTGAAAAGAAAGGGCGCTCCTCTCTGGATTGCAGATCATATGTGATGAGAAAGGTTGAACACCAAGGGATTTGATGAAATATGGTTTGAACTTCGTAAGATGAGGATGTTTAGAGGCTCTAGGCTATGGATGATTTTAGAGTGGGTAGGTTTTGCAAGTGAATTAAATTTCCTTCGCTTACTATCTCTTGTTCATTTATAAAAGTCTATATTTTGCTTAAATGACACGTAATATTGAAAGTTTTATTGATCTTATAAGATACACTCCCTTTTAGTTTCATTCGAATAAATTTATATATGAAGAACCAAATAAAAAACCACATTATGCGACATTTTTTTCGTTTTGTAAATATTAATATCTTTTCTTTTATGTGACGTGCAGATCATGACTGTGAAAATTTGATTTACGAATTTCTTTGGTATTGCTATCCATTTTTTAGTAGAAGATTTATGTTTAAAACAGATTCCAGATTGTAGAAAAGCCATATAGGGAGACATGTCTTCAATGTAGAATAACTCATACTTGAAGAGCTGTGGAGAATTATTGACATGTAACTGGAGAGGGAATGACCCATACGGAGTGCGTTAACATATGCTCAGAATAATCACTTCTAACTAGATAAAAAGTAATATAGAGGCTGTACAAATGTTTCATGCCATGTAAAAAAACCTGTGTAAGTTTTGAGCAGATGACATAAAGAGCTAGCCGCATATATGATAAGGAAGACATCAGTAAAACAAGATGTTTTGTTTTGCCAAAAGACGTTGTCAGAGCCGTGAAAAATATAATCCTTTACGCTTTGTGAATAAGACGCTGAAAAATTACGCAATGTCGTATCTGTGTCAAGTAAACGAATAAAAAAGTTTGTTAACGGATTCACTGTACCGTCTCTTGGAATTGGATAGCAAAGAGAATCACGAATATATGAAAGTTTCCACTGATGTTCGAAATGGCTGAGTAGGTTCTGTAAAGACGATATTTGGGGCTAAGTATTCATATGAAAAGGAAAATATGATAATTAGCATATATATTGCCTGATCTGGTGTATATTAAGAAAATTTAAGTGAAAGGAAAGGGCGCTCCTCTCTGGATTGCAGATCATATGTGATGAGAAAGGTTGAACACCAAGGAATTTGGTGAAATAAGATTTGAACTTCGTAAGATTAGGATGTGTAGAGGCTCTTGGCTATGGATGATTTTGGAGTGGTTACGTTTTTGCAAGTGAATTAAATTTCCTTCGTTTACTATTTCTTGTTCATTTATAAAAGTCTATAGTTTGCTTAAATGATACGTAATAATGACAGTTTTATTGGTCTTATAAGATACACTCCCTTTTAGTTTCATTCCAACAAATTTATATATGAAGATCTAAATATAAAACCACATTATGCGACATTTTTTTCGTTTTGTAAATATTAATATATTTTCTTTTATGTGGCGTGTAGATCATGACTGTGAAAATTTGAAAAATATATTTTGCGGCTCTATTTGTACCCTTAAAATCACTCCATGTCCAAGTTTGTTTTGTAGTTCACTCGATAGAGTCTTCTGTCTCCGATTGTTTCCAAAATGTCCTGATATTGTCAAATTCTCGAAGCCATCTTTTTTGGCGTGCCAGACAATATGCTCTATCATTTTCTGCTTCTAAGAACCAGAACTATATTTGTTCACATTTTTCTTAAATATCTCGTTTATGGTCATAAATTATGTTCATATTATTCTCAGATTCCTTCGGTTGAACCACTCTTTGTTGTTCCAAGTGTCTTCTTCATATGCGAGAAAATGGTTCGGCATTCGCTGACATATAGGGTTGATATTACATTGGACTTCAGCTTTCTTCTACACGTTTTTAACAATAGTGTACTGTCTCATATAATGTTTATGATTAGTTAAGCATCTTTTGCTATCCCTAAACTATTCGAACATATGTCTCAGATTTATCCTTGTGTTTTACAAAGCTTTCCAAATAGTTAAATTTCTGTACCTGCTGCCCCCTCATATTTTCGTATCTGGGACTGTGTTAATACATTGCCTGTACATTGTCTTTTGACAATTGATAGTTGCCTATTTTCCACACAATTTCCCAGCAGAGATTTCGCATTATTTTAATAGACTTCACATTCATTTTCTTGGAAATGTCAATTTAATTCCAATACTTTTTTCAATTAAATCAACATTTACTCGCCGTTCAAAATCAAATACTTGTTTACTTTACGTGAGATTCATCAGATAAACTGTCTCTTCACTTCCTTTAATATTTTTTTTAATTGGCTGCTTTATTCGCGTGTCTATAGTTTACTTGACCCCACCACGACGATACATTCGAAAAAAGTCAAAGGAACTTACTACTTAATAGGTTCAGTCATACTGACATTACAATTTTGATAGCTCACTTCAGTATTGATGTCAATCTTCAGGCATGTTGGGTTCTATGCAGCTACTTCTCAATTTTAACGTATATGAAAACTTATAAAGTTTACATTGGGATTTCCGCGTGGGAATGGAAACAGATTTTACACACATAGGCACTTGCTTTCTAACCCTAAAACAAAACACCAGATAGCACTTTCAAAAACAGAACTGGGAATGGAAAGAGAAAGGTTTGAGCAAACAGATAGTTTGGAGAATTATAGGTTGCACACGTAATCCTAATAGGCTTAGAGATAGGCGTGACTTAAGTTTAGAAGAATAGATTAGAATAATCAAGTACAATAATCAAATCCAACTATCGAATCAGAGGAATGAATTATTGTTAAAATGTCGATATAAAAACAAATTCAAATTTCTATAATAGAGGTTAAACTTACTTAGCTACCATATTTTGCTAAAATTCACTGCCCTCTATCCCCAGCTCTCTTTCCATTAAATCCTTACATCATTTTATCTACATATTTTTAATTTATTTCTTGACGACATTTCATTTCACTTTTAATTTTAAATTAATATTTCATTATTCATATAATCCCAAATTAATGTCAGAAGGTTAATAAATTTTATAAAACTTCTTCTCTTAAGGACAAATAACTTCCACTTTCGACTAACCACTGTGTCGTGCTTACGTCTGACTGAAATATTTAAATGGATAGATACTGTATTAGTTTTTCGACAGGATGATTTTAGCTTTCACGGTTTAATTCTGTTTCCTGCCCTTCCTAATTGTACAGACATAAACTTAGTTCACAGCAAGGCTGATAAGAAAGACGGCATATATCGAAATAGGCTATTCTCAATATGAGTCAATTTTGGATTTTATTGTTTATTGATTATATATATATATATAATATATATATACATATATATATATGCACATAGATACATGCAGGCAAATCCAAAAAGTACGTTTCCATTTTACAATACTATTTACAATTTATTTATTAAATGTGATTTTTACAAGAAAATGTATGTGAGAAGAAAACATTTAGCATGAGGTTTTATTTTGAATTCAGTATGCGCCCCAGACTTCGCTACCATTTTCTCGGGCTGCACCGGAATCGCGTCAACTGATTTCATCAGGAACTCTTGTTGTATGGAAGACATAACTCCTTGTATTCGCTTTACAATTCTTCCAAACATTTTGTTTACTATAGAAGATTTACTTCTGTACCAAATCCTCCCCAAATGCGACTCTGTGGAGAGTAACTGATATAAAATCACCCTATATATATATATATATAAATATATATATATATATATATATATATATATATATATATATATACCGTGTGTAACATCACAATGGTCCAATTGTTAGATTAAGATTTCCACAGTTGCATCTTACGAATGATTAAAGATATCTTACAGGAATCCTCCGTGAATTTTTTAAAACTATTGAACTCTAATTGGAACAAAGTTGGAATGATGATCCCTCATTCACTTATGACCTCTTGATCCAGTTTTCCTCTCTAAACTTCCCTGTTTTAAGAATATATTCACAGTCCGCTTGATTGTTCTTCAATGGACTTTGCTCAGTTGAGTGAATATAGTGGGTTAGACAGCAATGATTTTCAGCTCTTCTCTTTCGAGCTGAATAACCTCACTTGTGTGCAAGAAATGGGATTATCCGTATGATTTCCAGGTAGGTTACTTATAAAAATAAATCAGTGAAAAATTGCAACAATTATATCAATCTAATATATAATTTCCGAGACTGTTTATTTTCCTAACTATATGCATATCTAAATGCATCTAAATGTTGTCTTGTTTTTCCCAACTAAATCAACTCGATTAGCACTCACGTTAAGAAGGCATAGAAGTACCGATCAATATTTATTCAAATGAAAACAATGTCGTTATTTTCTTTGCTTTTTTTTACTTTTAGTCACGATTATGCTGACATTTTTTCTTCCTTTTTTGGGTGGGAAGATTAATAAACGATTTTAAATAATTCACTTGCGTCGTTGGTTCTATAATTTATGATTTCATCTTACTTTTTTCGTATTTCTCTGTCTGCGAATCCCCAAAAATTAATGTATGTCATTTCATACTAGATAGATAATGACAGAGTTGCTTTGGGACATAAATCCCCGTTTAATTATCTTCCTGAATATTAAATGAAGCAGACACTGGACTATCTAATCTTTTTACTTTCTTTCGTTTTCTTTGTCTTTTATATATATATATATATATATATATATATATATATATATATATATATATATATATATATATGTGTGTGTGTGTGTGTACGTGTGTGTGTAAACATATGAATCCGTCATGTTTACCCCTCGTGAAAGATCTAACTTTATCATAGCCTTGGTTCTGTAGAATTTTGTAACAATTTTGAATTCAGAGATTATCTGGTTGTATAGCTCGAAGTTTCAACACTAACACTTGTTTCTCAAAGTAAAGAGGACTCCATTATTGATCCATGCTGTTGTAGATTAGTTTCGTACTAATTCTAGTAAAACGTGAGGACATGTTTCTTCCCGAAAAGCTTCCTCCAAAAACTTTAGAAATGCAACGCGTATTTTCGTTCAAATCGCCAAATTAACCAAATTTTCATTTTCATATTGTCCTGTCTTTCTCTTTCGAAATACTTTAATTTTATTGCATAGTATTGAGTACATTACTTGTCTCGTAAATTAGATAAAAATGTCTCATTTAATTACAAGAAGAAACAATTTTCTAAAGACAACCGAAAATATTTTAACAGTTAGATCATCCAAAATAATATTTTTTTATATGTTGTGCAAAGAAAATTGCATCTGACAAATGAAATGTAAGTCATCTTGATAATGATGTGGTAGTCAAACCAATACATGCAATTAATTTGTTGCCAGAGATACAATCTCACAAATAACATTCAAACAGATAAACAAAAATATATAATTAGTTTTATATATATATATATATATATATATGTATATGTATATATATATATATATATATATATATATATATATATATATATATATATATATATATAATACGTGATCGCTGATAATACAATCAAAATCACGTTTTTGCCGGCTTAGAAAAACAATCTGTAGTGATTTTGGAGATTAATCTAAAGAGTATATTAAATTATGTTGACTCGACTTCATACAAACACGCACACACACACACACACACACACATATATATATATATATATATATATATATATATATAGACACACATAATAATTTCAGTTTTCATGACTTGTATCCGACTGTTACCTTAAGGAATACGTATAAAAATAATTCTGCCTTCACTTATTATCAAAAGAAATCTATTTATATATATATATATATATATATATATATATGTGCACATCCCAAACATATACACACTCACACAAAACTCACAAACACAAACATATAAACACGCACATACACAGACACACACACACACACACACACACACATATATATATATATATATATATATATATATATATATATATATATATATATATATTGCATAATATCAAACAAGAATCTCTTTATAGTACTGTAAATTTCGAATTAATAATAACCAACTTTTAAATGGATGTTTATATAGTGCTTTCTACGGTTGTCACTTTGTAAATTTTGGAGTCATTTTCACATGCTATTACCATATTTTTAGAAAAAATATTCTTAATGATGAGGCAAGATGTGCGTGGACACCAAAATGTAGCCATGCAAAATTCTTTAAAATGAAATAACATAGAAAAATTGTTACCGTTCCCAGAAACAAATATCTGCGAAAGATTAGAAACCAAATTGATGAAGCTAAACAACTCAGACATTATGTTGAAAGGAACAGAAAATCGAAAACTCTCTTAGAATCACATGTCATACCTGACTAAACAAATCTTAATAAACTCAGAAATTAGAATACACATCAATATAGTTCTGAGTATTAAATGTCTAGCTAGAAACATAAATATTACTAAACTAATAATGGGATATATAAGAAAATTAAATTCTCACTTGATTTTTAAGCTAAACTTTGGAAAATGGCAGACGCTTTTTCCGACAGTAACAATAATTTCTAAAGTCCATCAACGAGGACTAAATGAAGATTATACTGAAAACTTCGTGTGTATGGTAGATAGGTACACTAAGAAACCAAAATGAAACAACCAAGTATCTCTCTCATACAGAGGTCTTATAGTGAAAATGCTAATGAACACTGTATTTCCTAGGCTATCATAGGCTAGATAAGTTTTTTAGGCTTATTTTCATTTTTTCCGTTTTTCATTTTGTTCTTATACAGATATATTTTTTTATATGTCAAGTTTACACGCCCACACCCACAGACACACACAAGCATATATATATATATATATATATATATATATATATATGTGTGTGTGTGTGTGTGTGTATGTACGTGTATATGTTATTGTGAACGTGTGTATACGCATGTGTTTTTGAACATAGAAATATAGGTCCTTGGTAGATTAGATAATCGTTATATTTATTTTATATGTTTATTTGATTTGTAAACTATAGACAATATTAATTTTGTCAAATTTTCTTAATTACACAGCGGCCCTTTTAAAAATGACCTTCGGTTTTAGTTCCCCCCGCCCCATCATTCTTTCCCCCACCCCTTTTTTCTTTTCTTTTCCTTTCCTGTCACTCCCTCTTTTTCTGATCTTTAAGATTACATGGTATATTGTGTGTGTATGTTAACACAAAATCTATCCTTTTCGGTTACATCTTTGGTGTATAAGACATCCGACAACATTCATATTTCTCTAACTTAAACCTCTTCCACTCACCTCTCCTAAATTCCTATCTGTTAAGGTTTAATCTTCCCCTTTCACTCGTCTATTACCCCCCTGTTTAGCTCTAACATTCGGCCCACACTCTCATACTTACACTCTCTCTAAATTTTATTTTTTATTTCCAGAGTTCTTTTTTCTGTTTTCTTTTTAAATTTGTAAGTCTGATGAATAGGATGGGATTTAGGATTCCTATAGAATAAATTATGACCATAGAATATTAGTGTTTAAGCCTTTTTAATATATATATATATATATATATATATATATATATATATATATATATATAAGCAATTATACGATATACCCAATTATACGATTGTATACGGAATAAAATCCAATAATCGACAAATACTTTTCTTAAAGGAGTGTTCAATACAGAAAAGAACAAATATAACTATTTATTCGAAAATTATAACATAAATATGTTATAAAATTACTACAAAATTAGCCACTTTAAGATAACAGAAGTATTGAAACAAAATGGCTATTTCGTTGTGATTTTATAACATATTTATATAATAATTTTCGAATAAATAATATATATATATATATATACATTCGAAAAAATTATATATATATATATATATATATATATATATATATTCCAAATGATTATATAAATGTTATAAAATCACAACGAAATAGCCATTTTGTTTCAAAATATATATATATATATATATATATATATATATATATATATATATATATATATAATAATTCACCGGTAGCAATACTATTAAATATCTCTGTACAGAATGTGTTACGTAATTTATATTTTAATACGATACACTTATTATGTATGCCTTATTTGTGTTAAATTATTCAATATTAGGAAAAAGGTGTATATATACATATACACACACTCACACTCACAAACACAAACATGTGTGTGTGTGTGTGTGTTTAAGTTATACCACAACAGCTGATGTCAGCGCAGATACTTTATGGTTGTACAGACCCACACACGATTGACAGTCTCGATTGCACACAATGCATATAAAATGTGCACTCCTCTGTACTTTCTTTCTTCTTTCGAGCATTCTTCTCTCTAGATTACAGTCAAAATTGCTTCTCTTCTCACTCCAATACTCGGCGTAAGTCTGGATTCCAATGTATGTATGTATGTATGTATGTATGTATGTAATTGTAAAAGTTTGCTGGTTCTTTTTCCCTAGTTTACTAGTGGAAAGACATTTAAGGTATGTAGGGTTTTTCATAAAGTGCTCAATATCATATGATATGTGTAGATAATTAATACAATTAATGCGGGGAAGCTTATCACTTAATTGAACGTCGCTATTTCAATTATGCCAACTCTGAAGTTTCGTTAGCATTCTGGATATTATTCTCTGCATGTTCTTCATGAAGCTGCAAATAATTGCCAAAAACACCAAGCCCACAAATGAATATACATACACATATACATATCAGCAATTGTCAATAAAAAGCAGCATACCCACATGCACATACATACAAACACGCTCACACATTGTACCACTTAAGAAATTGCACAAGCCTAAAGTTAAAAGAATATAACACAACACACATTAAGTGAAAATATTACAAACACACACAAAGTTCTCAAAATACATCAATCTATACATAGATACGAAAAAATAAGAAGAAGCAGCGGAGAGGGCAAGAGATCTGAAGAGTGAATGCGTTCACGAAACTTCGAAGTCGGCATGGATGAAATAGCACCACTCAGGTAAGTTATGAATTTTTCCATATTAATATATATATATATATATATATATATATGAAATCACCCGCCATATTCTTTAGACAATGTATTTGTGATGAGCAAATTTCTAAATAAGCTTCATGATCATGCAAGTCTATATGGAAGTGGATTAGTTGTGTTTTCAGGATTATTTTGGAATTAATGCCAATGAAACAATAATTTTAATGTCTTCATTTTTTATCACGCAATAAACACGATCATTTATGATGCTAGTATATCTAATAATTCAAATTTTTACTTTCATTCTTAGTGGCATAAGATCTCGACTGTCTGTTACAAATAGGAAATTTCTCTATCGAAGTATCTTCCCAGAATTATGCATTGACTATATAAAACAAAACATTCTCTTTCAGTACATTTCTGTAAGCATCGGAACAACTCATCGTTTTAAATGAATTTTTTCCTTTCTGACAGTTTCGCTACGGCCTGTCGTGGATATATTGCTATGGTCATGTCTGTCCACTCGTACACGCTGTCGTTGGAAACATTCAACTTAGACCAGAGCCGAGAGGATGGTCTTGCACCGGCTGCCATGTATCGTGACATAACCAAACTACGTCAATTTTAGAGTGGAAATGCGACTTTTCAGATTCTCGTCTTTCTTCGAAAGATTGCTTTGGCCTTGGAATCC
>OZ010591.1:80785571-80790571 GCA_963932145.1 Acanthosepion lycidas | reverse complement strand
ATGCTGTCCAGGCGAGGTCTAGTAATTTGGGTCACCCATATAATCTTCTTGAATCGGAAGCTGGTTTCTACTGCCGATCACTTGGTGCTAGTTTTGGTATCTCTCTGTATTCTGCAGACGAACTCATCGGCTGAGTCCCTCATAATCGTGTGAAGGCGTAACTTCCCGACCTTGAACTCCTCCAGCAATGAGGATGTAAACATTTGCAGGTTTCCGATATTGATATAAAGTCCCACTGTTGATAAACATGGGGAGAACTCCAAACCAATTGCGCAGGTAATTCTTGATATACATTTCAGACTGCTTAATTCGAGGCAACTTATTATACGTCGGGGCAGCAAACTATGTTAGTAGCACCAACCCTTTTGATTGCTGGGGAGATGGTTCCATCGATGGATTCAAGTTCTCCTAGTAACATTTTCTACACCACTTTACCTCGGTACTGAACAATCTTTGGAATTTCATACAGCCGATCGAATATCTTCACTAGTTTCTCTTTGGCTGTCGGGATCATATCACCGCAATGCTGAAGTGAGTCACCCTAAAAGATCTTGTAAGAATTGATTAACTCTGGCTTTTCTTGGGATTATCTTTCCTTTCCGCCCGCGTGAAGGGGATATGTTAGCGCTGCAGCGATTCATCCGCACCGAAATGAAAGGACCATTGTTCTTTAGTCATCACCCCCGTTGCTGTGTCCATTGCCCCCCGTAATATGTCTTCCATAGACATAATGAGAAGAAGACATCACACACTATATCATTTCGCCAACTTCGAGGCGCTGCCACTAAAATGACAGATCCAACCGAAGATAATTATAATGAGAAATGCCTAGCCCTGGAGAGTTTCTGCTCGAGGCCGCGCCTTCTCATTGAACCAGAGGTAGAAACAGGTATTTGCACCGAGGCCTGCGCAATCGACGGTTGTCTGGGCTCGGGCAATTTTTGCTCCTAACCTGGGTGTACGCGCTCGGGTTCTCAACATTAGACAGACCTTGTGTCTCAACCTGAACTCGTGGGGTTATCAGTAAATACAAATTACTCTAATGTAGTTTGCGACACGTTAATTTACCATATCTCAGTTGCGCCTATGTCTTTGGGCATAGTCCGCTCAGAATCGCAACTGAGGAAAATTATACTGTGACTTACCCAGCCTTTCAGTAGCGCTGCCAGAGGCCGCGACTTCTCATTGCCCCAGAGACACGGCTTGCAGCTCGCAGTGAGGCCAAGGAAAACGACGGTTACGCCCACAAGGGCAATTTTTCTTCCTAGCCCGGGTGTACGCTCTCGGGCTTACCTCATTAAACTGAAATTATGTCAAAACCTTACCCTTCAAAGTACAACTTCGCAACTGAGGAAAATTATACTGAGAGGACACCAGCTATCATTGCACCAGAGTCAGTGATATGTGCTCGCACAGAAGCCACCTCAAACGACGGTTTGTGGGCTAGGGCGATTTTTGTTCCTAGCCTGGTTGTACGCGCTCGGGCTCCCCACATTAAATTGACCTTGTTTCACAACATGGCCTCGTGGGGTGTTGAATAAATATAAATTATAATAAAGTAGATCTGGGGATTTTAAATCTCAGAATTCGCAGAATTGCGCTTAAAATACACCTTTATTCATATAGATTCCATAATCCATATTTACTTAAGCTATTATGTTTCTCTAACAATTTAAATGTTGAATGTATACCTAATTCGAATTTTTATTTTCCAATCTTTACATTCTATTAATCTTATGAAATTTCTCCTGTTCTGTCACCCATGAAATAACTAATTCATTGTATGGAAAATAAGGATCTACGTACATCAAATCATCTTTTAATTAAGTGGTAGCAGAAGAATTATCGTTGAACATTTAAAAGGTAAACTTAAATATTCATTCAATACTTAAATGCAGTGATCAATTTTGAGTTCTTCTGTAGTTTATTGATGCCTATCGCATCTACTGCTCCATAGCTATTGTGATGATGGTCTAGTTTTATTATTTTGAACCGCAGAAGATAATTCATAATCCACGATAACGAACAGTGGATTAAAATTTCGGGTGATAATTTCCACGTAACAAAGGGATCATTTTATTATGCATATTCTTCTGATTTAGTTGGATTGCTCTTATTGTACAAACTTACAGCTTATGAAAATATTGATTTTTATAGTATAGGGATCTATAGGGACGATGACCACATGTTTGTAAAAACCTCTACTCGAATTAATATTGATAAACTAATTAATTCATAGAGAATACATATCTTTTAATCTTAACGTAATAATTATTCCAGCATCAAACAATTTGATTTCTTAGGCTTAACTTAAAATTTAGTTATCGAGAATTTTAAGCCTTGTATATAAAAAAACAAAACAATGACAATCGGATTTATAGCCCCACTAACTCCAATCATCCGCCCTCTGTAATCCAATATATTCTATCATCTGTTGAATAACGTATTATCCAATACTTATCCAACAAAGCGATATTCTAGAAACACAAAACGGTTTATAATAAACTCTTATTGATAGTGGTCTCAAATTTTCTGAAATTAAGATTTTAGAAGATTATGGTATTTCCAGAAAAGAAGAAACCGGAAGATCATATGGTATACAACTCCATTCAATCAATTAATTCGTATTAAGTTGGGGCACAAGTTTCTAAACTTAACTGACAAATATTTTCCTAAAAGTAAATCATTAAGTAAAATTTTCAGTCGGAATACTCTAAAACTTAATTGTAGTATACTGGTAATCTAACGAAAATAATTAAATCCTACAGCAATAAAATATTGAAATCGTATAACAATAATAACTGTAAGGATCGTACTAATTCTAATTTGTCTAATATAACTAACCTATGTAATTGTAGTAACCCTGACCAATATCTTTTCTCTAACAAGTGCTTAACAAAACCCCATGTGTATATGTGTTCTACTCCATTATTTAAAAACCCAGCATTGTTAAAATATATATTGGTAGCCCAACGAATGTTTTTAAAATAAAGTTATATAATCATCTCCCGGCCTATACTAATGCCGAGAAACGAAATATGACTTCATTTCTAAATATTTTTGAAAATTGAAAGAGGAAAACAAAACAACTAAAATTAAAAGGAAAATTCTCAAACAAGCCAGAACCTGTAGATTCTTGACCGACCATGTTTCCTTTGTCCACAAGAGAAAATGCACGTAAGTAAATGCTTGAATTGCGATGAATTATTAAATCAGAGATTTGAAACAACTGTGAACTGCAGGCATATTAAGGAATAAACCTGACAATCCTGCTAAACTTTATAACTCAATAATCACTCATCTTATGTTATATTACCTTTATATAAACATTATCCTTAGTTGTTTATACCAGATTAACGTATTAAATAGGTTAGTATTCATAAATGACTGGTTGTAAGATTAACTGTGAATGGCCTTATTATTATTTTACTGGTGGTGCTGTTTGATAAGTGTTTTTAATTTAAGATAAATATATAAAAATCATATAAATATTTTAAAATTTATTTATATTCTAATTTATAATGTAAACTTTGTTTATTTAAGTAGTTGTTTTATTTGTATATTTTTTCTTTTAAAGTGTCTTTTATTTACGCACTATGTTTAATTTTGATTAAATACGTAATTTCATTCAAAATGCCATAGAGGTTGAAATGCTACAATATATCTAAAATATGTTCGACCATGACGCGTTATATTCCCGTTTAATTTTGAATTCTCCATCTCAACGTGTCTTCATTGGCTAAACAGTTTAGCCTAAACTGGTATCGGAAACTTATCATATCTTATTTTCTTCTCTCCCTTTTATTCTTTGTATCTGTAAATTTTGGATAGAGCCCTCCCCATGCTTTTTCCTTTTTCTTTTCTTTTCCTTTTATGATGACTATTTCTTACACATTCTTATGCCCTTCTTTTCTTTCCTTTTTTCTATTACTTTTTATTATCTTCTTATTGTCTTCCTTCTTTACCTTATAATTTTTCTGTTTTTCCATATATATATATATATATATATATATATATAATTATTTATTTTTAAAGAAAAAACAAAATTTATAACATAAATATGTTATAAAATCACTACAAAAATAGCCATTTTGTTTCAACACCTTCGGTGTCTTATCAAGTGATGACGTTGAATGTAAAATAAATGGTTTTAAAAGCTTCAAATTAATTAATATTCTACGCAAGGGGAAAACGTTGTTACAAAGGCTAGATGGACCAATCAGAACACAAGTACAGAAAAATTCAAAAAGCTCGATAACGAAGTCATGTTAATATCTATTCAGATGTTTAGTATTAAAAAATAATTTATTCCAACGAATAATTACTAAATTATATGATAAAATTTAATATTAAAATTTAAAACTGCTAATTACAAATCAAAATTTAACATTTATTCGCTATCAATTTTACAACTATAAAATTACTGAGGAGAAAAGAAGAAATATATATGTTATTCAATTTATTTTTTCATTGAAGTTACTTTAGCTATATTTAATATCCGGTCTTTTTACAATGTATACATTTTAATCCTCATGATGTGTAAATGGGGTCCCAAAGTCACGCGTAAAACAAACGCAGTCAGATTCTAATACATAAGCACCAAGACATATACACACACAAAAAAGGGGACAAGACAGAGAACATCTCCACCGTCTGTCATAAAAAAAAAAAAGGGGGGGGGAATGGGAGAAGGGAAACCAACACACACGTACATACATACATAATTAAAAGTGGATGCACTTTCCATACACATAGATACATATAAATACATGCACACACATCCACAGACATTGACCCAGACAGTAGCATACCCCAACCGATAAATATTTAAGACAGAAAATGTCATTGCATGAATGTTAACAACCTATTGAAATCTAATTTAAGCGAGTAAATATACAAAGATAAAAATGATCAAAATTAATATTATTTAAAATAATATGTATGTAAAAAAAAAAAAAAAAAAAAAAAAACCGGACATTAAATTCAACACCCATCGGTAG
>OZ010591.1:80735571-80783071 GCA_963932145.1 Acanthosepion lycidas | reverse complement strand
CTATAGATAAGTATTTTTATGTAGATATTCATGTGTATGTATATTTCTGTATGTGTGTATGCATGTATGTATGTGTATATATATGTATATATATATATATATATATATATATATATATATATGTATATATATGTGTGTGTGTGTATGTTTGTATGTATGTATATGTATATATATGTATATATGTGTGTGTGTGTTTACTTATGTAGGTTTGCAGTTGTATATATGTATGTTGTCACCTACTATATATGAAATTGTTTATGTGTACGTGTAGGTAGGGAAACTTGGGTATGTCATTACGGCCACATGAGTTAGGATATATGTGTGTATATATGTTTATTTTTGTGTATTGCTGTGTATATATATATTTATTTGTAAATATGTGTACACATATTTGTGTGTATATTTGTGGGTACATATAGGTATATGTGTATGTATGTGTATGTGTACTTGATACCATGGAAATGTATACGTATGTATATGTTTATGTATGTATGTGTAGATGTTTCGGTGTGTATGTATGTATGTATATTTATGTATATGTGTGAGTATGTGTGTATGTGTATGTATATATGTATATGTATGTGTATATGTATATATATGTATATATGTGTATATGTATATATATGTATATATGTGTATATGTATATATATGTATATATGTGTGTATATGTATATATGTGTATATATGTATATGTTTGTATGCGTATATATGTGTGTGTATGTGTGTGTGTGTGTATGTATATATACTTATATGTATATGAGGTGGACATCGTAGCTACCGATGGGTGTTGAATTTAATGTCCGGTTTTTTTTTGTTTTTTTTTTTTTTTTACATACATATTATTTTAAATAATATTAATTTTGATCATTTTTATCTTTGTATATTTACTCGCTTAAATTAGATTTCAATAGGTTGTTAACATTCATGCAATGACATTTTCTGTCTTAAATATTTATCGGTTGGGGTATGCTACTGTCTGGGTCAATGTCTGTGGATGTGTGTGCATGTATTTATATGTATCTATGTGTATGGAAAGTGCATCCACTTTTAATTATGTATGTATGTACGTGTGTGTTGGTTTCCCTTCTCCCATTCCCCCCCCCCCTTTTTTTTTTCATGACAGACGGTGGAGATGTTCTCTGTCTTGTCCCCTTTTTTTTGTGTGTATATGTCTTGGTGCTTATGTATTAGAATCTGACTGCGTTTGTTTTACGCGTGAGTTTGGGACCCCATTTACACATCATGAGGATTAAAATGTATACATTGTAAAAAGACCGGATATTAAATATAGCTAAAGTAACTTCAATGAAAAAATAAATTGAATAACATATATATTTCTTCTTTTCTCCTCAGTAATTTTATAGTTGTAAAATTGATAGCGAATAAATGTTAAATTTTGATTTGTAATTAGCAGTTTTAAATTTTAATATTAAATTTTATCATATAATTTAGTAATTATTCGTTGGAATAAATTATTTTTTAATACTAAACATCTGAATAGATATTAACATGACTTCGTTATCAAGCTTTTTGAATTTTCCTGTACTTGTGTTCTGATTGGTCCATCTAGCCTTTGTAACAACGTTTTCCCCTTGCGTAGAATATTAATTAATTTGAAGCTTTTAAAACCATTTATTTTACATTCAACGTCATCACTTGATAAGACACCGAAGGTGTTGAAACAAAATGGCTATTTTTGTAGTGATTTTATAACATATTTATGTTATAAATTTTGTTTTTTCTTTAAAAATAAATAATTATATCTGCTCTACTTTGTATTGAGCACTCTTTTAAGAATAGTAATTGTTGGTTATTGGAATTCATTCCATATACACCAATCATATACTTGGGTATATATATATATATATATATATATATATATATATATATATATATATATATATATATTCGCACGCACGCACACATATATATGAACAATTTTTTCAGCGCTCTTTTGCAACTGTTTGTTCATTTCAAATTAAGACTTTAAAAATCATGATCATTATAATTTTCAACTGATGCATGACTACTTCGTTCTGTTTATTTTTATTCCTTTACACTCAAAATCTGTAAAATATACAAAGAATTATGAACACGATTTTCGAACACATCGGCCACCTACATTGCCGTGTATTCTATATTAATATATACAAAATGTAGTGAAAAATAGATAAGTATGTATATCTAAATATGTAAAACATGCATATGTATAGTAAATACATAAAATATGTGTTGAAAAAATCTATAATGTATAAAATAAAAAATAATAGTAATTTTATGCAAATATCCATTGTAAATAATATTACATCTTAAAATAATAGAATTTGATAAAATCATAGGATTACAATTTCTACAGTTAAAAACGTACTTCAGAATTGATTTTTGTAAGAATTGAGCCTACCGGTGGCAGTTTCATCTACTAAACTTTTTACGTTCTCAAACAATAGCGGTATATTTTCAAAGAAGGCACCATTTTTTTTACTTTTAAACTTTGTTCTATTGAAATACTGACATCCTTTATAGTTTTGTATATTTTCGTAACATTATGAACCCATACGGATACATCTGTGTCCCTAAGGGAGGATTTAAAGTAGCGAAAATAATATAATATATTTAGATATTCTTGATTGACACGATTTTGGCAAACATCCAGTCGCGCTTCATGTTAACCTATCAACAAATTTTGATCACATTTTTGATATTTTTATATCTGTTTACTTGCTTAAAGTTTTATTTAATAAAATGAAGCTGTTAAAATTGTAAAACAATTCTATTGTTTCGCAAAACGTCTCTCTAATTTGGAGAGTTTCCTGATCTTACATCATAGCATGTTTCTACTCATCAACACTATGTGTCTTATTAACACGGGTTATAAGTGAAGTTTACTTTGAGTTCAAGTAAAAAAAAAAAAAATTAAATTCGTTAAGTATATGACAATTATAGAATTTAACCGTGAAAGCTAAAAATCAGTCTGTCGAAAAACTAATACAGAATCTAACCATTTCAATATTTCAGTGTGACGAAAGGTACGAGGCAGTGGTTAGGGGAAGGTGGAAGTTATTTGTCTTAAAGGAAGAAGATTTATAGAATTAAACCCGAAACTTCTTACTTTAATTTGCGGTTATATGAAGAATGAAATATTAATTTAAAAATCGGAATAAAAAGTGGTCAAGAAATAAATTTAAAATATATAGATAGAAGGATGTAATGAATTAATTGGAAGACAGTTGAGTAGATATTAATGACAACTTTATGTTTTTTTATTAACACTGGTTATAAGTGAAGTTTGGTTTGAGTTCAAGTAAAACAAAAAGGATGTTATTAAGTATATAATTACTTTATATTCCATGATGTATTTAAATTAAAACATAAAAATAAAAGATCGAATAAAATACTCATCGGACGACCACAGAAAAGCAGATTGTAAGAGATTTTCTATTACCGATATTCCAATTCTCTATTTTAAAAAAGCGATTTTCAGCAATATATGTATTTTTCAAAGTCATTTTGAATTTCATTATCATAGCTAGATATAGCTGTCCATGAGAGCAACACTAAAATAATGTTGAGAAGAAAAGGTAGAAGAAGAAAAGAAGAAGAAAAGAAGAAGAAGTAGTAGACAAAGAAGAGGACGAAAAAGAAGACGAAAAAGAAGACGAAAAAGACGAAAAAGAAACCACGGCGACTCACGACTACAGCCCACACCTTACAAATGGCTTAATCTATGTAAAATATGTGTGATTATTTTTAATTTAAAATTGCTTAGTGTAAAATATCATTAGGACCCGTAAAAAAAAAAAATGATTACTGAACGGAAATGAAAGAAAATAAAATAATAAGAGTAAAGAATAAAAGGAAATTTCAAGTGGATGAAGAAGTGAAAATCAAAATACACATTCTAAATCTGAAAAAAACAAAACAAAAACAAAATAGATGCAATTGAACAAATGTAGAAACTATGACAAGATACGCCTCTTCATTGCCAATATTCTACCTGCACAAAAGCTGATATATATAAACCCCGTACCTATCACTGATTAAGTAGCGCAGGTATAAAATCTGAAATCGAGTGGTCTATTCTTACTAAACATGAACAATGTTTTATAAATCGTGCTTTCAAGTAGACATACTGACATATTGTTAAACCAATGTCCATATGTTTTTCATAAATATCCAGATTCAATTGACCATTTTGCATCAGGTCGAATGGTATTAGCACCAAGTGAATATAAACATCGGCATGACAAATTGGGCCAATATCTGCACTGGGATATCTACTACTTTTACGGAAAGGAAACTGCAAGAAACTGCTATGAACAGCTCATAGACCTAATTACAGAGACATGACCTGTAGAAATGTGTGGCACCATTTAACGAGAAAGGGAAAAGAAAGAAAAGAGGAAAGGAGAGGCTAAGGACCGAATCGTGGGTGATAAGCAAGAACACACACACGGCTAAGAGACAATGGATAAAAGGATATTTTGATAAGTAACAAATGGCGAAAGTGTCATTACAATGACAGGGAAATTCTGAATAAAAAGAAAGGGAAAGAAAGAAAGAATCAGATATGTTTTGGCATCGGCTGTGTTATCTAAGGATATGAAAACAAACTATTGGTACGGGAAGACATCTTATTATCAACTACAGACCGGCTGGCCAAAGAAAAAAAAATTCAAATGAAAATGTTATTTCGATAAGTGACGAAAAACAGGCAACTAAAGGGACTTTGGACAGATATGAAAAATTAAAAACCACCTACGAGTGTCCGTTGACCGATTTTCCTTCGACGGAACATCCTTGGCCTGCGATAATAAAATTATGTTATCAGAAATATGTACCGAAGGAAAATGAATGGGAACCTAGAAGTGTTTTTTTCTGTCTTCGAGGCGACAGACTGACTGAAACTTTGGAGATGTTTCTTTTTGAGACCGTGTTAGGAAGACCACCCATTCTGATAATTAGCGATAAAATACCTGACGTAAACCACGTGTAGAACAAGAGTTATGACCGCCATTGTCATATTGTCTCGTTCGCGGCCAGAGAAATGATAACGGCGATTAAGAGGAAGAAAAGGGAAAGAGAAGAGATAATTTTTTTTTTAGTTAAGCAAGATATTTTTTTCTTCCTGAAACAAAGCCGCGGATTCGTCCACGCCCGACTGAGACATCATTGGTCGAGTGGTGATCACGTGACACACGAGGGAGGCTGTTGCAGCCCATCTGGAGGATGAGTAAGAGAGGTTTCTACGAAGATGTGGGGAGGGCAGTTCACAACCCTCTGAAGTATGATGAGAAGGTGGGAGTGAGGAAAGGTTCCCAAAAATGGAAAAAGGTGGGAATTCCTAACCAGAGAGGTCGATAAGTATTTAGAATTATCGAGGAACCCCCCGGCGCCGACAAACTCACCCCGGTTTTGGTCGGCACCCATATAAACGAAGCCACAACGAGCAGAGTGGAGTTGAGTCCCAGCAGTTCCCAGAGTCAGTCTCCAGTTGAAGCAAGCCTCGCAGATAGCTGACCAAGATTCACGCACATTCCGGACCTCTCTTCAACCCAAGAACAATTATTTTGAAGAGCGACTTAGATCCAGATCACCGAAATAAGTTTTTTTTTTTTTGACTTTCGTCCAAAGACCCACCGAAACACCAATTTCTTAGAGAGCAGACAACTTGAAGTGTTAAAACTTGCCTAGCGGAAAACGACGTGTCACAATCCATAGAACGGGTCGGGAGATAAATGCAGTCCTATGTATCGAACAACTAGACATAAAATTTGTTACCTTTTTCTTTGATACTTTGAACTTTTGAGTTTTCATTTTATTGTCTTTTATGCATATTTGTGTGTTATCACCCCCGTTGAACTCGGTTTGCAGTACGGCCCCAACCACTGTTTGATCTCGTCTGCCTAAGATCAATTCACAACGTGGGTAGGCGGACTGGGGGATCAGTGCAGTTACCTTGGTAACCAGGCGTTGGAAGCGAGTTGGGAACGACGAGGCTGATATCAAATCTAACCAGATTCCCACCCGAATCACCAAAAGGTTAGAACGTCACATTTGGAGCAGCGACACCCGAACGAAGCAGCGAGGAGCGAACGGCTGGCGCCGCGGCGAGGACTTCACAATTAGTGCTGTTTAGGGACGTCACAGTTGGTGCCGTGGTAGTCTAGGATAGAACGTCACGGTTGGCGCTGCGACCAGGGGACGACGTCACAATTTTATGGGAATTCACAATACGCACATACAGAACAATCAAAGCTGATCGCCCAGACATCGCTAGACATAAAAAGAGAATGTTTTCTTAGTGACATGGCAGTCCCTGCAGATTTTAATGTATCTTTGACGATCTTCAAATGAACTATCAAAATACAAGGACCTTGGTGTGAAAATTCAAAACCTATGGCGCATGAGGATATTAATAATTCCTGTTGTATTTGAAATATTCTCTCTGACTGGAAAATATTCCGATAAACTCAGTAAAACGATTAATGGTAACACATGCATAACTGAAAAGGAAAAAAAATACTCACAATTACAACTCACCTTTTATCCATGTAAAATATGTTCAATTTTAGATTATTATTTTTTTTTTCACAAACATGTCCTGCGGAATATAACATGATGTCATTTCTAACCGTAGGTCTCATCTTGGAACAGCGAAGGAAATGACTATACAATATAAATGAAATGAAATGATATAATAATAATAATAATAATAATAATAATAATAATAATAATAATAATCGTACCGATCAGTGGCTACGTAGTGCAGGGTTGAAAGCGGAAACTGAAGGTTTTATCCTTGCTGCACAGGACCAATGCTTGCTAACTATGAATTATAAAGCACATATACTAAAATAGTGTCAGCCCCAAATGCAGATTCTGTGATAAATATCCAGAAACGATTGATCATCTTGTATCAGGTTGCACGATGTTGGCACCCACTGAATATAAAACCCGACATAACAGAGCGGGCCAATATCTGCACTGGAAAATCTGCAACTTCTACGGGAAGGAAACTGAAAGAAACTGGTATGAACACTACCCATATCCGGTTACGGAGATAGGACCTGTTACAATTCTATGGAACTACACAATACACACTGACAGAACAATCAAAGCCAACCGCCCAGATAGTGTTATTAAAGACCACAAACAAAAACGGTGCCTCCTTATTGATATGGCAGTCCCTGCTGACTGCAATGTATCTTTGAAGATATTCCAGAAACTGTCAAAATACAAGAACCTTGAAATAGAAATCTCGAAAATGTGGCATATGGGAACATCAACAATCACTGTTGTAGTTGGAGCCCTAGGACTGGTTGGAAAAGATTGCAGTAGACTAAGTGAAGGGATACCTGGAAGTCCATGCCTCAAGGAGATACAAAAAATGATCTGAAAAGTACGGCACACACTTTACGAAGGATTTGTCATATGGATTTTCGGAAGCTGGTCTCTGTCTGACAATTGTATGAAAGTTACTCTGCTGAGTACTTGGATGACGTCATTTTTCGCTTCGGTGATTTCAGCTTCGTTGTTTTCAAGGAATTCTAAATTAATGTACCTGGAGCCATCTTCAGTGACAATTTCTGGAGAACTGCAGGTGGTGTCTCGGTTTCATTAACTGGGAGATTATTTCGTATTTCATTCGCTTCAGCCTCCACCTCATCCTCTATTGCATTACTTATTTGTAAATTCGTCTCATTAGAGTTTGAGTGATGGGTCATAGTATTTTGTCTTATATCTAATTTTATCTTATCTATTTCTGTCTTTCAGAGTCTGTTGTTTCGCATGATGTCTCTGCGGACATTGGCAAGCATGTTTGGATTGAGGTTAGGTCTTATATCATTTCCCATCATATTTCTCCTTATTTGGTATGTTTGATTGGTGGTGCTCTTTGCTGGGTTTTCGAGTGCAGTGAAGAAGGATGTTATGACTTGTCGATACTCTTCGCGGCTCCATTTCGTTCGTTTACATTTTACTACTCGATTTGGCATTGAGACACTTGGTCCAAGGTTGGCGATAATCCGGGTTTGGTGACCTAGTGTCTCTTCGTGTGTGGAAGAGTTTGTTCCAGTGACAGACTTTTCGACCTCAGACTGGTTCCTCTCTGAGGGACGCAGCCCTTGTTGTCCCGGTTGACGACCGATCCGGTATGAGATATTATTCGTATTCATTGAAATTGGTAGAGATGCGTTTTAACCTTGACCGCCAACGGGTAGTTTTGTCCAGATTACCAGCTTTAGGACGAGTCTCGAAGAAGATCCAAGAGCACACCCAACCAAAGAGTTTGGTTACAATGAGGATTTATTAATATATCGAAGGTAGAATACTTCATAATAGTGTATGGTATTCAGTGGGGTAGACTATACTAAGTTTTAACTTAGTATAAGTCGGAGTGACCACTTCAAGGGGGAATATCATATTTTATTATATAGACTTAAAAAAAGGAAAGAGAAAAGGGAACTAAAAAGGAAAAAATTAACTTGAGTCAAAAGGATTCAGAATCATATCAAACTGCAAGAAAATATCATTCAAAAATGGTACATTTACCATTTCTTACAACTTCGGAGGATGGCACAAGTGACTTTCCACAAATGTTCAATTTTCCGTCGCCAACGACAGATACTTATCAAATTTTATGGGGTAGGCTGGACTTATACTACAGATTTAAAATATTTTAAACCAGTTAATTTATAATATTTATGCTCTGTAAATTTACATTGAGCACTGTTTTGTAAAAATATAAAAAATATCAATAAGAACACCGGATTATATATCTTACTATTCTTTCTTTATATATATATATATATATATATATATATATATATATATATATATATATATATATATATATATATATTTAGAAGCTAATATTACACTTATTTTACATTTTCTTTAAATGTAAAAAGTTTATTTTTCTGCTAATATGAGATAGGCATTATTTATATATATTTTAGACGTAACACTAGCTGAGAACATTTAAATGTTACCAGCTAATTTTTCACCATTGAACCTATAAGAGACGTAATCAACTACTAAGCTCTGATCATTTAGCTTTTTGGAGGTACACTCAACGACATATATATGCATATATATTTAATAGAAATATGAATATCTCCTTACACAACTTGTTAATATAAAGAGGAAAGTAGGTAGGACCGATAAGCAAGCCTTAGGGAACGTCGGCTTTGATCACATGGACGTCAGAAGATTAACCATTAACAATGACCTTCAACGGACCTACCTGTGAGGAATGACTTAATAACTGTGTAAACTCTTCCAGAAATTTCGTATCAGGAAAGATTATATTGCTCCCCTAGAGTGCACATTATCAAAAACCTTTGATGTATCTAAGGCAACTGCCCTCGTGATTATTTTTTAGTGCCTAACTTATGTGAAATATCGCTTAGGGCAGCGGCAGTGCACTTACAATTTCTAATTTCATGATATCGTTTATGTTATAAAAGTAATATTTTACTATTATATATAAAATACTGATATCAAAATGTTTGTTAATACTTTAATGACGCTGGTTGTTTTGAGCTAATATATATAAAGTCGTGAAATACAAAAATGTTCAATCTTCAATGAATCGATAAAAGGTTAACCTTTGTAGTTTGCTATACTCAACCATCCATATATTTGTACAGTGTGGTCATGGGGAATGAAAATGTGCATTTGACAAATTATATGAGACATTCAGTACTATCAAAAAAAAAATCCGGAAGAAACACAAGGACCGCAGAAATGGAGAAAAGAACTTAAAACATAGAAAAAAAAAGGGAACGAATTAAAAATAAATAAATGAAAAATATCCTAAGAAAATAAATCTTGAAAAATGCAACGAACATTGAAACTTTGATCTAACATTCCGGTGTTATTTAAACTTTGATACAAATCACATCAGAAGAGCATACCACTTAAAACCTAATTTTCAAATGATTTATACAAAAAAGTGAAAGATTTGGCTTCCGAACGCTGATAAAAAAAAATGGCGGACAAGATACAACAATATTTAACCGTTTTTATTTTTTTTTTAGATAACCGCTCGGCAAGCAATTGAGACAGTGATCAATACAATTGATCGCTTATTGGATAAAGACTTTTTTATATCAACTAAATCGACAGACAGAATATCTCTAAAGGTCAGACGACACTGTGAAATATGAAGAGCATTGGGTGCTCCATGGATGTTAGTTAATTAATCATCATTTGGAGGAGGTTGAATCGAAGGAATATAACAATGCTGCTAAACACATAACGGATCTAATACGCCATAATTTTCTTTATATTAAAAGAAGACAAAAAAAAACGTAAATAATATTATGGAACGGAAAATTTCATTTTTCTGTTTTCAAGACTATTTAATAAAGTTTGTAACTTATATCTATAAAACTAGACCATATATTTCTAACGAAAACACATATTTAATAAAATGGATAAGTATGTCCATCACCCGCACGTATATAAAGATTTCGTTTAAGCTTTAATAAATTCGGTAATCATATAATTTTTGTTATTTATCCTATCTTATCATATATATATATATATATATATATATATATATATATATATATATATAATTTCAATTTTTCTATAATCCTGTTAAATGAGTGAATATCCATATTCAAAGACTATTCTTCAATAAATTAGAGAATGATATATATATATATATATATATATATATATATATATATATATAAAGAAAATTGAAAGTGTTATTTACCGGAATTTGTTTGGATCAATTCTTACTGCCTAAATGTTCATTACACTCAGAAACAAACACAAATGCAAAGTGTATAATTGACCCAAAGAAAATATCCAAACAATATCACATGACATGGCGTTTAGGGCTTGGTTTGGTTTTTGTTTTACGGCATATTAACCTCAATTGGTTATTTAATGCCGACAAAATTGTTATTGCTGATATTATGTTTTTCTTCAAAAATCTATTTCTGGGAATATTTTTCCTTGAAAAAATCGATAGCTGGTCATATTTTTTCAAAGAATGTATAAATGTTTATATTGCTGGTATTTTTTAAAGTATTGGTGATAATAATTTTTCCTTCAAAAATTATTGCTGGTAATAATTTTTTTTATTACAAAGTATTTCTAGTATTAAAACCTATTTTTACAGAAGTTTAGGTGTTAACTATTTGCCCATAGTTGAGACCCTAACAGGTGCTACAACCCCGAGTCAGGATGGACCTGGGAAAACCGGCGATTAAGAGGTGGTCCCACGATCCTAAAAACACCTCATGATCAGTGGCCTTGCTGTTTGACGTAGTTTATCGTTTTACCCAGGACGCGGATATAGTTTATTGTCATACCCAGGACAAGGCGTTTAGGGATATATCAAAAATTATTTGGACTGAACTTGCTGGAAGTAATATATGAAGCGTATATTCTCGAGAATGATATGAGGAATGAAGAACCAAATTTAAAACCAAAATAAATAAATAAATAACGTTTTCAAACAATTTATCTCAACTTAAATAACTCCTATTTGCCACATCAAAAATGCATATATACTCGGTTACAACAATAGATAAGAAAACCGAATATATTCAGATACTGATTACAGTTTTTGTAAAAATGCATTGGATATGTCGGCAATATTTCTTCCTTAGGAATCAACTTTATTGAACATATATTGTTTCAAAGCTCGGAAATTGCCGATGATTAAAAAAAATAATAAACAGAATGAACAATACATGTTATATTTTGATAGGTGTAATGTTAAATAAACACCTTTCAGCAAAAATTCCAAAATAAGTTTTGAAACGGAAATTAGGAGGAGAAACGCAATTTCTAAACATAGGTTCATTTCTTTTCTCTCGTAAAAAATTAAATGCTTTAGTAAATTATATGTAGGACAGTTAGAATTTAATGGATAATATGTTTCCACTTAAAACATATACACACAGAAAGTTGTACAGCTGAGTCGTATTATACTGCTTGATAAAATTATTCCCTGATTTTAACTTCAGTCAGTCAGTTCTGTGCCATGCGTGAGACACGCTTAGACGAGGCAGATTTTTTTTCCCGCACTAGATTGTAATTTCTTTCTGCAGTAGACCAGTTGCCATCCAAGGCTATATAACCCGGTCTCTCCTGGTATTTACTCATGGCTAGTGGGGAGAAGAGTATTCCTACCGTTCCCAAGGGTAACGTAAATGAATATAACGATTTCGACTGCAATTCGAACTCGGCTCTCCGATACCTCAATCCGAGATGCTATGGGTTACGCCGATTATTTGCTTTTAGCTTCACCCTGTCATATACTTAAGTCATATTATACGGTTCATCAGGTACACTATAATCTAATGTTAATTGATAGATCAAAGTTATAGAATAACTTCATAAGCACGATCTAATGGGACATTTTTAATTAACAAGAATTCGTACTTACATATTTTGAAAAGGCAGCATATCCTGTTTGATAGTACTGACCACCTCGTGATCAACAATATAGATTTAAACACGCACGCTGATAAAGTCAGCATTTGATAGGCCAAGTGAATGCTGCGAGAAATCGGACTTTCGCTACAAATTCATTTGACATTACAGTTAGTCATTGTGAACGGATATCACATCGCATTACATGGTTTCCGTAAGCATGTTTAAAGCGATACAACTCGCTCAGGTAATTCCTTAGCAAGATCTTCGTGTTGGAGATTTGAAGATTTGCTGGCATTTTGCGACAGTTCTACTTATTCCAAGTTGGTCCTCGTTTGGGATAGATTTTTTAAGTGTTTCTGTTTTGATTTCACATTAAAAAAATGGCAATTTCAAAGGTGTGTCTTGGTCGAGGAGAAACATTGATATATGAAAATGATACAAGATAATTTTGAAGTGATTTCAGTGAAGGAAAAATAAAATACACTTTATTATATGGTAGGTTTTACATAAAAATGATTAAAAAAAAAACAAAAAAAATATGATGCACTAATGTAATATCCTCACTCTTTACGCTTAGAATAATAGTAGTCTACAATGCTATTGTTGGGAATCATGATAGTATATATATATATATATATATATATATATATATATATATATATATATATATATATATATATATATATATCTTTAATGAAACCTTGATGAAAGTAGTAAAAGAACTAAGGTTGTTATTCCACAAAATAAACCATGTTTTATATTGCTTTTTATTTCACATAAGTATTTACATAAAGAAAAAAATAAAAATAAAACTTTGCAATTGCTATAATTGGTCACCAGTTCAGTTGAGAAATGACGAACGCTGGACGTTGGGCAAGTACCTCAAATATATTAATGTTCAATTAATTTAATTTGAATGATCGCATCTTTCATAAACAAATATATCTGAAATGGAGACAAAACATTTTTCAATAAGCTTTGTTGCTTAATAGGGATGGTGATGATAATATAATTATCATCTTATTGGTCATGGTGTTTGTGACATAAATATGACTTCTAGACAATATTTGTTTTATTTAATGTTAATGCCAAATCATTTTACCTCATACGTGATCATTTCTCTTAACAGATTCATTTTATTTATGATCTGTAAATTGCCGCCCATACTTTCGAAAGATAGAGATAATAGTATTCCTATTAAAGTTTCTACAGTTTTTCTTCTGTGTATAGCAATAAATCATATCCGGAAGCAAGCCCTTTGATTGGGATATTGGAGGTTTTCAGGAGCCTGAAATCACATCTTAAGTGTTGCTATTCCCTTGTACATCAAGACTTGTAGTTAGTCATGTTTCTTTCCCATCTATGGGAAAATAGTGTACACCCAAACAAAAGTCAAAACACTAGGAAAGTAGAAATATAGATTTTATAGTAAAAATATCGGAAAAACATTTATGTAAAAATATTACAAAAACACATTTTGAAATGACCAAAAATACATGTTTATAAAACAAAATATTACCCTGAATACATTTTTATAGTAAAATTACCAGCAATATATTTTAAACGCAAAATGATATTCAATAAAATTTATAGTATTATTACAATAATAAACTTTATAATAAAGTAACAAACAATAAATGTTGCTTGTAAAATAACCAGTATTACAGTGTAACCCGGATATAAGAGACCTGGATGCAAGAGGAACCCTGATATAAGAGAGATTATTTCTAATCCCAAATTCGAGCCATACTTACCGAAACAAAATAGACCAAACCCGGATATAAGAGAAACCCGGGTTATAAGAGAAACCCGGATATAAGAGAGAGTATCCCTGGTCCAAAATTCGAGCCATAAACAAAATAGACCAAACCCGGATATAAAAACCTGTATATAGGAGAAACACGAATATAAGACAAAACCGGATATAAGAGACTTATCCTGTCCCGACAACTCTCTTATATCAGGTTTACCCTGTATATTTTCATACTAAAATTACCAGAAATATATATTCTTAAAATTACCAGTAATACATATTGCAATCTCCATACTATATATTTATAAGAAAAAAAGCCTTGTGTTTGTGCAGGAAGTAGAAAATTATTTACAAAATATCTGAGGTTAAAGACATAAAATTGCATTTAAACTATTTAGATTTCGGTATTGAATAAGCGATAAAGTTTGGTATAACATTAAACAAAACCAACAAATCAACCAATCATTCTCTTAGACTGAGAGAGGAAAACGTTAACCCAGTCTTCCCTGATATCGAAAACTTGTGCAGAAGAGTAATTTTTGCCCATACAGCCAACATTATCTCAGGTTAATACTTCCAGATTAATAATAAAGATTAAAAAACGCACACAGGTAGGTAGAAGTTCGTAAGCAAATTCAGATCAGCACAGACCCGTAGATACCTAAGAATTTAAAAAAAAATCGCTGGACATTTTTAATGCATAACTTCGTCATTACTGTATTCGACAAACTGAAAAAAGGAAAATTTAACCATCCCAAAAAGATGGACCTACAAAACACCTAACGAAATAAAAAGAAAATGTTTTAAAAAGATAGATATGTGTGATTTATGTTCGCTATTATGCAAGGTTAAAATGTTTTCGTCAGCGCTCGGATATGGCTTTGAACGATGTATATACTGCATAATATGTCATTTGATAATCGCACACATGGAGACCTCTTCGATTTTAATTTAAGTATATTTGCAAATTTACGGACAACACTATTTGTAATCTTTTTCTCTTATCAAAAACATGTAATATTAAAAAATGTTACAAAGGATAACACTGATTTCTTCAACTATATTTCGTTGTGCGTGATTTTTCAACAATGTGATCAATTTTCAATCACACCATTATTTTCTGCCTCTAACCAGAGCTTGATATAAGAAGATATATCTGAAACCCAAATATCCGCTAGTACGCAAAGCAACACTACCTTCTGCCATTCCGCGTATCTCTAGCGCCCAAAACCTGGCGAGGTAAATATGGAGGCTAGAATGTGACAGTTTCAGTATACTTCCATTCTCCATATTGCTGAAATATTACAATGCAAGCCATACAAGAATCCAGCGGTGTCACATGACATGTAAAAGGGATTTTGTATACAACCAACAAACAGCTCAATTTCTTTTCTCTTGCTGGCAACCATGTATTTTTTCTTATTAGAATTGAAGCTTAATCCTATATTCTCGTCTTTCTTTATTACATTGTCCTGTAGTTTTTTCTGCTGTGTTTTCCATCAACATAGTCCTATTTTATATAGTTGAAGATTGTGCCCAATTGTTACTGGTAGGAACATCAGCTTCGTTAGGATAGCTTTGCTATTAGGTTGGTGCAAAAATAATGTCGTTTTCCCACATAGTAACATATGTGAGAAACGACATTATTTTGCACCAACCTAATATAAAGTGTTAATATCCTAATATTATAATTATTAGGTTAGTGCAAAAATAATGTCGTTTTCCCACATAGTAACATATGTGAGAAAACGACATTATTTTTGCACCAACCTAATATAAAGTGTTAATATCCTAATATTATAATTATTAGGTTGGTGCAAAAATAATGACGTAATAATGTTGATTTTTTTTACGTATTTTTAACGTCAAAAAACGACAATATTACGTCATTA
Organism: Acanthosepion lycidas; assembly: GCA_963932145.1. Classification (NCBI taxonomy): domain Eukaryota; kingdom Metazoa; phylum Mollusca; class Cephalopoda; order Sepiida; family Sepiidae; genus Acanthosepion; species Acanthosepion lycidas. The sequence continues at coordinate 80,767,023 of OZ010591.1, read as the reverse complement.
TTTTTGCACCAACCTAATAGTATTGTTATTATTATTAATATTTCCTTGGATTTCTGTTGTATGCACATTTTCGTCAAGGTCACAACCAGAGACCTAAGATCAGAAATAGCTTTATGATATTTTCCACTTATCATTTTTGTAAAAATAACAACCATCCCAATATCACAGACAATTTCAATAAATCAATCTCTTGGTAATGTGTGAGTTTTACTTGTGAGTACAATATTTTTTTTCTATTTCTTTACGCATTGGAATACTAGGAATCTCTTCATTGAATCTCTCGGAAACTTTTCCAAACAATTCGAGAGCTTCAAATATATATTGGAATTGTTGATATCCTTTTGTTCCACATTTTTTAGCTTACCTCTTCAAGATTATGTCTTTTAATAATATTTGAAGATCTTTAAAGGTAAATTACAACCTGCAATGACTTCTACTCTTATGACTGTGTCACTTCATGGTGTAGTCCATCGTAGCTCTCCACTGCCCCTATTCCTTGTAGTTCTCAATATGTTTTACTTCTCCTAGACACTAGATACATTTGCTTAAGCACGCTATATATGGCAAGCGTTGCTTTCCCTTGACTCTCTTTCACTCTATACGACCTGTGAGTATCACATTCTCCAAGCCATCTTTCTCATTACGTGAACTCAGAAATTTCAGCTGCCTCCTTCTAGTGTTAAGTATAATCTTCCTCATTGTATCCGAAGCACCCTCCTGTAGAACCATAGCTCTGTTGCTTAGAGAATCTTCTTCTTCTTTGACGAGATCGAGCAACATTCGCTACTGTAAAGGAGGGAATATATCACGTAGCAGTTTCAGTACTCAAATCACAATCTGTTCTCGTGGTCTCTGATCTCACGATGTCAGGGCGATTAGCTTTCATTGTTCTGTCTGTGTTCATTGTAAAATCATATACATTTGTTTCAGACCTGGGTGGTGGTGGTTTTTGTTGTATTTTTGTTGTTGTATTTTTTGTTGTTGTTGCTGCTGCTCTTCTTCTTCTTCTTCTTCTTCTTCTTGTATTGACTTATTAAATATGTAAAGAAATGTAAACACTGTATATCCGAATAGCAACTTAATATATTGTGCCAAGCGAATAAACGTATTTATTAATTCACCGGCATTGAAGGTAAATAAGACAGATGAAAGATGCGAGTAACCTAACGAGCTCGGGTGTATGGATAGCAGGAAAACCAAATCTTACTAAAGGCTACAAAGGATAGGAAGTTGCGGAGAGCCATGATGGCACATATCCTGAATGAACACATCACATAGAATGAGAAAAATACTTAATATCATTTATGAGACCGGAAAATATTCTTCTGAACAGAAAACAAAGAAAATTACAGCAATAATAATAATAATAATAATAATAATATTAATCTGTCCCATAATATATTTTACTAAAAACTAAGAGAAAAAATTTCTCAACCATTTTATATTATTATTAATAATGCTAGTCCATGAAGTATATTTCGTTGCTATGATTCTCTGCATTAAATCGAAAGTCAAGCTTTTAGATAGCGTGCCTTACATGAAGAAATGTTGACCAAGTAGGGGAAATATGGAGGCTTATAACTTATTGTCATGCTATATCCGAGTAGACGGCCCATCGATGTCCTTCAATAAACAACCATTAGGAGTAGGAAGACATTGAATGAAAACGTGCGGGCAAATCATAACCGGAGGTCAAAGACAGGCGAATCGATAGCTATCATTTGAGGAACATTCAGAAGGAATCAATCTAGGCTACACTCAAAGAATATCAGTTTATGCGCTGTTTGGAATATATCTATATCCGTATCTGCTCTTCCGCCTCTGTTCACTGTATCAAAGCTTCGCTCTTCTTTCGTGTGCTCTAACCTATAAGTCTCACTTTGTTTAACTCTGATCCGATGTCGCACGCCATATCGTATTTCAAAAGAGATCGAGATAGATAATCGTGAACGTCTTTCCCAAATATATTAAAATAGCCAGTCATCTGATAAATATTTTCATAACCGGACATAAAATCTTGCTTACCATTCGGGCTAGTAGGACAATATATATATATATATATATATATATATATATATATATATATATATATATATATATATATATATATGAAGAAAAATATTTGGAAAAAAGAAACAAAAATCCTTAAATGCAATTATGTTGTTTTAATATGAATGAAAATTAAATTCATATTAAAACAACATAATTGCATTTAAGGATTTTTGTTTGTTTTTTCCAAATATTTTTCTTCATTCTGTCGGATTTATATCCATTTATATTTGCGTACATATATATATATATATATATATATATATATATATATATATATATATATATATATATATATATTTGTATGTATGTATGTATGTATATATATATATATATATATATATATATATATATATATATATATATATATATATCCCACTATTTCTATCTCTGTGTATATCAGTATTTTCAAATCTATCTATGTATTTATCTGTCTATCTATCTCACTATTTCTATATGTATCTATATATATCAGTATTTTATATCTATCTACATATCGATCTATCTATATGTCTGTCTGTCTATCTATCTATCTCAGTTCATATCTGTTATTCCATAAATGTATGCACAGCCAAAAATGTGAAAATATGTTCAAATAAATTTTACTATAAAAAATATTCATAGTAAATTGTTGAATACTTCAGAACATCTATCTATCAAGCTAGCTATGACAATCCTATATATCTCTTAGCAGTGCTAATGTATATCGACTCCGTCCAATCATTAAATTTTGACCAAATATTCAAGTATAAGATTTTAATTTATATTGACTTCAGGTTCAATCCATGAGTTTTTCATTCCCATTATCTATCTATCTATCTATCTATCTTTTTCATGTTAATGTTTACACAATACCAGCCCCAAGAACAACTCAATCTAGAGGGTTGCGTTTTTGTGCTATATGAACGCAAGAAAAGGCAAAATAAGTTCATATAATTATGTATACTAAAAGTTAAACCTGGACTTGAAGACGTCAAGTTTGTAAGGATAGGGAAAGAACTTGCCGGATTTCGGTTACAAAAACATACATTCTTGAGAAGCAGCTGTACGGTTCAAATTTCTTACTAATGAAATAAGCAAGGGATGATTATGATTCATCATTGTGTACGGCTAAGATGTGTTTCCCTTGTTATATTGTACGTTTGCACATATATTGTAGTTATAAGTGAAATTATTACACACCCAAACACAATCCCATGTATATATGATGATGATGATGATGATGATGATGATGATGATGATGAACTTTCCCGTTGTTTTCGACGTATCGGTGTATTTCAGTTCAGTTTTTATGTTTAGGTTCCGTATGAGACAAAAATGCTGCACGGGATTTGCAAACAGATCCATACAAAGGGCATACTGATGGGCTGACCGTCATATGGGTTGATCTATTAGCCGGATATTTAATGTTAATTCTTAATTCTCTCAGATGCTTGAGACGATTCTTTTCAAAGTTCTTTATAACTCAGTAGCAGGTGATTCTCCAATTTACTCGGTTTTCAACAGTAAGTTCGAATTTCTCTATAGGGATGTTTACAGCAATTAAATTGTATTTAAGTTTATCCTTGAAGCGTAACCAAGGACGGCCTACATTACGCTTACCCTGAAAAAATTCGCTATACATGAGGATTATCGGCATCCGATCATCACCCATTCTAATGACATGATCAGCCAATATGAACTGTGATTGCATCAGAAAGGATTCAATACCACTTTCACAACATTTGATGCAAAGATCAGGGTTATAGATTGTCCCTTACCGTGTATAACCGCATATTGAGCGAAGACAGCGTTTATGAAAACCATCAAGTTGATTGATATGCGTCCTCTATGGCGTCCTCTATGGTGTCCACGATTCTAACCCATAAAGAAGGCTAGTGAGAATGACTGCTCGATAGACACTGACTTTCGTTTTCGGTGAAATCCCGTGAACATCCCATAGGCGATGCTAAAGCGTCCCAACGGCACTGGTTTCCTTTGATATCCAGTTAACAATTTCGTCATCCAATATTGTCTTTGCTTCCTAAGTACGAGAATAATTTCAAATACTTCTGGTTGTTGCTACCAACAGTAATGGAAACGATTGGAAAAGTATGGACAGGTGATTTTTGTTTTGTTTTACACGCTTGACCTGCTTCAGTTTTGTTTATTCTTATAGATACTCCGAATGCGTTGCAAGCAGTGGAAAACGATCGACGACTACTTGAGTTTCTTCGATTGCGGTGGCCACGATCGCAACCTCATCATCAAACAAAAGATTACGAATAATGCTTGCTCGAATGAACGATGATAGTAAAAGAGCCCGCCACTTGTGCGGAATTCAAATTTTACACCCATGTCAAGGTTACTAAATGCATGATGCAGCATGACCGAAAAGAAAAGTACAGCAGCCAAGACCGAAACTTGTTTTGTGTCATTTGTTACATCAAATGTTTCTGAAAACACTCCATTACATAGAACAGATGCTTTTACTCCTTCTTGAAACGAGTTCATGACATTAAGCATGCTTTCAGGTATGCCAAGCTTTTGAGCACTTTCCAGATGGCACCTCTGTTTACAGCGCCAAACGCTTTCGTCAGATCGATAAAGACGGTATAGAATTCATGGTTCTTCTCCCGAAAATCCTCATCAACCTGACGAATGGTTCCACGACTTGAACTAAAACCACACTGCGATCTGGGATAGACGTCATCAATGTGATATTAGATTATTCGGTTGGGAATAACGCGATCGAAAATTCTGTCTGCGATACGTAGAAGTACAAGGCCACCTGAATTATCACATACAACATTTTGGCCTTTGTTCTTGAACAGATGTTTTATGCAAGCATCTTACTAGTTATGTAGAACAGAACAAACCTTGCACATGATTTTAAAAAGCTCCAGGAGTTTCTTAACCAGAGTCTACCCACCATATTTATAAATTTCGGGGAGAATAGCATCTTTTCCAGTGGCTTTGTTTGAGGACAATTCCTTGATAGAATCCTGAATTTTCTTTTAGGAAGAGAAAACTGGGAAATTTCTGGTCACTGATGAAGTAAAGGAATGACGTTGGAATTAAGGACACTTTCAAAGTGTTCATTCCAATATTTTACTTGTCTGTGTGGAGTGTGTTATCGTCAGACGAAATAACAGATGAAATTCTATTTCCTTGTGGGCTGTACACTTTTTTTTTAAGGCCTTCATAGAATGTTTTGGGATCTTTTTTCTGTAAGCTACTGCCTGGATTTCCACACCCTTAGCAAACCATTTTCATTTTTCTGAGAGCATTTAGCACTACCCGCTTAAATTGCTTATATTATTCGCTTTTTTGGTAGACAATTTTTGTTATTTATGAATATTTTGTGCGACTAGTGCATCTTCCCGATGAGACGTGAGCATCAATTACATCGAACCAGTCCTCACGCTTCCTTATGGGAAGTCCTAGAACATCAAGTGAGATGGAATAAAAGGCACCTCTGAGATTTCCAGGAGGATTCAGTCTCTTCTGAGATCACAAGGGGATCCAGCCTCGAATCCATTGTGTCAGAGATTTCTTTCTTCTTAACATCAGAATTCAGGGATGAGATGTTGATTCGTTTAATGCTGACGAGAGTTTACTTGCGTTTGATTTAAAAGGATGCTTTTCTGCGTAATAGATCATGGTCTAAAAGATAGCAAGTGTTGTTGAAGGAGCGGGCGATATTGAAGTCTTTCGTATCACGAGTCTTAGTGATAAGGTAATCAATCATATCCCAATCTTTGGATACATCCAAGTCGTTTTGTGGTGAATGGACTGCTGATAACGCCTGTTGGTGATAGTGAGATAGAATTATTGTCAGAGAGAACGTAGTCGTAGCCCATTAGAAACCATCCATTGAGTGCTAAACGCACCAGGCCATGTCTTGTGGGCAGCACCAACCCGTGTATTAAAATCTCCCATAATAACAAGTTTGTCTCTATGTGGGACGTTGTAAATGACTGTACGTATTTGATCATAAAAGTCATCAATTTCCGACGCAGGGGTGTTCATGGTTGGGGTATGACAACCCACAAGAGTGGCAGAGTCATAATGCGATATTGACAGGGATTTAGCAATGTCTGATTTTATGGCAAAGCCTACACCTGATAGGTGACGATCATCTTCGCTTTTGCCAATATATCCTGCAGTGAATTCCTCAAGTTGAAAGTTGCCCGCAAAACGAGTCTCACTGAGAGCAGCAATGTCAATATTGTGCTTGCTTAATGCATCAGCGATGGGGGCCGTTTTACGCTCTGGAGATGAATCGTTGTCTTGGAGGATTCTTACATTCCAAGACACATGTTTAACACGTTTACAAGTTTTATTTCTACTAAATCGTTTATTGCGGCTGCGTTATTGGATAACTAGGCAATTGAAGTGGGCTGCAAAGTTGATTAAGTGCAAGCGATTTTTAGAGCAACTTTTCTAGCCCCATCCGTGGATTAGGGAAAGCAATGCTATTTCTAAATAGTCCTGCTTTCTCCCCATCGGAGGACACGAACAGCACAGGGTTTTGTGCATTAGCTGCCATCACCTGATGGTCGTGACTGTGGGAGCGCCAGGTAGAGATTTCCAGTGGTACCCTGTACCTGACCCCATCACCTTAAGTCTCTCGCCATTGGAATTTTTGCTCAGGTGGAATAGCAAAAAAGGAACACAGAACTGAACTGCAGACTATCCAAACAAATAATTCTTTAGAATAGTGAAGGCTTGTAAGAACCATCCACCCTTATTGGAAAAGCTGATAACAAGGAGTCGTTGCAAATATTTGCCACGACCACAATAAAAAACACCCCTTAGGTTTTATTATCATGGGGTTATATCTCTATGTTACTACCAGTGCACAGAAGATTGCAGCACCTTTCGATGGAAATTTCACGTGATTTAGCCCGCCTGCTGAAGCGGTTTACAGAGTTTGGCGCGTGGAGATTTAGCGAATGGGTGAAGACTAGTATTGTCCGTCCCTCTTAATAATAAGAGCAGCCGAGTAACAAAAGTACTACTTCTACACACTGCCACCTACACGTATAGAACATACACTTGATGTTGGAGTAAACAGATCATCATCAATGTGCCATATATTTGTACAAAGTATAAATTATTAGAAAGTATAAGAGAAAATATTATTATTATTATTATTATTATTATTATTATTATTATTATTATTATTTTTGCTGTTGTTTTTGTTATTAGGTTGGTGCAAAAATAATGATGTAATAATGTCGTTTTTTGACGTTAAAAATACGTCAAAAACGACATTATTACGTCATTATTTTTGCACCAACCTAATATTAGAAAGATAAATAATAAAACTAATTGACTAGTAGTAAGAACGAAACAAAGTAACGTTATAACTGGGAACGCGTTTTCAATAAATTTTAAATTACGTTAATTTGCAATTAACAAATAAGAAAATGTAAAGAAATGAAATTCATACTAAATGTTGCTAAGGAAACTTTGAATATAACTCGTAAGAGATAAAAAAAATATCGGAGATAATGAGCCACTAGTCAAAGATAACCAAATAAACATTACAGAAAATGCTTTCCTCTAATTAAGAAAATTACGACAACTTTCATAAAAACAATAACACAAATAAATGTTACGCCAAGATATAAAGTATAAATAGATTAAAATTATTCATGCGACTAAATTAATCTAATAAATACAATACATTAACTCTTCTTAATATATATATATATATATATATATATATATATAACTCTTACTGAGAAATTTCACTTGAAAAACAACAATAGATTTAAATTAAAAAAGAAAGAAAAGAAAAAAAATCGTTGTATACGACGACTGAAGATAAAAAATCACGTAGAAGAAATTATAAAATATTTATATTAAATAATGTGAATGAATAACATAACTAAATATTATAATATGATAAACAAGAAAAATATAAGAATGATGTATGATTAAAATAAAAAAAATCGAGACTTTACTTAACATCGCTTTCTTAGAACCATGAAAAAACACATCCGCTTACTCCGACATCCGCGTTCCGAATATCCACAAGTATAAGTATATATATATATATATATATATATATATATATATATATATATATATATATATATATGACGTCAGACATTATGAAATAGACAAAGTCCGACAATTATTTTAAGACATAAAATGTTTATACAATTTCTGATGTCTGATCCTGGGTTAAAGCTGGAATCGACGCTTTCATCCACTCAAGGAAATTTAAGGTCAAGTCGCACTCCTCCCCTTGGTTTCCCGATGCTTGCTCAGCCGCCATTGCCCATAGCAACCACTTCTTTCACTTATTTCGGAGCGACATGTCGGACGGCAATAGATGTCTCTTTGCCTCCGCTCGTAGCGAGTGCAAGCGTGTCCTCAACGAAGCTAAGACAATATTTGCTGCTCGGATGAGGGAGCGTATTGCATCTCGCAAATTTGGCTCCAGAGATTATTGGCGGCTCTGCAAGTGTGTCCTGAGCAATAGAAAACCCTCCATACCTCCTTTATTCAACCAGTTCGAGGTCTTGACCTCCTCAACCGACAAAGCTGAATGCCTTGCTCGGAAGTTCTCATATAATTCGACGCTTGACTCCACCGGTGTACCCATACCTGACTTCTCTCTAAGAACTGAGGCCCTATTGAGCGGCTTACGCATAACCCCGTCATCAGTACTGGGTATTATCTCCAAATTAGACCCCCACAAAGCTAGTGGTGGAGACGGCATACCAGCCATTGTCTTGAAGAAATACGCGCCTGAGCTAGCACCCGGCCTCTCTAAACTGTATAATTACTGCCTCAAGGAATCCTGCTTTCCTGACTGCTGGAAGTCCTCATCCACTGTTTCTGTCTTTAAGAACTCTGGAGACCCCTCTGACCCCGCTAATTACCGTCCTATTAGTCTCCTACCCCTGTTCGGCAAAGTCTTCGAAGCCCTAATAAACGCAGAAGTGGTTAACCACCTTACCACACACGACCTTCTCTCAGACAAGCAATATGGTTTCCGCTACGCCCGTTCTACAGCTGACGTGCTTACGGCCATCACTGAAACCGTCTACCAAGCACTTCAAAATAATGGTGAGGCTCGTGCCGTGGCCCTAGACATCTCCAAAGCGTTTGATAGGGTTTGGCATGCCGGCCTTCTTCGTAAGCTCTAGGGTTACGGTATTACTGGTTGACTGTTTGATCTAATACAATCATTCCTGTCAAACCGAGAATTGACCCCACACTTTTCCTTATTTTCCTTCCTGACGCCATAGGTTCCTAAGTTGGCATCTACGCGGACGACACTACAATTTACTCCTGCCTCAAAACCAAATCTAGTGTCGCGGTCAAAACTAACCTGGCTGCGCGTCTTGAAATGGACCTCCAATCGGTTGTTAACTGGGGCAACAATTGGACTGTCAAATTTAAATGCCTCAAAAACTAAACTACTCTCCATTAACCACCATAGATATCCTTACCTGCCCCCCATTAGAATGTCTGATAGTCAACTTCTTGAGAGTGACTCCCTGCGTCTGCTCGGTCTCACGTTGACTGCTGACCTGAGATGGAACAAATACATTGAGTCAATTGCATCGTCCACCGCAAGAAAAGTTGGCTCTCTGAGCCACGCCAGAAAATTTTTCTCCCCTGAATCGATACTTCAAATATACAAAACGACCATTCGCCCTTGCATGGAGTATTGCTTCCATATATGGTCTGGGGCACCTTCAGTTTACCTCGGAGTTCTTGACAAGATCCAGAGACGGATATGTAATGTGATTGGCCCTGATCTGGCGTCTCGCTTGCAGCCGCTATCTCACAGACGCGCCGTCGCTTCTCTCTGTCTCTTCTACAAATACTTTCACGGCAATTGCTCCGATGAGCTGCTTTCCCTAGTCCCCAGTCTCCATGAATACAAGCGCCTTACGAGGCTGGCATCCCGCTCTCACCCTTACACTGTAGAAACTTTAAAATGTAGCCGTCTCTTCTACTCCAATAGCTTCATACCTCGCACCTCTCGCCTGTGGAACACCCTTCCCAATTACTATTTCCCTGATAGCTATAATCTCCAACTATTCAAATGTAATGTCAATCGACATCTCCAGTTACCTTGATCTACACACTGCCCTTCCCTTCATCCTTTCTTCTATCACTCCTATCTGCTCTTGTTACAAATCTTCTGCAACCCCCCTGCATCCTAGTGGCTTCATGCCTTGCTCGGGGCGCTAAGCTTAAAAAAAAAAGAAAAAAGACACAAATATTTAAGAAAATGCTCTGTTTTATAATAAACGTGGCTCGAGCGGTTAAGTCACGTCAGGCTATATGACAGTTCTGTATAGGATGCTGGCTCGATTCCTGTCAGAGGACGAATATATTGTATGAACATTTCAGGCCGGTAAATGTTATTAATACTGTTTATTATAAAGGAGAGCATTTACTGAAATATTTGTATCTATAAAATGTATGTATAAACTTAAAAATGTCTTTACATATATATATATATATATATATATATATATATATATATATATATATATATATATATAAGCACAATAACATTCAAAATCTCCTCATGTGATGAATAAGCTTATTTCGACCGACAAAAATATAATTTTCAGTCCTATCCAACACCGGTATACACTGAGTTCGTGTCATGAATAGAAATTTAACTGTGAAGGCCAAGAAAAAAAAATAACGTCGAAAAACTAATACAGAATTTATCCATTTCAATATATCAGACAGAAGAAAGATACGAGACAGGAGCAGGAGGATGGAATGTGTTTGTCTTAAAGTGGAGAGGTTTTATAAAAGTAAAACTGGATATTGACCTCATGAGATTAAGTTGCGTTTATATGAAGAATGAAATATTAATTTAAATCTAAGCGAGGAATAAAAAAGTAATTTAAAAAATCTTTAAAATATATAGATAAAGTTATGTTTAAAATACAAAATCATATTCCAGAAAATAGTTATTAGGTCGGTGCAAAAATAATGACGTAATAATGTCATTTTTGACGTATTTTTTAACGTCGAAACACGACATTATTACGACATTATTTTTGCACCAACCTAATACAATTAAAAATAAATATAATTAAATTAGAAATATTTATAAATAAGTGACATTTAAATAATTAAAATTTAAAAATAAGTAAAATTATATTTAAAAATACGTTATATTTAAGGCCCTCGCCAACATATTCGGGAGTTATTGCCTTATCAGAATGATCAGATTGAATTTCCGATGTACCGTATGTTCACATTATCACCATTTATAATCAACAGCTCCTTCCGAATCCACTGAACTGTCCACAGATTGATATCCTAATACTTTGAAATGTTCGCATTGGAACTTCCGGTGCGAATGCAAAGAAGTGCACCTTCCAAACTTCTGTGCTTTTTTCTCACAACTAACCTTACTACAGTGTGAAGTCGGCAAAATCAAAAAAACAATCTACGGGCGAGAGCCAAATTAAAAATACAAAAATGGCGACCTCGCACCCTCTCTCACCCCCTATCTATCTATCTATCTATCTATCTATCTATCTATCTATCTATCTCTCTCTCTCTCTCTCTCTATATATATATATATATATATATATATATAAATATATATATATATATATATATATATATATATATATATATATATATATGCGTGTGCGCGCATGTGTCTGTATGTGCGTGTGTATCATTCACAAAGACAAATTGTGTGTCCGAAAACAGTCTTAAAATCTTTCTTTCCGACTTGAATATAATAAACAGTGTAATCTATAATAAATACCATCAATAAAATTTTCAATATTGTTATCATTGTTAGATTTATATTCCTTAAATTTTATTCCATATATATATATATATATATATATATATATATATATATATATATATATCGCCATACGAGACTGGCATCCCGCTCTCACCCCTTCACTGTCGAAAGTCCTAAATGTAGCCGTCTCTTCTACTCTAATAGCTTCATGTCTCGCACCTCACGCCTGTGGAACTCCCTTCCCTATTACTGTTTCCCTGTGAGCTATAATCTCCAGCTATTCAAGTGTAATGTCAATCGACATCTCCAGTTGCCTTGAGCTATCCACTACCCTCATCCTTTCTTCTATCACTCCTATCTGACCTTGCTCTAAATTTTCTGTAACCCCTTACGTCCTAGTGGCTTCCCGCCTTGTTGGGGTGAAATGCTTAAATATATATATATATATATATATATATATATATATATATATATATATATATATATATGTGTGTGTGTGTGTGTTCTTACTTTTTTTAAAGACGACTGACAAAGTACTGAGATTAAGCTTTTCATTAAATTTTTCTTCTGTTTGTGGAAGTTTTTTTTTTTTTTTTCTGGACACAGACTGTGTAAATTGTGCCCCCCGCCAAAAGCTGACTGTGTTTGGAAAATGAATCAATCCCATAACTTCAGAAATATACATAAATTAGCTACATATCCATTTAAAAATAAAAATAAATAGAAATGGTCCTTGATAATTGCTAAAAGAATAGCAGAAATCGCTGGGATATTCAGACATTTTGGGCAGTTTTTACTCTCTTTGTACCCAGAAAAGGGAACACTTATACGAACACAAGGCACATTTAATAAAGATCTCAACTGCGGTAACTTGTTAGTCATCTTTAACGAAACATGTTTAAAATAGAGTTTGCTGCTCAAGTAAACAATATATATATATATATATATATATATATATATATGTGTGTGTGTGTGCATATATATATATATATATATATATATATATATATATATATATATATATAGAGAGAGAGAGAGAGAGAGAGAGACAAAAAGAGAAACATACAGAGTGGCAAGTGACTATACGTGGCTACATATTTCTGTATGTATACAACCATCTATCCATAAACTTATACATTTTTATTTACACGCAAGCAAACATCGCCTACATGCTCGCATAAATTTATATCTGAGTAAGAACGTGTATATGTAGCTGGAGGTGTCATCGTGGACAGTCCAAAATATATACTGATTACACCGAATAAATAAGCATTAGCTGTGTTTACCGCTGATTACCTGTCCATGCTTTTAAACTCCTGGGTCTACTTGCCAAACTTTCCGAAAAATAAACATATATCTCTCAATACTTTCCAATCCCAAACTTTTTTTTCTTCCTCCAACCTCTCCAGAATTTCTGAAAAACTCTGTCGCCATGCTCCAGGCTATCGACCCATTATTCAAAGTAAAGTCAAGCCTGAGTGTAATTGTAACTTCCGCATTAAACAGAGTCAATTTGTATCCATATATGCGATCCGACAGCGGAGGAGCTCTCTGCCGATAAGAGAAAACATATATGCGACAATTTTCAGCGTAGTATCTTCGAGACTAAGTATCGATTACCATCGTAGCACAATGCTTTACAATTCTTCAATCCCATCTTTGCTGCATATATTTCGAACTGTGTATTTGTTTCTCATCGGATATCACACTAGAAATACTCTTGTCAGACGGACAAATTTACTGTTGTCACTATTCAGCTCGTAGGCCAGCATGACTTTTAACATATACATTTTTTTGTTGCTTTTTGCAACCGTCTAATCTAGTAAGCGAAAAGTAGGACATTTTTAGTATAGAATTAGTCTCACCGGTAACCCCATCTAGAATCTAGTAGATAACATATGCGACTCTGTTTGGAAAAATTGAAATTAAAATTTCCGTCAATTTTATACACCATCCGCTGCTTACGGGTACACATGCTTTTTAATGCCTTTTCTAAAATGCATTCGGCAGTTAATTTTGTCACACGAAACATGTCTCTTGTTATCTGCATCAATATACTAATTTCAATTCAATGTGTGATTTCTTATGATAATCGTAATATTAGAATACTTTCACATGAAGAAACACCGCTTAAGGCCTCATCACGTTGGAACACCAATTGACTTATGACCACCGAAGATACGCAACTTTGAGTCTAAGCGACCGTTTGGGAATAATAGGTACTGTAAAATTGGATGTGCGGCTGGTGTAATTGATAATAGCTCGGAATTTTTAATCGGAGATCCGAGTTCCAGTTCCAGGTGGGTTCGTTATATTAACTTACACGCGAATACCATTGGGAAAAGTATAAATCCACTTCTTCTCTCCCAAGGATGGATTAATTAGTAAGACTGGTATGGCTAAAATTATTATCTCCAAAAATAAAAAAAAAAGAATTGTTGGTATAGAAATTAATTAGGTTTCGGAATTAAATAACCCATAGATTTTGATATACCTCTAAACAAAAACACAAATATTTGGTCTTCATTGACCAAATATCCAGTAGCACTTTCACTTAAAACAGATTTCAGGAAAAAAGGTTTCTCGAGTCCAGTAGCTTTCATCGCTCTTTCTCGTATTGCTAGGGGCTTCATTCCTAATCTTTTATTAGATTTAGAATGGAATACTAGTATTTTGATTATATCATCATTTTCTCATCGAGTTTCATGTGCTATCCATTTTAGTTGTTGCTGATGTTGCGAGTTTTCAGGTAACCCCCAATATTCAAAGAAGGATGTTATTTGTCCAGACCCTGAGATGGGAGAAAATAGATTGGATTTGTTCTTGATGCTTTCTTTATGGTTTCGAATCCTGAATTTTCTTTCGTCTAGATTGGCTGCCACACAAGCTCAGAAAGTTTAGTTTAAACTGATATTTCCTAATGAATTGATTTCTCAAGTTCAGTTTTAAGAAAAAATGAAGCATCTGACTAAGCCAGAATTTAAATTCGGCTCGGTGGTTTCAATTTTCTACGCCGGTAACTGTTACTCGTCGTCCACATCAAAACCATTATTTTCTTAGCAAATATTTATATAAAAAAAGAATGTAGATTGATAGATTTGCTTTCACAGCTTATCAACATTCTGTGGGTTATTCAATGCCATAAAATTATTTTTATATTGTAACAATCATTTGCAGATAATAAAGATTTACTGCTAACTGTCTTACGCATTCACCTATAGCTGGTGGGAGAAGAGGTGGATACATACCATTCCCAAAGTTTTTGCCCGTAAGTGAATACATCGGACCCAACTGCAATTTATACAGGGCTCTCCGATTTTCAAATCCGACCCGTTATCTACTACATCACCCGTAGTTCCAAGCTTAGAGAAGCTGATATTCCCCATCTGTCACCCGTCTATGATTTAATAGACTTGTCGTTTTTAACTTCGGTGCATCGGTGTTTCAACATCGTATGTCCGTAAGTCAAAATAATGTAGGATAAATAAAATGTACTGTTGAGAAAAGGTCAGTTAGACATATATTGAATTTACTAGACCTATTTGGTTAATTGCTGTTTTTGTTTAATAACGAACTGTTTGTTCTATTCGGAAAGATTGTGTGCAATCCAAACACTGAGCTTACTAACTTTTCCTATTTTTTCTAGCTGTTGTCGTGTGGTACATTGTAATGTGTTTAACAACTTTGTTAATAACCGAATGTTTTCCTGTTGATTTCTTTCCACTAATGTGTTTCGAAATTCGTTATTAAAATCCGATGAAATCCCTTGTCATGTTTCAAATCATGACGACGTCTCTCCGGAATAAAACTCCGCAAACAGATCTCTTACCTTGCTGATCGCTTATGGCTCCTTAATAATAAATATTTTTTCATAAATGTGTCCTCAATGATATCACTTTGCTTGAACTCTCACAACATTATGCGATCGAAATGTACATTCAATCACTCCATTTATGCAATCATGTAATTTATTCTTTAATTCACGCTGAACTACGTGCAAAAACTAACCAAAAGTAGGCTTACAGTTGCTTCACTATTTGTTTCTCATTTTAGATTTAATTAAACCAAACTTCTCTATTATACTATGGCTGTAATGAACTATCTTAACACAACCTTCCCAGAGCGTTGGTTCTAAAGAACTGGCAGCATCAAATGGCAACCACGTTCAACTGGCCTAACACCAATGAATTTCCTTTTTTTTTCAGCAAACAACAAGGTTTATCAGAGAAATCCCAACAGAATGGACGAACTAAAGGAGCACATCTAAGAAGCATTTATTGAAATTGATGCAGTCGGAATGTCTGTCGTACTGTGCGTCATAGTGTTCTGAAAAGGTTCGAATAATCTTGCAATCTTGAAGTAAGACATTTTGAGCCCTTAAGAAATTAAACTCAGCTAAAATATATAAATATAGCTTTAAACCGTTTTGAACAAACATGATTCTAACAAAAAATATACATGTAATAAGATGTTTTTTTTAAATGTATAGTGCACGTCTACTTTTGTCCCAGCCTGTTCGATTCTTAACTGACACGTATTAATACTTAGAATCTGTTCCGCGAGAAGAAAATTAAAACTCATCCTTATAAATAGCTGTTGCTTTCATACTAATGCTAATGAACATTGTAGAAAGTTTTAAATATAAGGATGCTATTTTGGTGATGTTGTGACCTCTTCCACAACAAGCTAGTTAACCCCTGCTAGGAAATGTACTATTCCTCTTATAATTTTCACCGTCACAATCTTACAAAGTATATAACAAGTATTCATTGGTCAATCACCTTCAATCTAGCTTGCTGATTGGTCAATTCCGACCAATCAAACCGCCTGCACGCGACCAATGTGTTTTCCCGCTCATATGCTAAGAGCCTCCCCACGTAGTACACGACCATTATATAAACCCAACACTTGTAAACTCCCTCGAGTTTTCTTTCTATTCATCTCACTCTCGCACGTCTCATTCCTTGCTACCAAGTACCAAGATGTAATCTTCAAGTACTGCCGTCTTAGCCATTGCGGACAGACGTTAAAGACAATTATCAACATTCACGCAAGTACGAACTCTGAAATCTCTTCTGAACTTTTACCAACTTTACAACTCATAATTCCAAACTTTATTCTTCTGAATTACAGTTTAATATTACTTCCTTTTAATATGAACTCGGGTACAACTATTACCAAATCAAAGCGACACGACTCAGCCCTACCTTTTTAGTTCGCATGCGTGTATATCAAACATTAATAAATTCAGTTGTTATGTTTTGAAATCATTGCGTTCAGTTTTGTATTTTATACTATGTGCTACTTACGTCAAATATAAATTGCATTACATCCACGCATTGTCTTTAATCCCACCTTTCCTAGCCAAAGTTAAATATTGGTAACACTCAATCACTACAATAATGATGACCCCGATGTTATTCGTTCGACGTTCACAACAACAATGGTAACCCCGTCGCTACAATGTATGTGCATCCGGTGTGTTGTAGCTCATCGTTTAAACACCATGAGAAAACTTAAAAATAAAATATAATTTAAATTATGAAATCAAAATATACCAAACTTTTCAATATCAACAATTCATATCTTCTGTTCGACACAAAAACGAATGAATCTGAATGCATTATGGTGAAAAACAAATGAGTAATTCGATATATTATTTTCTTTCAATCAAGGTGATAATACCCCTAAGACGCAAGGGACTACTGGAAGAAAAAAAAGAAGAAAAAGAGTTTAGAAGTAAGCGAAAAAACAATCATAAACAGAAAACAATGGCTAAACCTTCATTCTTGTTAAAAAGACCGAAAAGCATTATCAACCTGAATCCTGTTACATATCGAGGACATCAATGTGAAACAAGTGGAGGAATTATCTTTCATGTGTACAGCCAACTGAATATGTGAAACAGAATTCCTTTTCAATATGATTGATTTTCTATTTCAAGCTTAATCAGTACTTTGTAGATTATTTAAAGCTAAAATATATTTTATATTTTAGGAACAATTATCTCTTTGGAAGTGAATATTGCATTAAAAAATATTTAAGAATAACAATGATATATCTAAATATAAGTTCTATTAATTAACCCATAGTTGGGGGAAGAGATGAATTCATATATTCCCATTGGTATTTATGAATATCTGAAGGCTAAGAACTCGGCTCAAATTCAAACTCAGCTCTCTGACTTCTTATTCTAAGCTGACATGCATTACACCACTGAAACCCCACTTATCAAACAAAGTAGTTTTCAGATGTTTTCCCCGGTTTATCAATCCTTTTTGAATCCGAAATATAATTTAGATTTTAATACTATTTTTTCGTAGCGAATAAATGATGTATTAGCAATTTTTTGAGATTAACAGTGATGTTTGTAGATACGATCCTAATATTTAACTCATAGCTGGTAGTAAGATTAATTCATATATTTTCTAAGATTATTTGAGTTTTAATGAATGCAACAACGCTGAATAAAATTCGAACCTGTCTCTTGAATTTCTCATTCTGAGTAACTATCCATTACACCACGCTCACATCCATTTATCAAGCGAACTATTTTCGAGAAATTACCTATTGTAGGGAGCGACACAAAAAAACAAGTTACGAACCAAAAAAATCATGATGTTTTTAAAAACTTCATGTATTCCGTATCTTATGGAAACGGAACTTAGATATTTTCATCATGCATAAAATCTGGAGGCAACTTAGATATTACTAATTAGAAAAAAAGATTACCAGAATTTAACTTTTTTAGAATTCATTCAAAACAGAAGGAACACGTTTGTGCAATGAAGGGAAGAAAATTGCAAGATAAATATTTCATGATGGAGCAAAAGTTGCTGATACTAAATAAGAAATAGCTGCGGAGATCATGATGAAATCAGGCCAAAAGTGGATAGGATAGTGAGTGTTGATTATAGTTTTATAATTTGCATGCAATAATGGATGATAAGAAAAGTTTGAAGGGTGATAGTAAATAGTCAAAATAAGTTAGACTAACATAAAACAGGAACATTTGAAGAGCCATGATCGCTTAAAAAATGAGAGTGTCAAAAACGAATAGTCCACAGTTAAATTAACAATGTCTTGTATTAAAGGACACTTGAATCTGAATTGCTGAAAAATAGATTTCGTTGAGTGAGTGAAACTTGAGGGTCTGTGTGTGAATTTGCAACATGAAAACCTCTGTCCTTGGAGATGGCAACCATGATGCTGGGATGAACCGAACAGAGAGCGAGACTAAGAGAGTAAGAAGCTTTCCTGCCTGTTTCTTTTCTATAAATACTTACTTGGTAACTGTTCAGATTACGGCTTCACTATGGTACCTAGACTTTATGAATACAAGGGCAGTAAGAGACTGGCGACAGGGTTTCATAGACATACAGTTGATTTGACTAGATGTAACCGTAAGTTCTATGTTAACAGTTTCTTGTCTCGCACCTGTCGCTGATGGAACTGCCTTCCGTCTTCATGCTCTCCAGCCGACTTCAAAAATATAAATGCAGTGCCAATTTGTATCCAATGTCCTCCTGATTATTCTTCTTCTATATTAGTTAAGTTTCTGTTTTCTAATTACACACCCAGTAACCCCTTCTGCCCTACTTGCTTTACTGCATTGCTTGTGTTGAACTTCATTTAAAAATAAGATGGTCAAGTACTTTTTTATTACTATTTTTCACCTAATACAAGGCATAAGTGCCACTCAAAGTAAACGAATACACAACGGGAATGTTGTAAGTGCGAATAAGGAAGAACCAATTGTGCATAGGTATGATAGATATCGGTTGACCCTCGACATGAAAATGCTAAGATTGTGTCCCTGAGAGAAATATCAACTTTGGACTCTGTTTCACATTGGAACTGGTTTCGGGAAGAAGCTGTCCAAGTGGAACTTACTTTTTTTGTTAGAGGGAATGAAGACGTCGACTTGGCATTTCAGGTCCTAGTTTTGAATGTTTAATTTATTTGGATTCAAAGAATATAGTTTCTCCCAGAATTTGCTAGGAATGTACAGGTAGAGTAACGACAGGTTTGGAACCTTTCGTCTGTCGAAATAGTGTTAATGTCTAAAGAACAGTCCATCGCCAATAAAGCAGTGTTAAATCTTTTGTACGCGGTCTGGGTGGGAAAGTGGGAAGATTCAGTCCAGATTGTAGTAATACTACATTTTTCTCTGATTTTGCAGTTGTAGAGATAGAGTATAACATGAGGTGCAGGGTTGTTTCTGGAGATGTGCAGGTAGCCCAGGATTTTCCAGCGTCTTTATTGGTATATCATGCATACGCGTTTAACTTGTTTTTGTGTGAGGTTGATTCACAAAATACAGTACTAACAAGAAGCTTCAATATGAGAACCAAAAATTCGTTATAACAGAAGTGAGTAATCTACGTCTCCGCTCTGTGATGATGAAAGGTTACTGGCTTGGTTTTGGAGGTAGTTAATGTTTAACGTCAGTTCGTACCAGTGCGAGCGAGATAAGCCGCCCTGTGTGAGTTTTTAAATTTGTTAGTTTTGCTCCAATTAAACATGGTATAGTTAGCATATGTATATTTACTAGTGATCTAATAATGCACTTAAACTGAAAAAGAGCTGAAGAGAAAGTTTGGTATATACTTTCGGAGAACAGTTATAAATCTAAGTTTAGTAGCTATCAAGGCTACAATCGCAAGACTGTATCAAAGTCGTTTTCCCTGAACTTAAAATTATGACAAATAATAGTTGCGTCAGATTATATTTCTCATTTGCACGTCATTTTGCGAACTAAATGATATTTCTTTTATACAATCGATGTCAACAACATTGCCACAATGATTTTCTCTCCTTTCTTCGTCTCGCGTTTCGATTACCATCGATTATTTTTCTGTATTTCTTATAAACGTTATTTACTACCATGATTGGAAGTAACAATAACGTCTACAAATCATTCTCACTCTGTCACGTTGAGTATAGCCTTTGCTTTTATGGATTCAATACGAAGTCAAAAATATTTTGCTGGATTCTAATGGTAGGCAAATATCTCTAACCTATGTCTGTATTCGAAACCTTTGCAAAAAAAACACAGACTAATATAAAGAACACGTTTTTTCGACATTTAGTCGTGTGAGATATTTTCTGCTAAACAATAAAAAACAAAATTGACTGTAACAAACAACATTATGTTTTAAATAATATTGTATTTAGTGTAGCAAATACATATTATTTCTCCATTGACTTTGAGACTGAACTTAAACTTTGAGACTGCAACACTTTTCATGACTGTGTCTACTCAAAACCTTTTCACAGTTTCAAATTTTCGTCTGCCACTAATCTATTTTTGTAACATTTATGGGGCAAATTCCAACATTATTATTTTTTTTTCCTTTGATTTCTGGCTTTTACATATTTCTTTCCGGGTCCCGCCCAGGGACCTAAGGTTAGAAATGGTATCATGATACTTTCCACTGACAGAAAAACAAATAATAAATTACATAGATAAAGCCCTTCGTAAAATGTCGGCTGTACTTTTGAGATCAATTTTTTGTATCTCTTTGAATTATGGACTTCCAGGAATCCCTTCAATTAGTCTACTGCAATCATTTCCAATCAATCCTAGGGCTTCAACTACAACAGGGATTGTTGATGTTCTCATGTGCTATATTTTTGAGATTTCTCTTTCAAGGTCCTTGTATTTTGATAGCTTTTTGAATATCTTCAAAGATACATTACAGTCTGCTAGGACTGTCTTATCAATAAGGAAGGACTTTTTTGTTTGTAGCCTTTAATAACAATATCTGGGCGTTTGACCTTGATTGTTCTGTCAGTGTGTATTGTGTAGTCCCATAGAATTCTAACAGTTCCTATCTCCGTAACCGGGTCTGGGTGGTGTTCATACCAGCTTCTTTCAGTTTCCTTCCCGTAGAAGTTGCATTTTTTCCAGTGCAGATATTGGCAAACAATGTCATGTTTATTATTATTATTATTATTATTATTATTATTATTATTATTATTATGAATACTTATCTCAAAGATATTTGTCGAGGATTATAGAAAATGTCTTCTCAAATATCAGGCATATATATCATTATTATTCCCACCAGAGTAAAAGTGAATGTGACATGCATATACTTCCAAAATTTACAAATTCTCTGATATCTATAATCAAGCCTTATTATCGCAATAAGCCTTACTGTCATGCTTCAGAATGACTGCACATATCAAGCAAGTTCGTAGTCGCATCATTCTCTGGGTTTCATCTTGAACATTACTTTCACGGCTTTATGTAGGTGTTCGAATTTCTTATTTCAAATCTCGAACTGCTCGATCATCATTCATTTCCGTTATCACACTCGTTACCGTTAGATCAATTCTGTAGGTTTAATGACAACAGATATTATAAATACACTCTTACATTCCAGTTAATTGCAGCAATTTCCAGCATTCTTTAGCATTTTGACACTTACTCGGGTTTCTGTTTCTTCTAAACTTAGCAACCGTTCAAGTTTCTTTACAATATTTGGAATGACTGCAATATTCCTCATTTATTATTATTATTATTATTATTTTTATTATTATTATTATTATTATTATTATTATTATTAATTTCGTATGTTAAGTTTCCTGTTTTGTATCATGTAGTGCCGTGTCTAAACAATACTGCTTAGCCAATAGAGGAGAAATGTCATTTAATTGATAGTATTTTTTAGGATATGGGATGTTCCTAGCAGGGCGATGTTCTGGGCAACATTTGTGTTGATGCAACCTTAGACACTGTTAGTAAAATTGTTGATTTCTTTTCTCAGGATATTCAGAGCTCTGATTAATACCAGTACAGTTTCAGGCATCGTTCCACATACGCTTTTAATGTAGATCTGGTTTGTACAATATCTCAATAGTTTTCACGGAGGCGTTTCTCTGAGATGGTACAATAAGCATATATTTCCTGAATTTCTTCTGTTGTATGATACTGTATGGTCTGCTGGCTGTTAGTTCCCTGTCTGTTTGAATTGGTATATCCCAGAGGATAGTTACATCGTTATTTTGAATAAGATTGTCTGGTCGTTGCTCATATTATCTCTCAATGATTTCAATTTTTTACTTCTTGCATATTTTCCAGTGTACATACGCCTATGTCGCTAACTTGTTATGTCTGTGGTTATATTAATTCTTTACTAGTTCCTAACATTCTGCGATAATACGGTCGACATATTTTCCGCAGATTCTGCATTTCGGATTAGTTCCATCCTTGATTATGTTGACAGTGAATGCATCTGATCGCGAAGCTCCGGTCCTGAGTTGCAATAATTAGTCCTTCTATCTTCGCTTTAAATCGGATGCTACTCAGCCACTGATATGTTTTCTGTTGGTCCACATCTGCTCCTTTCGTTGTTTTTATGTATTTTCCATTTGCCTTGTCCTCTCATTTTTTTTTTAATTTCTTTTGCCCAATTTTTTTTAATTTCTGTTTTACTCGTTTGGCGTACGTGGTATCCGTTTCATTTTTTTTTTTTTTTTTTGTAGGATTTAAGTTATATTAAACTGTTTCGTGAAGAGTACAGCTTCTTTGTTGATAGCGTGAATTTGTTTTTTTACTATTTGTAGGAGAGGGTCATTGGTTTTTGTGAGGTATATTTCAATCCGATTGCCGTAGTTTTTACAGTTCAAGTTGTATTAGATCTCGGCCTCCTAAAACTATTTATACATATAGTCTATCAATATTTGATTTTGGGTGGGTCATCCTCATTTATGTAAACATATTTCAGGTCTTAGCGTCCAATCTTTTAACATTATCAAATGTTGAAGCTGTATCTTACTATGGGCATAGGTAATGTGTTGATAGCCTTCATTGTATTGGCCTCGTTAAGTTCGTTTTTAAGTATCAGACGCACTCTCTCCTATTCGGATGGCAAATAACTTCACGCCGTTTTTTTTTTTAATTTTGTAATCTATTATGTTTTTACATTTTGGAATCTATTCTTTTTGAGAATTCTATTTTGGAATCATTTTGTAATATATTTTTTCGAGTTAATTTAATTTCTGTTTTTTTTTTTTTTGTTTTTTTTTTTCAGAACATTAAAATGGAATGACAAGTTAAGAAAAATGATCATTTTCAGCACCACCTTCATTTTGTTTTTAATCAAGGTACTAATGCTGCTAAAGCTGCTCGAGACATTTGTGCTGTGTATGCAGAGGTTGCCATAGCTGAAAGAACCGCTCGTGATTGCTATGCCAAGTTCAAAAATGGATTTTTTACCTCAAACACGCACCTCCATCTGGCCGTCTATTTGAGTTCGATGAAGAGCGATGAAAACAAATTTGCACGAAAATTCTCGTCAAACGACAAGAGAACTGGCAGAGAAAATGGAATGTCCCAACACTGCTATGGAGGAGGATTTCACTCTATGGGAATAGTTCAGAAATGTGGAGCATGTATTGCGCACGCTTTAAGTGAAGACAACAAAAATCAACGAGTCACAATCTCAGCTTGTTTGTTTGCTCGTCACCGCTCAACCCATGGACACAAGCAACGATTTCTTTACCGAATCGTTACTGGCGACGAAAAATGGTGCGCGTAAATCAATTTGAAGCAGCACATGAAATGGCTTACCCTCGCTAAACAAGTAACAGCGCTCGTGAAACAAGATCTTCCTCAGCGTAATACAACGTTGTTTGTACGTTGGGACTAGGAAGGGATTATCCATCACAAAATGCTTGAACTGAACCAAACGGTCAACGCAGAACTCTCTGTTCAACAGATGGAACGACTTAACACGGCTATTCAAGAGAAAAGACCTAATCGGCAGCATGGAGTTATTTTGCTGCACAACACGCACCCTCATATATCAAATATGACCAAGGAAGGCATTCAAACGCTTGACTAAGAAGTGCTGCCACACCCGCCGTTCTCTCCCTATTTGACACCAACGGATTTTCACCTCTTTTAATCTCTTTCAAATGCTATGCGCAGACATTCGTTCAATACTGATGCAGAGTTGAGAGATTACTTGGAGGAATTTTTCGAGTCGAAACAGGGTGATTTCTAACAATGAGGTTTTAAAAAACTTGTTGAACAATGGAAAGAAATTGTAAACAACAAAGGAGTATACATTATTGATTAATTGTTTTATATTAAACATTTTTAAAAACGGCGGGAACTTAGTTGCCAAACCAATATAATATTATCGGATCTTTTTCTTCATAAGTGTATGGCGTAATCATTCTTTTTTATTAATTCCTAAGTATTTGTATGTACCATCTTGGTCTAGGTTCTTAATCTTGGTATTGGTATCAATGTCTAAATCTGAAGTTTTCGTTAGTCTACTGCATTCCAATGTGTCTTTGGTACATTTATCGATTCTAATCTTCATACTAATGTCTTCGTTGAAGATTCTGACAATGTTGAGTAGATTTCTTTTATTTTTTTTCTATAAAACTTTTTTATGATCATTACTATAGAATAGTTGATTCAGTTTACGATTCTGTGATTTGTATCCTTAGCTTACTGCTGTCCAGTAGGCAGCTAAAAGGTAATAATGGAATGCAGAAAAGAAATGGTGAAAATGAATATCCTAGAACGATACCGCTTTTGAGGATGATTTGCCTCGTTGTTAATGATTCGTTTGTATGGTTTAGGTTTATTGAAGTCTTCGAGATTTTCATACTCTCCGTTATGAATTTGACCGTTGTGGGGGTATGCTCTGTATATTTTTAGGATCTTCTCTATCAGCGAGTGTGGTACACTCTCGAACGCTTGTCTGGAGTCGATTCATGCTATCGGTAAGTTTCTTTTCCATGTTTTCACCTCTTCCAATATTGTTTTATTAATAATCAGTCAGTCTTTGCACCCGTAATATCTTCTTTTACACCCCTTTGGTTCTGCTAGGAGAAAATTGTTTTACTTAAGGAAATATGTCTGCTCAGTTATGACACAAGTGGAGATCTTGTACATTGTTGGTAGGCAGGTGATGGCCCTATAATCAATTGGGTTCTCCCTCTCGTCTATTTTAGGTGTAGGCATGTTACTCGCCACGTGAGACATTTGGTGCGCTTTTCTGGGATTATGATTCTATGCGTGGTATTGGTGAGTGCTAGATTGTTTTGTTTTTTTTTAATCGTCGAATTGGCTATTCGTTTTATTCCTGGTGCTTTCCAATTTTTTGGTTTTGCAGATGTCAGCAATTATTTCAGTAATATCGATATCTGTCAATTTTTCCCACTGTACATATGTTTGTTGTTCTTGTTGCTTTATCCATGTAGATATTTCATTGTGCATTTTGCAGTTTCCTATATCTTACACCATAAATTCTTCACGTCATGGATATTAGGTATGTCGTTTATTTATATTTATTTTTCCCAGTTCTCGGTCTAGGTTTTTTGGCATCTTATTTGAAGATCTAGTTTTGCAAAAATAATCTGTTTCTTCTTTTAAAAAAAGCAAGATTTTCTTTGCCTTCGCTTGAATTTTATTTTTCAGATTCTCTATAACTTTTTCGTACATCAGTCTTATCTTTTATGTCATGGCAAATTTTTCAGTTCTCTCCTTTTTCTTTCTTTCATTTTGGGGCTTTTGTCTATTTCATTTAGAAATGACATTGTCATCCTACTTTATTTAGGTTTCTAATTTTCTTTCCTGATTGGCATTTTTCTTTTTCGTTCATATTGTGCTTTTTTATTTTTCAACTATTGTTTTTTTTTTCGATCAATGCCGTGGCCGCCTATATAAGAGGATTAATTTCTGTCAGATTCATTAGTGTTTACATTTCACCCTTTATTTTTTTCTAATTGCTTTGTTAGCAAGGTTGACGTTTACTCTCACTTGACGTTATTATTATTATTATTATTATTATTATTATTATTATTATTATTATTATTATTATTATTATTTCCATAGTTTTCCGTTGTATGCAAATTTCCTTCATAAGGTCAGAAGTGATTTCAATATATTTTCCACTGATCATTTCTTTGTAAAAAAAAAAAAAAGAATATAAACTAAGATCGCTTACATTTTACATAGATAACAATCTTCGTAATGTGTTAACTGTACTTGTGCTTACAAGTTTCCTTTATTTCATTAAGGCAGAGGTTACAAGCAATCCAATCCATGTGTCTGTCATAACCTTTTCCAATCAATCCAAAGACTACAACTGGATACATTGCTGTCCTAATACGCCACATTTTTGAGATTTCCACTTCAAGATCCTTGTATTTTGATTATCTTCAGTGATGCATTAGTCTGAAGAACTGCTATGTCAATAAGAATGCACATTCTGTTCTTGTGGTCTTTGATCACAATATATGGGCAGTTAGCTTTTCATTGTTTTGCCTGCGTGTATTGTAAAGCCCCATAAAATTGTTAAAGATCCTATCGTTTTAACTTGTTTGGTTCATGTTCATACCAGTTACCTTCCTGTATAAGTTTCATATTTTGCAGCACAGACATTGGCGCACACTCATGCCGATATTTATATTTAGTTGGTGCTAACAATGTGCAACCTGATAAAAAATGGCTAATTCTATCTGAATATTTATCACATAAACTGCATTTCGAGTTAATACTATTTTTCAGTATGTGCGTTTGATAATGTCAATTTAGCAAATATGCAACCTGTGAAGTAAGATTAAAACTTTCGATTTCAGCTTTTAACCCAGCACCTCTTACCGACTGATGGTTACGGGGTTTGTCTACATTAACTTGTTTGGTACGGGCAGTGTATTTGCCATGAAAAGTTTTAGATGTAACATCGTTTCAGAATTTGATACGTTGTATTTGATTTTCATTTCTTTGTTTTGTTTTTTAGAAACTGTTCTAGTTGTACTAATCTTCTGCCTCCTTCAGATCCGCAAACATATAGACGATTAAATCCCCTTTATGGTGATGTATTCGCTGACAAGGGAGAAGGCTTTTTCGTTTGGATATCAATTCGCTTAATTTTAGCAATGGTCCACTTATTGTTGAAATGTATTTCATCACAGAGGCAGACAATGTGTTTATGACTGATATTCTGTTCGTGTATTCAACTCAATAATTAATCCAAGATGTATACGACTGTAATATTCTTTACTTATTTTTTTCTTTATTTGGGTATTGCTGTATTCCATCTCCTTTTCTGATCCTAGGTATTTAAAAGAGGTCTTATTCTTCGAGTGGCCTAATCGTTGTAACAAAATCTAGATCTATTGATCTCCTTTTCTGATCCTAGGTATTTAAAAGAGGTCTTATTCTTC
Source organism: Acanthosepion lycidas (assembly GCA_963932145.1). Classification (NCBI taxonomy): domain Eukaryota; kingdom Metazoa; phylum Mollusca; class Cephalopoda; order Sepiida; family Sepiidae; genus Acanthosepion; species Acanthosepion lycidas. The sequence continues at coordinate 80,739,032 of OZ010591.1, read as the reverse complement.
GAGTGCCCTAATCGTTGTAACAAAATCTAGATCTATTGATCTCCTTTTCTGATTCTAGGTATTTAAAAGAGGTCTTATTCTTCGATTGCCTTAATCGTTGTAACAAAATCTAGATCTATTGATCTTTTCTGATCCTAGGTATTTAAAAGAGGTCTCATTCTTCGAGTGCCCTAATCGTTGTAACAAAATCTAGATCTATTGATCTCCTTTTCTGATCCTAGGTATTTGAAAGAGGTCTTATTCTTCGAGTGCCCTAATCGTTGTAACAAAATCTAGATCTACTGATCTCCTTTTCTGATCCTAGGTATTTAAAAGAGGTCTTATTCTTCGAGTGCCCTAATCGTTGTAACAAAATCTAGATCTACTGATCTCCTTTTCTGATCCTAGGTATTTAAAAGAGGTCTTATTCTTCGATTGCCTTAATCGTTGTAACAATATCTAGATCTATTGATCTCCTTTTCTGATCCTAGGTATTTAAAAGAGGTCTTATTCTTCGAGTGGCCTAATCTTTGTAACAAAATCTAGATCTATTGATCTCCTTTTCTGATCCTAGGTATTTAAAAGAGGTCTTATTCTTCGAGTGCCCTAATCGTTGTAACAAAATCTAGATCTATTGATCTCCTTTTCTGATCCTAGGTATTTAAAATAGGTCTTATTCTTCGAGCGCCCTAATCTTTGTAACAAAATCTAGATCTCTTGATCTCCTTTTCTGATCATAGGTATTTAAAAGAGGTCTTATTCTTCGATTGCCTTAATCGTTGTAACAAAATCTAGATCTATTGATCTTCTTTTCTGATCCTAGGTATTTAAAAGAGGTCATTCTTCGAGTGCCCTAATCGTTGTAACAAAATCTCTATCTATTGATCTCCTTTTCTGATCCTAGGTATTTAAAAGAGGTCTTATTTTCGAGTGCCCTAATCGTTGTAACAAAATTTAGATCTACTGATCTGCTTTTCTGATCATAGGTATTTAAAAGAGGTCTTATTCTTCGAGTGCCCTAATCGTTGTAACAAAATCTAGATCTATTGATCTCCTTTTCTGATCCTAGGTATTTAAAAGAGTTCTTATTCTTCGAGTGCCCTAATCGTTGTAACAAAATCTAGATCTATTGATCTCCTTTTCTGATCCTAGGTATTTAAAAGAGGTCTTATTCTTCGAGTGCCCTAATCGTTGTAAAAAAATCTAGATCTATTGATCTCCTTTTCTGATACTAGGTATTTAAAAGAGGTCTTATTCTTCGATTGCCTTAATCGTTGTAACAAAATCTAGATCTATTGATCTCCTTTTCTGATCCTAGGTATTTAAAAGAGGTCTTATTCTTCGAGTGGCCTAATCGTTGTAACAAAATCTAGAACTATTGATCTCCTTTTCTGATCCTAGGTATTTAAAAGAGGTCTTATTCTTTGAGTGCCCTAATCGTTGTATCAAAATCTAGATATATTGATCTCCTTTTCTGATCCTAGGTATTTAAAAGAGGTCTTATTCTTCGAGTGCCCTTATCGTTGTAACAAAATCTAGATCTATTGATCTCCTTTTCTGATCCTAGGTATTTAAAAGAGGTCTTATTCTTCGAGTGCCCTAATCGTTGTAACAAAATCTAGATCTATTGATCTCCTTTTCTGATCCTAGGTATTTGAAAGAGGTCTTATTCTTCGAGTGCCCTAATCGTTGTAACAAAATCTAGATCTATTGAGTGTGTTTCTGTAATTCTCTCTTTCTTGAATGTTACTTTTCAACATTTTATCAAATCTGAAATCTATACTCACGTCATTGAATCAGTTTGCAGTATTGAGAAGATCCTTCCAACCATTGCCGTCTTTAACAAAGCGCTTGATATAATACATGTAGAATAGGTGATTAAACATTTACTTTATTTAAGGAATCATAAATATTACTGTATAGTCCATGGGAAATGTGGATTGAGGATAGACAAAAGAGACGATAGGGAATCTTCTTGAACGTTTCCTCTTTGGATATTCAAAAAATTCGACGATGCAGTACCTATAGTGTGTTTTAGGTATAATGTAGTTTTCCACTGCTCCATGCTATATTTAAGGAAATTTACTATCATCGAGGAGATGTGAATTTCCAAAACCTTAAGGATCTAAGACTGTGGCACACTATCAAAGAATTTACGGTAATCTATCCAAGATGTCCTGAGACTTTTGCATTTTCTTCAGTAAATTTCCAGGATTATTGTGTCATTAGTACTTGATTATTACAAACATATGCACCTCTTGGACATCCCTTCTGTTCTCGAGGTAGAATGTTGTTTTTCATCGAGAAAAGATTAAGTATATTTCATAAACACTGACATGATCAATTTATATGTCATGGATAGTCATTTTATTGGACTATAATCTTTTGGATAATCTGTTTCACCTATTCTTGATATGATATATTTAATACCTTCATTGATCCATCAAGGAATTTCACTGGGCTTATCGATTAGTATTGATAAAGTCTCCGCAAGAATTTTATGGATTGATAGGAGATGATTGAGGCAAATATTGGGTATCTTATCATTCTCAGGGGATTCCCATTTTGGAGACATTGTTAGAACTTACTTAACTTTAATCTTGGTTATATTTTTTTCATTATTGCAAAACGATATCAATCATTCTTTCTTGTCCACTTTGCATTGGGATTATATTTCTTTAGGTTGCTTCAGATATTCTCCCAGAAGTTTTACATCTTTTTTCAATAGTGATTGGCTTTTTGGTTCTTATAACTGTTTTTCAAATTTCGCTGTAAAACTTATTGAGTTACATTTGGAATAAGTTATTTTGTCGCCATAACGTACAACGCTTTTAATGTCGTCTTGTTCTCTGTGACTTTAATTGCAGTTTATGTTTAAGAAAGTCCCTGATTGGTGGAATATCATTTACGCCTTTAATTTCGTATTTTCTTTTGGTCTTCTTGCTTTTCCTTGTTGAAATATTTTGATTGATAACTCACATGTAATTTTCTCAATTTATCGCTTTAATTCTACCTTCCAAGAAGCCTCTTTTTGTCAGTTGTTTAATCTTTTATTTGTCTTTACATATTATTATTATTATTATTATTATTATTATTATTATTATTATTATTGTTGTTCTTGTTGTTTTTGTTGTTAAAAAATAAAATGGTTGGCGTAATTCTTCGAATAATTTAAACACTTACAGAAGACAGAGAATTAAGAAAATGAAAATACGGTGTTTAACAATGTTCAACAATATTTTGACAGTATATCTCTCTTCTTCAACATATGCTTAAAATAAATAAATAAATAAATAAATTAGAAATATCTATAAAAAAAAATAAAGTCTTTTTACAAATGTCGCTAGACATGAGAAAAACGTTCGTATTCGTCATCAACGCGTGAACACGAATGAAGGTAGAATATAAGGACGATCGACATATCAATCACGTTTTAATTGCATGCCATTTACGATGACTGCGTTGCTTTTGTTTTGACGTGT
>OZ010591.1:80713071-80733071 GCA_963932145.1 Acanthosepion lycidas | reverse complement strand
GAGAATTATATAAGATAAACATGTAAATTATAAGTTACGCTTAAAAATAAAAATCGCAATAAAGTTATATTTTCTTCACAAACAACTCTACCTAAATAACAGCGCATAAGCTAAATATAATAATGTGTTGAAAAAATATTACGAGTTATGAAAATATATAAATATAAATAACGAAGATCACCAACCAAATTATGAACAGAGACAAAACAGCTGTGCCCAATAATATAAATATCCCCCGACAGACAAGCGAAGCTCTTTACTTTGATCTTTGCCTCAAACTCAAGGATAGATTACAAAGTCCATCCCTTCCCCGATTTCTCACGTCTCAATGAGCAAAACCTCAATAATATATTCATTACAGCACAAGTCTCTGTATTATCAAATGCCTCGGACTGAGGAAAGCAAGGGGCCCAGACACTATTCCAGTAGTTGTCCATTAGGATATCAACCGAGTATTATCCGCGATCCTAGAAAAGGACAATTCTTCCCCAAACCTCTGAAAGGAACAAGCATATGCCTGGTCTTTAAGAGATCGGGAAATCGATCCCCTCTCTCCATCAATCTTCCAAGTATCATCAGTAAGCTTTTTGAGGCTTTAATCAACAAAAAGACCATTGAGCACTTAGATAAGAAAAACATCCTGTGTGACGAGCAGTATGGATTTCGATCAGCCCGATCTACGGCTGACATCCTAACTACAATTAATCACAGATTTAGTGGGCTCTTGACGACACACACTTCGAGGACCATAGAAGTAGGTATCTCGAACATCTTCTACAAGGTGTGGCTTGACCAGCTATGGAATCGATAGAAGTGTTTTCTGAATTATAAAATCCTTCCTAACAGGAAGGTTATTATTAACGGTCAATCTGCCGAGGCCCTTGCGGTCAATGCAAGCCTCCCTCAGTGGTCATTTCCCGGACTAACAAACTTTCTGCTTTACAAAAATATTCTGACAAAAATATAGTTATTTGTAAACATCAGTCCAGTTTATATGTTCGATATGCGTGCGTACCTCTAAAACTCTTGACGATCAAATATTGGTAGCTTACCTCTCATCCGATCTAATATTAAAAAAACACCAGTCACGAGGAACGAATATTCCCGTGAGAGGGAACCGTGCCTTGCGATAATATTGGGTCTCACATTAACACCTGATCTCAAGTGGAATTCTGGTATGCTATCTCTCGCTAAAGGTAAAATGATCGACTCTCTGCACCGCTCCAGATCTCCGATAAGTTTATACTAGACAAATCAGGCTGAAAATGGAGTACCGTTGCCATATTTCGGCGGCCGTTGGCCAGTCATCAATATCGGAATCAAAAGTGTCTCCAAAACATTGTTGGAGATTAATTATTTTTCACCTTCCAACCTCTCTCTGTTACAGACAGGATGTTGTGAGTCTCACACTGCTCTATCACAAATTCCATGGAAAGTGCTCGGAGGAACTATATTCTTTGTTTCAGCCAGGTATAACCCTCACGGTTAAGACTGGCCATGCCACATACACAGTACCAAATCACCCACATTAACTCCGTTATCCATCATTGAAAAGTAAATCCCCCTCGAACAGTTTCATCCCTCAAAACACTGCTGTGTGGAACAGACTCACCAATAGATGTTTTCCTGATCACTACAATCTTGTTCAAGTCTAAGCTTAACCGATACCTTCCCCCACTATCCGTATAAACTGCCTCATAAACTTAACCTCTATCCCGAAAGACCCCCCCGAGCATTGTACAGGATGAATCTTACTATAAAAAGAAAAGAAATAAGTGCCATTTCTTTTGCATGTATTTTTTTCAGTTACATCCCGTTTTCCTTATATAACGGGATCTAGCTTTTATATCTCCAGCGAAATATATATGATCCGATTAATAAAAGTATTATTTTAGTCGCATAATGTCATTCTAGAAGTCGAAAGAAGTTACGCAGAAATGTCCTCTTTGTGATTCAATTGCCTAGAAATTTGTGTGATATTTGTTTTCCAGGTTCGCTAAATAGCAACCTATGGTGACCTGTTGAATAAAATTGGTATTCAAATGTCAGATAAGATATTATCGGTTTTCTACTAGAAACTATCATCAAATGGTATCATTTATCTGGAAAAACATCCAACTATTTTAATCCTCTATACTCGATCTCAAAGATCAATATTTCCTCCTAACATTTTTCTTTCCGAGTTATAGTATACAAAATTTATATTGGGTATTTTCTTTTCAATTTACACTCAATCATACGGGTTATGATCTGATAAAGCTTAAATGCTTGAATGGGGATATTCTTGGTTCCTTTATGTAACAAATTTCCCGCGAGCTTTCTAAAACCCGAGTGTGTATTTTCTTAGGCAAATCCATTTCAAACTGCTCTCGGCATAACATACACCTTTTTTATCTAGTTTATTCGCTATATATCTTTCCAAAGGGTAAATCGTGTAATTCTGTAGGTGAGGCGATAAACTGTTACTTACCTCACCCCTTCATATACACCTATTACACCAGGTAATTTTTTCTTGTTATCCTCAGAAGAGTTGATAAAGGTACATGATTGTAATAACGCTTCAGAAGGATTGGATGCAGTTTAACATACAAATTTGGAAGAATCATTCTCAAACTTTGCTAACCTACGTCCGCATCATGTTGAAACATCGGTTCCCCTATGATCACCGATATTAAGCAACATCGAGCCTGGTCAGTACCTGGATGGGGCAGGCTACTTAGTAATATCAGGTGATGTAAGCTTATATGGGAGGGAGGTGTACTGGATAATGGCTTGGAACTGAGAGTCGAGTTCTAATTCTCTTTGTGTACGTTATAATCACTTACGCACGAAAAACCTTGGAAAAATTATTAATCGAACTCTTTTCTCCAATCTATGGGATAATAAGTAAGGTCAGTGTCAGTAAACAATTATTAACAGCAAGAAAGAAATGTCTTTCAATGTAAAATCATTTTCTATCTTTAAATAACCTGCAAAGAGTTGATAAGTTGTAGAAAACTATTTAGTCAATCAATCAGTTAATCAAATTTGCATTTCCTCTTCCAAATGCAGGCAATCATAGCTGTCTACAGATTCCACTTATTTTCTTATCAGTGTCTAGCCATGATAAAAAATATAATGGAGCGTTCTCAACAGACTGATATTCTAACTTTTCCTACTATTAGTTTGATGCAAAAATAATGACGTAATAATGTCGTTTTTTGACGTATTTTTAACGTCAAAAAACGACATTATTACGTTATTATTTTTGCATCAACCTAATATTAAACATGTTGCCACCTAGTGCTAGAAAGCGTCGTCTAGACTGGCATTTACCCATACTGGGTACTAGGGTGGAGGAATTCTATAGCTTCCGTTCCTTTCCCAAGATTCCTTCTGTGAAGTCGAATGCAATAGGCAAAACCAAGAATTAAATTAATCTCCTCGCTTCAACTTTCTGTGCAAATAACGGTTTTAGCTACCCACGAATCTCTCTTAGTACAATCTGCACCTTAGAGATTTATTATGAGATAAAAAAATAGTGTAATAAATATTTAATTTATTTTTTTTTTACTCTTATGAACTTGAACTTGATATATTTAATCAAGATAATATGTCCACTCAAATATTATAAAGGTCTTTTCTTTCTCTACTACTTATTTAGAAAGATAGCGATATTATGGGCGTAAAATTCTTCAGATTTCAATGCAAAGAATCACCAAATATCAATTTTAAATACTTCAAAATTTATAAACTATTTTTTTTACCTCGCTTTGACAAGATCAAGAAATAGATCAGTCCGAAAATAGACAGAAGGTTGAAGAGGAAAAAGTTAAAACGTTCATATTTATTGCCATATTCTTTTGCTGAGTATGAGAGAGTATTTTGTCATCGTGTAAAAGCAAAACATATATAGGATTAACCTAATTGGTTTCATTGTGCAACTTTTTGTACAATGCTTACAAGTGACGACAATAATTTTCTATATTAACTTTTGTTTGTTTAACACTTCTTGAAAGATAACACTCTTCATATTCCGCCTTCTTGGGTACTATGACAGAGTATAAAGGTTAGACATCTTTTCTCGCTCAATCAATTACGATTAAGTAGTAAGGTTGGGTTTTCCACATATTCGGCCTTATGCTACATCTAAACCAAACGTAGAAAATCTTTAGGCAGCTCGACATGGTATAAATGTTAGCAAACTTGTCTCATTAGAATTATTACGGCTGAGTAGTGAGCTCTATCCTGAACCCGTGTCTCATACGTTTGCCCTGGGGCTACATACGCTTGGAAAATCTCTGTTTAAGTGGCGCTTCGACTCGGTATAATGTTTAGCAAGCTAGACAGATTACGGTTGTGTAGTTAGTTCTATCCTCACTATGTGGTCTATACATTCGGTCTTCTGCTACATCTAATCAAGCTGAGAAATTTACTTTATTCCCCATATCGCAGTGCATAGACGGTGCCTTTCATGTATGACACAACATAACTTATTCATTTTATTTCTGAACTGGGAATGTCATTCTGTTTGTCTATTTTGGTATGACAAGATAATACCTATTTTTGTCACTACTGATGAGTCTACTTAGAAAAAGAACTGTAGTAACAAGTCTCCTCTTCAATCTGAATTTCGGATCCTGCCAGAGGGCAAATATTGTCTAACAAGATTTCTTGCATATTCAGTAAATACATTGATTATTAATACATAAAAACAGATCATCTACACGCACGCACGCACACACACAGCACGCACACACACATATATATATATATATATATATATAGAGAGAGAGAGAGAGAGAGAGCGAGAGAGAGAGAAAGAGACAGAGAGCGTGTAAGAGTGGGTACGTGAGGGGAGAACGAGATGAATATAAAATATACACAATTATCATTAATATCTATAGTTACATTACTGAATTTTATACATAATTTTTCATTCGGAACCTGACGATTCTTTCGTGCATGAAATTCCGAGTTGTACCAAACGATGAGATAGAAAGTATATATATATATATATATATATATATATATATAGAGAGAGAGAGAGAGAGAGAGAGAGAGAGAGAGAGAGAGAGAGACGGAGATTATGTTGATACAGAAGTACATATGGTTTTACACTAAGCGAATATTTGAGAATGGAATTGTGCATTATATACAATATCAGACGTTTAATTCAGATACGATTTGTTTCAAATTGAGCTGAATAAAAGTAGTAATCGACGAATTGCATCCAGTGTCGTCATCTTTTAGAGCAGTGTTTCCCAAGATTTTTTTCTCTCGTCCGCGTTTTCGGAATGAATATTTGCTCCCGCCTCACCGTATTGTATGTTATAAAAAGTACATTTCAAAATAATGAAGAGAGTGTGTTAAGGGGAGATTACCGAAGATGTAGACAATGAGTCAACATTTTCACTGAAAACTTTCTCTTCCAGTTTGCGGGGCCTAGTTACTATATTCTTATTAATTGAAATAATACAAAAATATCACAACAAAATTGGTCAATAATTAATTATAAATATTTATAATAGGACATATGCATGCAATTACAAGTAATCCATACTAATAATTCAAATTTTGAAATTTGAATTATTTCTAACATAAATTTTTGAAAATGTTTCTAAATCTTTCATTATGTAACAAACATTCCGCCACACCTGCTATCCTCTTTCGCAGCACACTCTGGGAACCACTGTCTTAGGGAGACAGTAGACCTCTCATCTATTCTCCGGCAAAGCAGAAATTGGTAACGCTTTGCTAAAGTTTCCTATTACACGCACAAAATTTGCTTGATATTGCAATTTCAAATTAAAAGATTTCGAATATTATAACAAATAAATCAAAGGGAAGAACTCTAGTTCTTGTGTATCTTGAAATCTTTGAGACAATTCAAATAAATTGATTTCATTGTCACGGGTATACTTGGGTAATGAGATGGAAGGATTTAGCGCTCTCCGTAGACAGAAGAGTTGTCACCAATTAATCCTTAATGACTGCAAACAGATGTAACTGAGTGAAACTTTAACAGACAATCGACACTGGCTCAAATAGCGAGAACAGTAAATTTAGGGCATACCCGACTCATATGCAGTACATTGGCTTATAGTTATGAGAGCAACAGTATCACCAACGTGTCCTTGAGTCGAACGCCTCAACTGGACCTGTGGCTGTTCTAACTGCAACTATGTGGCATGTTGCGATGAATCACAATTGCACGGATTCATTGGCGAATTAAGATGCAATGCAGACCGCAAATAGACAAAGATCCCCGTGGTCAGAAAATCACTGTGACTGCACAATGTAGTTCTATTAATGGATCTGGCTGGTGTGATCAGTTGGCTTATAGTGGGTTGGAATAAATCGTTCATTTATCTGGGAATACCACAACTCATTTTATCATGACCATTTACAAAAAATCAATGACGAGAAAAGCAATCCGTTTGCTTGATCTGTAGGCTTTCGAACAGTATAGAGAAATGATACACCGTCGGGATGCTTCACTTAGAAAGGCTACAGTGGATCTCTCACCTACTCGGTACCTATACGATGGTTTTTGTCATGTGTATAAAATTAAATATTCTGTGATATATATATATATATATATATATATATATATATATATATATATATATATGATAAAATAGAGTTATATTGTATGCTATATCTATGATTAAAAGTGTTCATTATCATAAACAGACCTATGTCAACTTAAGATTGACAACTGATGTCCACACCAAGCTGTGATACTCTGTTTCTTTCTTGAACACAATATTTTACCCATAGCTGGAGGGAGAAGAAGACGCTCATACCTTTCCCAACGGTATTAGCACGTAAGTGAATGTAATGGATTCGACTGGAATTCGATCTCAGTTCTCCGATTCCTCAATCCGAGCAGCTATCCATATATATATATATATATATATATATATATATATATATATATATATATATATATATATATATATATATATATATATCGGTTTCGACGTATGAGGATCTGACAGCTTATTGATTCAGTTATGAAATTTTGTGCAATAATCTTAAGTGGCATTTAAGACTCGCTAGTGATTTACAAAGGAGGACACATATGGAGTAAGTGTGAGGCTTGTGAGATGAGATAATTGTTAGATTGGCTGACCTTTTTAGATCTTGCTCTCGCTTCTTGAAGATGATTCAGACAAGGAGATTGAAAATTGCTGAGTCCACTAAAACACGTTGATCTTCTTTTTACCCGCTCCAAGGCTAAACGCTCAAGGTTGTTATCTGGTATATAAAGAATAAATGTAAACCGACAGAAAACCCACACAAGTGATTTGATTAAAGTGGTGAAGGCTTGTGCAGAACCAACCACACTTTTTGAAACTATTGACAACACTTAGTCGGTGCAAATAAATCCAACAGACGAAGCGGACTATATACCAGGCTTTTCGTGTAAGAGATTTCCATCTCCGAGACCAATCGTGTTCTATAACACTAATGAGCTTGGTCAGCCCTGGTAGACATATTTACCCATAGATGGGACCCTAACAGGTGCTACCACCTTGGGTCAGGGCGGACCTGGGCACAACAGCAATTAAAAGCTGGTCCCACGCTTCTCAAATCCATCAATCTCCGACTTGCTACCGGATGTAGTTTACCGTCATACCCAGGACATTACGTGAGAGATTTAGAGGATGGGCGAAAACCAGTGCTGCCTGTTACCCTTAAAAATAAGGTACAGTAGATGAGAAACAAAGGTTCTACTTCTACACAATGCCCCCAAAATACATAAGAAAGTTTGTTTTTTTCGTTTGTATATATATATATATATATATATATATATATATATATATATATATATATATATATATGTGTGTGTGTGTGTGTGTGTGCAATGATCTCCATTTAATTTTCCTATTATTTTTGTTATTGCTATCCCTTTTGTTTTTAAGCATCTAACATTGTACACTAACCAAATGATTCTCGACTGGCTGTTCCTTTTTTCAGTTATATTTTTCATTACTTATGTTTCTTATTCAATGTCAGTCAGGAGGTGCATAGCTTTCACCAAATTAGACAGAATTTCGATACTGAGGCTCTGTGTGCGCTGGCAGTCAATTATATTTCTTTGTTTCCTTCTTACTGCATTTAGCGCATAGCTATTGGCTGAAAATTAGCCAAACGACGGAATTTGATCGTAACCAATGACTTTCAATAATTCCCGACCCAGTTCTGGTGCATTCTCTAGATTAACGCCTCGGAGAAGTTGGTTGATTTCGATGTATTATGAACATAAAAAGGAATAAAAATATACAAAGTAATGTATGTAAAAAAAATGGCTAAATAATTACGACACTGAAGCCAATGTTTCTAAAGTTATACTTTATTTGTTTTCATTTCTTCACTTTGATTTTATTATTATGATTACCTTTAGGTTTAAGCTCTTATTTTCGTTAATTTCAACTTTCCTTGAGATCATTATAGAGAACATTTCACCCTCTTTTTCTTTCCTCTTGAATTTTCTTTTTTCTTTCTTATTCATTTCGTCAAATTACTTTTGCTTTAAACCATCCCTCATTTCGTCTATTGCTACAATCTTTCCATTACTGGGTATATATATATATATATATATATATATATATATATATATATATATTCATCCTTCTTTTTTATGCTTTATTTTACCAAAGTTTTCTTTTCGTTGTGGCTCTGTTTATATGATTTTCTTTTCCTTACACATTTAAGCCAATATCATTATTTCGTTCTTACTTTTCTCTGTAGTGTATTATTACTTTTCTTTTGTTCCTATTTGCTTATGGGTCGTCGTTTCAAGTTGAGGAAGCGTTCTCTTTTGACGAAATAAAATAATCGTTTAGTGGTCGAGAAAAGTGATAAAGTGTGAAACTAAACCTGATGGAAATGGTTATTCTATCCGGCATAATTTCGTGTAGGGACAATTTCAAGAATAATATATACAGGAAAGTGAATAATCAAAGAACGATGTTAAAAGAGTCATTGTAAATACGGATGAAAAAAAAATTGAACCGTTGGTGATATAAAGAGTGAGGCGTTTGTATAATCTAAGATATACGCGGCTACAGAAGGGGTGCTGATTTTAGCATCCTATCTGGACCAAGGCCCGAAGTAAAAAAAAAGTGCTAGCCTCATGGCATTCACAGCACACCCACTTCATTTTTTTTTCTTTATATGCAAAACATTTTCAGCTTTGCAAAAACTGAATAGAGAGTGCTGCTGCTAAATCTTTTTTTAGATTATACACATCATTCGCTATTTACATTTCCAAGTGAATAAGTTCACCTTTTCTTCATCCATTTTTAAAAAGACTCTTGATATCTTTCCTTGAATATTCGCTTTCCTGTAGAAATTATCCTCGAATGTGTCCCTACACAAAAACATTGCGGATAGAATAAAACGATTTAATCGTGTGTAGCGAAAATGTTTAACGTCTGGTATGTCATGTTATATTACATTCTTTGCTTGTGCTTCATGTTTTTATTTTGATTTTTACTTTATGATTGCCATTTTTCCCCTTTTCCTTTCTAACTGTATTTCATGATTTCTATTTTTAGTTTTTTTTATTTTCTTCTTTATTTCCTCTCAATTTTGATATTCTTTTTTTGGGTCTTTCTACCTTTATAAATCATTATTTCAATTTCATATATATTTGTTGAATTTTCAACCTGGACTTTACGTCCTTTTTATTTGATTTTTTTCTCATCTATACTTTATCATTTCTTTTTAGTTATTCCTTTTCCTTTTTTTAAATGCATTAGCCTCTACATCCTTAGTTTTAATTCCTCTGATATTTTTTTTTTACATTCGCCTTTATTTATCATTTCATTTTTTATATACATTTCCTTTAATCGGAAATTTAACAATTGTTTCGTGTTTTCTTCTTTACTTCAATCATTTGTATTTTCTTAGCTTTCCCTTCAGCATTTCTCTTGCTTTCTTCCAAAGTTTATCACTTCATTTATTTCTATGTTATTCGTACTGAATATTTCTCATTAATTCATCTGTAATTATTTCTGCTTTTTCCTTTCAGTCATCTTCATTATACTATTTCTCCTCTTTCTGTTTTCTTCCATTTTCCTTTTGTATTCACTTTTAAATTTCTAAAAATGTTCTAATATTCTATATTTCATATGTACTTTAGGATCTCTTCATTTCTTTCATTTATTTCTCGATATTTTTTATTTCTTTCCTGTTCCTCTATTTCATCATCATTCTAGAATTGTTTGATTCCTTGCTTTCATTTTTTTTCATTCTCTACTCGTTTTTCCATTATGCATTTCTTTTGTCCGTTTTTTTTTTATTCAGCTGGGCTGTATTATGTCTTTTCATTCCTTGTTTATTCTATTTTCCTTACCAATCTTAACCCAATACAAGACACAACAGCCAAGAATGGTATAGGGTTACTGTAAGCTGTAATATGAAAATAAACACGGACAATAACTGAAGTTCATGGAGCTGTACACGAAAGAAAATGGCTAACACTAGACTTGAAGAGTTCAAGATTGGTGTGAGTGGGTAAACATCTTACCCAGAGATTAGTAGCAGCACTTAGAAAGAAGCAGCCTTGATGGAACATAATTTTTACGATAGGAATTCGAAGAGAATTGGGATGATTCTCTGTTGGTGCGTGGCATGGCTGGCCCAGCTGTAAAGGCGAGATGTAGCGGGACGAAGTAATCCAGCTACTCAGAACACGTGCTACAAACCCATATCGTTAACCCTGTATAAAAGTGTTTGCAGGATGGAAAAATATCCAATACCAACAAGGCCACTTAGATGTTTTTTTAACTCTGTCAATTCAGAGGATACGTCAACTCCATTCCGGATATGGCTGCAAATTTGAACAAGAGAAAAGATCAAATTTTTCAGCCATAACACTGCCGGTACTGCTCAGTCTTGAAATGAAACACTTCAGTAAGTATTTGATCGCCTGCTATCCTCTAATTAGCGTATACCAAGGCGAGTCACACAACTACTGAACCGATAGAATGAACTAAACATGTTTCCAGTGTATTTAGCCAAAAGGGATATATGAGTTCCACATGATGTCTGGAGTGAGCTTCAGTCTCACCAGACGTTCAAGACAAACAGCCTCCTTGGGAGAACACTTATAATGAGAGTTGGAATTTTTGAGTTTGCTTGGTAGTGGTATAATGTTGCTACTTTACTTTTGGCAATATTGAATTTTAAAAGCCAGTCCTTTCTTTATTGAGGTAACTAGATTAGGTCAGCAGAGGGAAGATCTGATATGTTCTGGACATGTAGATTTTTGGAGTTGCCCTTTTAAACTGTTGTATCATCCGCAAAATTACTAACTATTAAACGGGGTACGCCCTTAGGCAGATCATTAATATACAGAAATAAGTTGGTATTGAAGATAAAGCCATACGGAACGCCGCTATAGATCTTAATGTCTTCTGATGTCTGGCCGTTTATAAGTACCTTCATGAAGGGCTTAATAACTGAGAGAGTTCTCCCGGAGATTCCACCGCTGGAGAATTTACGTAGAAGACCCCAATGCCTCACCTTTTCATATAAGATATCACTGAAAATTGTCCTCGTGATGAATTTATTATCTAGTGCCTGACCAATTCTGTGAGGAATGACATTTAAGACATCATCTGTGGATCTGCCAGGGCGAAATCCAAACTGGATATCACCCAGTAGGTTGTTCATCATCATCATTTTATAATATTTATTCTTTTTTTTTTCTGTATTTTTTTTCATTTACTTGCTAATTTCTAACATATTTTTTTTTCTTTTCTTGTTCCTTTCTACTTACTGATTACCTTTCTTTCTTTCTTTTTTCTTTTATCTCTATTTATATTTTTTTTCTTTTCTTGTTCCTTTCTACTTACTGATTACCTTTCTTTCTTTCTTTTTTTCTTTTATCTCTATTTATATTTTTTTTCTTTTCTTGTTCCTTTCTACTTACTGATTACCTTTCTTTCTTTCTTTTTTCTTTTATCTCTATTTATATTTTTTTTCTTTTCTTGTTCCTTTCTACTTACTGATTACCTTTCTTTCTTTCTTTTTTCTTTTATCTCTATTTATATTTTTTTTTCTTTTCTTGTTCCTTTCTACTTACTGATTACCTTTCTTTCTTTTTTTCTTTTATCTCTATTTATATTTTTTTTTCTTTTCTTGTTCCTTTCTACTTACTGATTACCTTTCTTTCTTTCTTTTTTCTTTTATCTCTATATTTTTTTTTCTTTTCTTGTTCCTTTCTACTTACTGATTACCTTTCTTTCTTTCTTTTTTCTTTTATCTCTATTTATATTTTTTTTTCTTTTCTTGTTCCTTTCTACTTACTGATTACCTTTCTTTCTTTCTTTTTCTTTTATCTCTATTTATATTTTTTTCTTCTTTGACCTATTTCTTTAATTCGCCATTACCTGTTTTGCATTCAGAGTTTTTATGTTTTGTTTTTTTTTTGTCATCTGTATTTTAATTATTAAACATGGAAACATTAATTACAAAAGGATCCTAGAAATTTCTCGGTACAACGAAGAATAATTTTTTTTACTATTACGATAATGTATAATGAGTAATCCTGATAGAGAAATCTCGACCATCTTCAGTTGTTACATAATTATCCAACTGTTTTTGAGAAATATGTCAAAATAATTATCACTGAGAATCGTCTATCCATCTACTCCAACAGTTTCTTTTTCTCGCAATTCCAACCTGTGGAACTCCATTACGTTTATTTGCTTTCATTACAAATACAATCTTCGAAAATTTAAATCCAGCGTCAATGACTGTGTTTTGTTTCCCTGAACCCTGCTTCTTTTTGTCCTTTCATCAATCCTCCTTATTCTCAGTCTTCTATTTCTTCTTCATTCTTTGTAACTATCTGCGTTTTAGTGGTGTTTCTGCCTTTCGTGGGGTGAAATGATTCAAAAGTACAAAGCGGCAGGACGTCTGATTATGCTGAAGCATAATGGGGATTAAAGCTGTGCAAAATATAATTTGGACCCTTTTTTTCCTTATATACTGTTATTTTAACCTCATATACTTAATGAAAGTAAATATTGTTCAAAAGTGTGTAGGTTCCATGTGCGTTCAGCTGTTTTCAAGAAATCATTTTGTTCTAACCATATAATAAACGCCTTGTCTCTGCTGTTGTAGATGATGAGAGAATAAGTAGGCGTGTAATCCTGTTAAGAAATATTTTACTAATTTGTATATAAATGGACAACTGGTCTCATAATGAAATGGAAATATTTTTGCTGGAAATGTTTTTCTATATAGGGAAATTGTATGAAAATTATTATTATTGAATTTTGAGTGTACGTGTATTAATTTAATTTTATTGCTATTACTACATCAGTATGAATATATCAGAAAATTTCAGAATAGTTTTTTTTTATGTTTGGATGTGTTCTTAAAGATTTAATATATTTTCTTGCTGACTGAAGTGAAACTATAATCTATTTCTGATTGCCTAAGTCTTTTAATTGTTAAGGGACCTTACCCATAATAACATAATGGACTATTCCATACGTAATAAATACTGCGCCTCAACAGGAAGCAGGGAGTTCAGTCCGAAGTCGGGCTGATCGGCTGTTCGGTTGAACACTCCGCCTTCGGGCGGGGAGGAACCCGAACGAGGCTACGCCGAAGGGCGGAGTCACTTTCGGGGAGGTAAACCTACCCCGAACCCGTTTATACGGGTTCAAAGGGCATATTTTTGCCCGAGCCCACGGGCTCAGAAACCCCACGTTAAACCGGCCTTGTGTCACATGATATCCTCGTGGGTGGGGGGTGACTAAATACCGTTCAATCCGAAGTCGGGCGACCAGCTGATCGGCTGATCGGTTGAACTCTCTGCCTTCGGGCGGGGAGGAACCAGAAAGAGGCTACGCCGAAGGGCGGAGTCTCTTTCAGTGAGGTAAACCGACCCCGAACCCGTTTATACGGGTTCAAAGGGCATATTTTTGGCCGAGCCCATGGGCTCGGAGATCCCATGTTAAACCGGCCTTGTGCCATATGATGCTCTCGTGGAGTGGTGACTAAATACCGTTGAGTCTGAAGACTGGAGTGAGGTCCGTCAGAAGTCCGTCAAGAGTCTGTCAGTCAGTCAGAGCGAGCGAGTCAGTCAATGAGTCAGACAATTACTACAAGACATTGGAATAGTGATACTAGTCGAGACTACATTGTTCTCCCTACTAAACCTGATTGTTCGTACTAACACTTTCTACTTCTCTGTATGTATTCCTGTTTGTAATATATCTGTGTTATTCCATCTCCGTGTTCGAGTTCTTCTTTATTGGTTCTCCCTTGGACCATCACCGTGGTACAAGGACCTGGACCATAACATTAATATTTTTATTTTTGAAAAAAGTCATGTAATATTTGGAGAAGGTTGGTTTAAATAGATACTAATACTGTGCTTGTTTTTTGACTATAGGTTTTTTTTCTGATGCTCATATAAAGGATGTGTAATCGCAATGAGGAATGAGGTTTTGGGAAATTTGATACTCAAAAGTCATTGAAATCAAGACCGAAAATAGAAATCAATGTAGAACATACCTAACGAGTTTGTGTAAACGGATATCAGAACAGATTTTAGGAGAGATAGAATTAAGATAAAATTTTCTAAGTGCTACAAAGGAAAAAGAACCTTGTCCAGAGACCATGCTCACCAAAGACATGAAGAAACATGACATATTGAAGAAGACTAAGTTTGATATGTCGTGTTGGAATTAAAATATCGTCAAATACTGATTATATCTATTGGTTCAACTACCAGGAATTGACTGGACAGACTTTAGACGTCAAATAAAATAACTGGCGTGGGTTTTCTTTTGTTGCGTAACAGAACTGACGGAATGGATAGATGTGATACTATATCTAGTAGATGTGTAGATGTGGATGGGGTAGATGTGGAGAAATGATAAGTTTGAATATTTGACTAAACTGATAAATTGCCGATCGGAATCTGTGAAATGATTGTAAGTTCTGGATGTAATTTAAAGTTTCCCTATTTACATCTTGTTTGGTATTATGACGTAGTTCATTTTACGGATACTCTTTCATGATATAAATCGTTTGCTGACGGATTTTCAAAAGCATCATTTTTATGAATTTATTTTCTTTTTTATATTTTCAGATATCTTCAATGACGGTCTGTACTTTCTTCTTGCAGTCTTTATATTTTAAAATAACATACATATTAGTATTATCAGCATCATTCCATGGCAATACCAATATTGTTTTCTTTCGTTTGTGTTTCTTCCTGGGTGTTTATTTTATTTTTTGTGAAATACTCTTATAAGTATAACGACCAGTGCAGTTTTTGTACATTTCGCCGTAAGATCTTTTTTACTTTTGGATGAATGTTGATTAGTTTATCGAATGCAAGTTGAAATGGCGATTGGTGTGAGACTTGGTTTTCTTACTGGGTGTGTCAAAATTGGATTACAGGTGACTGCTTGTACCTTAATTTAGATATTCCTTCTGGCCATTTGTTAGTTTCTAGTCCGATATTTCTATGTAATTATATTTTTATTAGTAGTGAGTAGAAAAATATTTTCTTTGTATAAGTTACAGACATTTGGTGATGTTTTTCTATGTTCAAGTATTTCGTTATTTATACGCTGAGTAATATTGTATTGTGGGTTCATAAGTTCAGTTCCCTTTAAGATCATTCAGTTTTTGGCATTTCATTTTAAATTTCTTTTTCACTGCCAACGTGTAAATACAGCACAGTTTATACAGCTGCTAAAGTTTGACACGAGACAAGGTTTTTTCGCAATTTTCTGCTGTTAATTTTCTAGTTCAATACAGGGTCATACAATTCAATAGTTTATATTTTGTTTCAAATAAAATAATCGATAATTTATTTATGCTAACAGATTTATTGGAATGAATGCGAAGGAGTAATTTCTAAATTTAAGGAAATGTATATATTAATTGCACAAATGGTTATTCCTTCTGAGCGCATTTGGATAATATATTAATCATTATCATGGTTTGTTTTGTGCAACTGAAAATAGTTTGTGCGGCAACTCACAGCATAACTGCATAAATAGTCACGTGATCACAGGAATAAAAACGTACGGATAAATAGCACTAAAAGCATGTTAAATCGCAAATTAAATTATAAAATTTTCTTTCTTTTTTTTGTACAAGTGAGTGTGTATTTTAGTTAAAATGGATTTATGGTTGGATGAGAGAAATCTAAGAAATCACTTTGTATTATAACCAGCAGTGTCCCGACGAGAGGAGATGCACGACTTGAACTTCCAAGCGATAGGGAAAGTGAGAGAGAGAGAGAGAGAGAGAGAGAGGACGAGAGAGAGAAAGAGAAAGAGAGAGAGAGTGGTTTGATTTTTTTTCTTTTTTTATGGCACGAAGTTCGTTTTAAGGCAAGAAATGTTTTTTGTTGAATTCTACGAGATTTGGTTTCATTTAAATTGTTTTAAACAAAGTGTTAATGTTATTCGTTTTATTTTATTTTATGATGTTCATTATTATTATTATTTTATATTTTATTTATTATTAATAATAATTAGTCATTAACAAAATAATAATGTCCCTAAAAGTTTAAGTTGTTGACACGTATATATCTTTATCACTGATTCTTATCAATCACAGCCAATATATTATAATTGTTTCCCTAATTCATGTTGATGATGAATGTGTTGTTCACAGTGAATGTTTCTGTGACACTATTTAGCGGTCGCGTGAAAATGAAAAGAGAGAAATAATTAAGGCGATAAGAAGCTATCACGAAAAGACATAATGAGCGATGTTATTTTTTTTTTTTTGACAAAGAAAGTGGTGAAGGTTTTTTTTTCGTTTTCTCTCGCAGAAGATAGGAGGTTCGTAAGATCTCGGATGTGTCGAATTAACTTCTGTTACGAGGCGGCGAATAAATGAATGAATAAATTTACCCATGGCAATAATGAAAATTTCAAATTGGTCAAGTGGTCTTCAAAACAGGATGCTAAGAGATAATGGTAATCAGGTCACGCACTGACCGGGAAAAGCATCAGCTGAAGACCACCGCCAGAAAAAAAAAAAAAAAAAAATGTAAGGAAGGGAAAAGAGAAAGGAAAAGAATAAACCATTAACTATCCTTCGGAGATATCATTTAGTTTTGGGAAAAATACCTGTTTTATCGTCCAGACTTGAACATGATAAAAGTTTGATACCAGGATAGATAATTGGCGACAGAATGCGAATACGTCCAGTTAACCACCCACTTGACGCTGGCGGAAATCTCGATTGATAATGTCAAGGTGACATTCGGTTAAGATACAGATTAAGGATCACACTGCGAGTCGTAGGGGGTTTGTTGTTGGGAAGAGAAATGAAAGAAAAAAAAAGAAGATATTTTTTTTTTCTTTGAGCGATTATTGTAAACACCCGCGCTGACGAACATCATTGGGTGAGTGGTGGCGTGAGCGGTGGGCGAAGGTAAACATGTAAGAGAGAGGGAGGTCTGTTGACGCATCTGAGGGGATTGGTGTGAGATACCACTGTGAGAGAGAAGGGGAAACCTGTTGACGCCCTCTGAGGCGATTGGTATGAGATAGCAATATGAGAAAGGAAGAATTTGGGAGGACGATACCCTTAAGAACCCATTTAAAGCAAAAAATAATGGACTTCCAGCAATGGAAAGTCATAAATTTTCCTGTCCGAAAACAAAAAACATCCTTGTTGTGGATTTAGAATTATCGAGGAACCCCAAACCACGACAAGCCCACACCCGGTTTTGGTCGGCGTCCATATAAGCAGAGTCGCAGCGAGTTGGAGAAAGCAGTTGCAGTTGGGGTTAGTCAGAGAGAGAAGTTAGTTGCAGTTGAGGCTGTTGAGCTCTGACACCAGCCTCGCAGAAAGCTGACTGAAGATCCACGCATCCCGACTTATATTTATTTTTGAAGAACGACTTAGACTCACACCACCAAAACAAGTTTTACGAATATCGCCTGAAGATACAGAAAAAAAACAGTTTCTTAAAAAAAACAACTTAAGATGTTAAGACTCGCCAAACAAACACAAACTGTCACGATTCCATATTAGTGGTTTGGGAGAAAGACGCAGTCCTGTATTCAATAACCAGATATAAAAATATTTGTTATTCTTGTTTTTAACACATTTGAACTTTTCGAGTTGTTACTTTATTTTCTTTTACATATACTTGTGCGGTGTTACTTTTGCTCGGACCTGGCTTGCATTGCGAACCGGCGTCTGATTGATTTCGTCTACCTAAGATCAAATCAAAACGTGGGTAGGTTAGACTAGCAATCAAAGCAGTAACTTTGGTAACAAGACATTGGAGTCGAGCTGAGAATGACAAAGCTGATACCGAATCTAACCAGATTCCCATCCGAATCAACAAAGGGTTAGAACGTCACATTTGGTGCCGCGACCAATACCAAGTCACATTGGTCGTCACAGGATAGCACGGCGGCGGGCGCGGAGGGAGGACGGGGTGACGCTACAGTTCTTTTACTTTTCGGGGTTTTCTAAAGTTATATGCAAGTAATATATCACTCTCAGGAATATTTTACGTAGTGAAATTGATATTTTCTCATCTCAATATAAAATGACACTTATAAAGCAATGACACTAGAGATGTTATGTCAGTTGTCTTGATAAATGTATGATGATTTTATTTACATAGTCAACGAAATTATTTAAACAATCTACAATGGGCGATTAGAATTCATATATAGAATTCTTTTTTCTAGTTTTGACTTAACTATGGAGTTGTTATTACTGATGTTAAGGATTTTTATTTAATGTTAATAAATTCGTTTGACTTGAGCATGTCCAAATGTAGAGATGAATTATTTAAAGTCCCTTGAAACAAATACGACTTGCAATAACAGACATTATTTGGTTTTATATGTTTGTCTATAAACGAAATATTTCGTTTTATTTAATATAATGAAGGAAGCCGTTATTGAGAAGCAAAATTTAACTTTCTAAGTTCGTCAAGAAATAACATGCGAGTGAATAAATCCCAGTCGACGTCGTTGGAATTTCTTTTATATTACTATATATCAAATTCAGTATTTCACAAAACAAAATGGCATCCACGAAATACGTGACAAAGGCTAAAAGATTAAAAGGAAAATTATAATGTTTTGTATAATTTCCATACATAGTATATAAAAATGAAATCATTTTTTTCGAAACAAGGTAGAACAAATTACAGTCTGAGTCATATATATATATATATATATATATATATATATATATATATATATATATATATATATATATATATATAGAAAGAGAGAGAGAGAGATACATAGATAGATAGATAGATGTCAAGTAACCTATATTTAGCTGTAAATGAGTTCAATAAAAGGACTAGAATGTATTTAAATTTAATAGCGGGTACAGATATTGAGGAAACCAAGTGGAGACAACCTGTTCATTTTGGAAAGAAATGTTGAGACCCTCTTCCTGGGTAGCGTTCAGTTATTAAACAGATTGCCGCCACTTGTTGTTGAACTCATTATCCACTACTAAACATTCTATTCCTGATATCGAGCACACTTACACATAAATATAACATACCTTTATATATATATATATATATATATATATATATATATATATATATATATATATATATATATATATATATATATATATATATATATGTCTCTGTGTGAGTTCAAATAATTTATCACATAATATAATTTTTACTTCTTTCTTACATTTATTTGCAAATGTAAGTCGCGGCTTGACATGTTTAGTTCAGCTTAAATGTTATTCTTTATCATTAGTATATACATACATATATATATAATATATATATATATATATATATATATATATACACACACACATTTCTAAGTTACTGCTCGACATGTTCAGTGCAGTTTTAACAATCTACCTTATTATTAATATATATATATATATATATATATATATATATATATATATATGTGTGTGTGTGTGTGTGTATGTGTGTGTTTGTGTGTCTGTGCGTAATAAATGCAGGTTTACTGTATTTGAGCAGCAATGTTTCATTAATT